>JBBBDQ010001550.1:1215000-1290000 GCA_037127315.1 Ascarosepion bandense | reverse complement strand
TAACGAGGATTTTTTGAAATTTCACTTAACGGGGATTTTTTGAAATCTCAGGTAACAGGGAATTTTGAACGTGCAATTTTTAAAATTAGAAGAAATTATAACGTTTTCATCCATGATTGTATGAACCTAATAGGTATTTTATAGCATGGCTACACTTAGTCATAATTTCCGTTCTTTCATTCAATAATTCATTTTTGTTTCGGAATAACATAATCGCTAACTTTTCTTCCTGGCACAGTCTACATATTTTGCCATCGTTGTAAGGCTTGGCTATTTTTACTATACTCCACGTTCTGTCTGGGTCTTTTTTATATTTTAATTTCAATTTCCACACGTGGCTAGCTAATTTTGTACAATTTTTTTAATTTTTCAATTTTAAATGTAGACTTATGATTGAACCATCTGGTCTTAAAGGTGTCTTTGGTTGAACCCAAATATATTTTGTTTTGACCATTTAAGTCATGTACTTTTGCTTTGTAAATGACTTCTTTTGTATTGCAATGTCCTTGAAGTGAGCATTTATTTCTATCCCTGCATTTACATTCTTTACTAGTGATCTTGTTTTGTACAATGCTATTTAAATTTCTGGAGTTTTGTTTCTTTATAAAATTTTCTAAATTACTGGTACAACTATAACTTAGCTTCATTGTATTCGAATCGAAAATTTTCTTTAGTTCTGAGCTTTTTTGAAAATTTTTATCGATCAGTTTAAAAAATATTTGTCCTATTTTGGTTTTTGCCTCTAAGTTAATTGGTGGGTTGAACTAGATAATGTTTCGTTTACTATCATCTTTTTTTTTTTTTGTCTTTTTCGTTGGAAATTGTATTCTAAAATGTTTTTATGGCCAGATTTTCTTAGTGCATCCTCATATATTTTTTTCATCAAATATTGTTTTGTTTGACGGATTTTTCGATAGCCTGTGTTCTATTCTTTTGTTAATGTGCTTGAGTGTGCTTTTGGGATATATATATATATATATATATATATATATATATATGTGTGTGTGTGTGTGTGTGTGTGTGTGTGTGTGTGTGTGTGTGTGTGTGCCTGCGTGTTTTATATTATTATACAGATCGCCAGATTTGACTCCATTAGATTTATTTTATGGAGGCATGTGAAACAATTATGTATGCAACCAAACATAGTTCATTAGATTTGAAAGCTAAAATAACTAATGTGATTTCAGACATTACTGTAAATCAGTGAACTGCAAAATCGTATTCCCCTTTGTATTGCTAATGATGGAAGACATGTGGAAACTTAAATAAAATTTCAATTAAACCTGAAAAAATATAGATTTACTTCTTTCTGATCCTTTTTACAAATTATTTCTATCGCAAATACAAATAAAGTTATAATTTTTTTTTAAGTGTACACGAATTTTATGGACACCTTGTATCAGTCAGTTAGTTAAGTGCCATACGTGATACACGCTTGGGCGATGATGTCTCGAAAGAGACATGACTGACTGGGCAGAAGATTATCCCGCAGTAGGTTGCCATTGCTTTCTGCGGTAGACTGGTTGCTGACCAAGGCGGTAGAACCCAATCTGTCCTGCTTACATAGCAGGACAGATTGGGTTCTACATAACTGGAAGGAAGAGACGGATTAATACCTTTCCCAAGGGTATTTGCGCGGAAGTGAATACAATGGATTCAACTGGAATTCGAACTCGGCTCCCCGGTTTCTCGTTCCGAGCCGATATCCACTGTACCACAACGCATGTATTTGGGCAGTAAACCATCCTTTCTCCAAATTTAATAAAGACGACTGAGCTAACAAGTTACTACGATTAAAGATTTAATTTCATTTTTCTTGTGTTCGTATAAGTGATTTTTTTTTTGGACGTCAAGTGAGTAAATATTGCCCATATTTTCTATATATCCGGGCGATGGAAGGCTTTTTTATTAACACGGTCAGCACATTAAGGGCGTGTTCATATTTGATGTTGCTGTCTTTTACTTCTTTATCATGAGTGGTTCTATTATTTTTAGTCATTTTTTACCTGTGGATGAGACTGTTATATTTGTACTAACAGTATAGCCCGGTAATGAAAACTTTAAAACTAATCCATGGTCCTGGGGCTCAGACTCTGAACGTTGGCACGAAAGACTAAAAAGCAATAGTTGTTTCCAGTTAAAGCGAAACCGTAGACTGAAAGAAAAATGAATGGATGTAAGTCAAATTTTGATTTCCTGGTATCGATATCAAATAAGTTTATTTCGTCGTAAACTGAATTTTGAAGGCTAAATAAGTCCTCTGAGTAAATGGCATCATGACTGAGACTAAGAACTACAATTATACCTACTTAGAGCCAAACCCGAAGCAAAAACTAAAATAAAAGGACTGAAAAACTGGTTTTGATCAGACCCGGTAGGATATCGGGGTATCGATTTCCAATATCGGAGTCAAATAAGTCATCCAAGGATAGAACTGCAACCTTGAAACTTCTGAATATCGTTTCTTATGTCTTTGTCTATGAGTGTATCAAATTTGATTAAAATTGGACTACTTTTTCTATAAAGAAATTTTTTCGATTATCGATTTTCGATATTTATCGGGGGTACCTCGACACAAAACCTATCTAAGAACACTCGCAGACTCTTATAGTACAACTGTGTTCAAGAAAATCGGTTCAGAGTCTGTAGGTAATGGATACACACACACAGAGACAAAGTTCCATTTATAAATAAGTTTAGATTGTCTACAGAAATGTTGTGGATTGTGTTTGGTAGATTTTTATGTGTATTTAAATGAGTCCAAATTGAACTATGATCAGAGAGATTTAACGTGAGTCTTATTGATAGACATGTAGTGGTGAGTTCAATACAAGTATTCATGGATTTGGTTTGATCAAGAACGCAATTCCTCAAGAGACAAGTGAATTCATAAATGATATTTGTTCCTTGTAAGATATTGGTTGTCTGTATTATATACTTCGTCACTCAGCCTCAAAGACGGTGAAGATGATCTCAGAACTTGCAAAGCTGTTAGGAAATAAGCTGTTAGGAAATAACAACACTGCTCAGAAATAACTTTAGACAATTTTATTTATACCATGAAAAAAGGAAAGAGAGGTAGATCAGTGGTTGATTATAATGGTTTGAATCATAACTTTGAGGCAAACACTGCATTGAAAAGAGATTAGGTGCACAGTATTGGGTTTATTTTGTTTTTTTATATTGTAAAGTCTATGAGATAAAAAAGCATAAGACAAGGATGTGTCTTTTCACCGGATTTGTTCAACCTATACAGCGAGAATATTCTGAGGACCCTAGATGACACACCAGGATTTGTTATTGGAGGCCACAACCTGAACAACATAAGATACGCGGACGATACAGTACTGATTGCGGACACGGAAAGGAAACTGCAAGATCTCATACAGAAAGTAGCAGTGGAGAGTGACAAGAAGGGACTACAAATAAACTTTAAGAAAACTGAGTGCATGGTCATCAGCAAAAGATACAACCCAAAATGCCAAATACAGGTGGGGGATAACAGAATCAAACAAGTCCAAGAATTTAAGTACCTAGGAAGTGTTCTAACAGGAGATGGAAAGTGCGACACGGAGATCCGAAGGCGAATTGGCATGGCAAAGGACGCGTTCCAGAAGATGAGCAAAATACTAACACACAGGAAAATCTCAATAGAAACGAAGAAAAGAGTGCTAGACTGCTACGTGATGTCAGTTCTTCAATACGGCTGTGAATGCTGGACAATATCATCGAAAATGAGGACAAAACTGGAAGCGGCCGAAATGTGGTTCTACAGAAGGATGCTACGGATATCGTGGACTGAGCATACAAGCAACGACGAAGTGTTAGAAAGAATGGCAACAAAAAGGAAATTGATGCTGAGCATCAGGAAGAGACAACTGAAGTTCCTGGGACATGCAATGAGGAAGGAGAGCCTGGAGAACCTGATACTGACTGGACAGATAGAAGGAAGGAGAGACAGAGGAAGGCAGCGGATAACATATTTGCAGGGTCTGATCAGGTGGATGACGGAACGGGGGTTGCCAGGAGCAAACATACTAAGAGCCACAAGGGATAGGGAGACGTGGATATCCATGATCGCCTACGTCCTGAAGGGACAGGCACATAGAAGAAGAAGAAGAAGAAGAAGAAGAAGAAGAAGTATACACGGAAAGTATACGACAAGACCTACTACAGAACGTAGCTACAGAAAACGAAAAAAAAAAAAAGACTAAACATAAACTACAAGAAAACTGAATGCATGGTCATTAGTAAAAAGAGGAGCCCAAAATGCCAATAACAAGCTGGGGATACTAAAATCAACAAAGACATCAAAAGGAATCTAAAAGACCTCAAGAAGGTAGCTAAAGAGAGCGAAAAGAAATGATTAAACACAAACTAGAAGAAAACTGAATGCATGGTCATCAGTAAAAAGAGGAGCCTAAAAGAATCCAGATTTCTTTGCTATAAAAGAGATTAGATATGCCATAGCAGTTCAGCCTATTTTCTTTGTGTTTAAAATATATTTTTATATATCTTAATAGTTTATTTAGTTTCAGGGAAGCATATTTTGCTATTCCAATGAGTCTTCAGATTTCTGTGACCCTTCTCCCGTAGCATTTTACAGCACTACCCGGATTGTTTGATCTTTGTATCGTTTTAATTTTGACGTCCCAATGCGCAGCCATTATTCTTTTTTTCGTTTTTACTAACATCTATCTTTAATAACTTTAATTCTCCGTTTGTTTGTTTGTTTTTTTTGCTTGTTTTTTACTTTTCATTATTTTACATTACCTGACAGTTTTTTCAGTGTGGTTTTTTTCGTCTTCATTTTTATGAACTGTGTTCTTTCAGGACGTAGGCGATCATAGATTTCCACTTGTCACCAAGCCTTGTGGCTCTTAACACTTTTCCTCTTGATATCTTCCCCAGACCCTAAATTCGCATCAGTATGTCTCACGTTGCTTTCTTCTGTCTCTCTTTCAATCTATCCGCCCCTTGAGTTTTATTTTCGCCTGGCTCTCCTTCTTCATTACGTGTGCCAGGAACATTAGCTGTCCCTTCCTGATGTGAAATATAAGTTATCTTTTCGGGATTCTGTCAGTCATGTTTCTATTTGGACTTCTATCGGCAGTGTTTCAAACCTGGCTTTTGTCGGCAGTGTATCTAGCCGGGCTTCTACCAGCAATTTTTCTCTCCGGGCTTCTATCGACTATGTTTCTATTTGGGTTTATGCCGACAGTGTCTCTATCCGGCCTTTTGTCGACAGTGTTTCTCACCTAGATTCTGTCGGCAGTATTTCTATCCGGGTGTCTGCTGACATTGTTTCTATTCAGGCTTCTGTCGGTAGTGTTCCTATCTGGGCTTCTGCTGACATTATTTCTATCCGGGCTTCTGCTGACATTGTTTCTATTCGGGCTTCTGTCGGTAGTGTTCCTATCTGGGCTTTTGTCGACATTATTTATATCCGGGCTTCTGCTAACATTGTTTCTATTCGGGCTTCTGTCAGTAGTGTTCCTATCTGGGCTTCTGCCGACATTATTTCTATCCCGGCTTCTGCTGACATTGTTTCTATTCGGGCTTCTGTCGGTAGTGTTCCTATCTGGGCTTCTGCCGACATTATTTCTATCCGGGCTTCTGCTGACATTGTTTCTATTCGGGCTTCTGTCGGTAGTGTTCCTATCTGGGCTTCTGCCGACATTATTTCTATCCGGGCTTCTGCTGACATTGTTTCTATTCGGGCTTCTGTCGGTAGTGTTCCTATCTGGGCTTCTGCCGACATTATTTCTATCCGGGCTTCTGCTGACATTGTTTCTATTCGGGTTTCTGTCGGTAGTGTTCCTATCTGGGCTTCTGCCGACATTATTTCTATCCGGGCTTCTGCTGACATTGTTTCTGTTCGGGCTTCTGTCGGTAGTGTTCCTATCTGGGCTTCTGCTGACATTATTTCTATCCGGGCTTCTGCTGACATTGTTTCTATTCGGGCTTCTGTCGGTAGTGTACCTATCTGGGCTTCTGCCGACATTATTTCTATCCGGGCTTCTGCTGACATTGTTTCTATTCGGGCTTCTGTCGGTAGTGTTCCTATCTGGGCTTCTGCCGACATTATTTCTATCCGTGATTTTATTTGGCAGTGTTTTCATCATGGCTTTTGCCCCTCGTCTTCTTTTTTTATCTGCCCTGTCCTTTCAGTATGTAGGCGATCATGAAATTCTACTTGACCCTATTCCTTGTTGCTCTTAACAATTTTCCTTTTGATATCTCTCGCAAACCCCGCTCCGCCATGTACTTGCTCAAGTCCACCAAGTATTTCTCTCATTGCTTTCCCCTGTTTCTTTTCCCCCTCTATCCGCCCCGTTAGTATTAGATTCTCCAAACCCTCCTTCCTCATTACGTGTCCTGGAAACCTCAGCTGTCTCTTCCTGATGTTAAGCATCAGTTTCTTTTTCGTTTATATCTTCTCTAAAACCTTGTCGTTGCTCGCGTGTTCGGTTCATGGTACCCTTAGTATCATACTAGAGTACCAAACTTCTGTTGTCCCTGCTTTATCCTTGAGGATATTGTCTAGCATTCGTTGCAATAAAGGAGGATAGCAATCCAGTACTCTTTTCTTTGTTTCCAAGAAAATCTTTCTGGCTCTCAAGACTCTTCTTAGCTTTTGAAATTCGTCTTTCGCCATGTTAACTTGCCTTCGTATCTCAGTGTCGCACTTTCCGTCCTTTGTCTGAACTCTTCCCAGGTATCTAAATTACTGCACCTGCTTGATTTAAGTTTCCCCGAACTGTAGTTAGCATTCTGGGCTTCTCTTTTGGCTGTTGACCATGCATTCAGTGTAGTTCACATATTTGAAATAAAGGTATGTAGAGTTCTTTCTTTCTTTCTTTCTTTTATGTTTTCATTCTTTCTCTCTTTTTTCTATTGCACTCTTTCCCTTGCTCATATGTACTCCTTCTCTTTTCATTCTTTCTTTCTATCTTTTTTCTTTTTTCTGTTTTCATTTTTTCTCTATTTTCCTTATTGCACTCTTTTCCTTGCTCATATGTACTCTTTCTTTTTCATTCATTCATTCATTCATTCATTTCTTTCTTTCTTTCTTTCTTTCTACTATGTTTTTGTTCTGTCTCTCTTTTTTCTATTGCACTCTTTCATTGCACATATGTACTTTCTTTTTTCTTTATTTCTTTTACGATTTTGTTCTTTTTCTATTGCACGCTTTCCCTTGCTCAGATCTACTCTTTCTTTCTTTCTTTCTTTCTTTCTACTATGTTTTTGTTCTGTCTCTCTTTTTCCTATTGTACTCTTTCATTGCACATATGTACTTTCTTTTTTCTTTATTTCTTTTACGATTTCGTTCTTTTTCTATTGCACGCTTTCCCTTGCTCAGATCTACTCGTTCTTTCTTTCTTTCTTTCTTTTTTTCTTATTCTATCAAAATTATATGCCTCCCATCTTTTTATTACTCTTCAACTTCCTTCTTTAATCTGTTCTTTCATCTGAGCACTTTAAAAAATTCCCGCACCTCTCGACCTTTCTGTTATTTTACTGACTGCACAGGTGCAATACCATTTTTTCGGTTTATTTTAAGCATTGTACCCCGTGACACAAGCCCGATCTTTTTCTTCCAGCCCTCACTCAAATTGCAAACATTTTCGCAACACCTCTCCCTCCCAGATGTTCTCACAAGACAACCAACGGCAAATCTCTCTTCTTTCATTGAATCAAAAACGGACTTTATCAAAAAAGATGCAAAAACAGACTAACCAACCTATATTGTGAATTAACAACTTTTATAAACAATAGAAAGTATTTTAAAATATCCAACAAAGATGTTTACCTAAGTGTGTACATAAATAAATAAAGATTTCCTCTCCTTGAGAAATCGCACCGGTAATGGTAGTATTAGCCGTTTACCTGTAAGGGAACAGTTGGCATTCAAATAACGAACAGCCAGACTCCATTCGATTGAAATTTATAAAACAATTTTGAAAGTAAATAAGTTTCTCAAGTCCAGTCGCTATTATTGTTCTTACCAAGATTTAATGGGCAATTAACTTTCTAACATTTTTTGATATTGTGTTGAATGTCAACATTTTGATTATGTTATTATTTTATTATGTCATTATGGTATTATTATGTCATTATTATATCATTATGTTTCATTATTTCATTATTATTCATCATATTATTATTATGACATTACGTCATTATTATGTCATTGTGTTATTATCATGTCATTGTGTCATCATTACGTCATTATGTCATTATTATGTCATTATATTATTATTATGTCGTTATTTCATTATTATGCCATTATGTTATGTCATTATGTCATTTTATGTCATGTTATTTTTATGTAATTATGTTATTATCATGTCATTGTGTCATCATTACGTCATTGTGTCATTATTACGTCATTATGTTAATGTCATGTTGTTGTTATTTTCTCTTTTAGTTATATGTGCTATCCGTTTTAGTTGTTGATACTGTTTATAGTCCTCAGGTCGCCCTTATCCCTTGACATCTGGAGACATACTTGATAGGTTTGAGCAAATGGATGGTAAAGCGGGATTCGGGAAAGATACAAGAAAAGTATTAAAATCAGAGAAGGATAGGTTGAAATAGAAGTCCATGTACACTGCCTATGAAGAAGAAGAAGAAGAAGAAGAAGAAGAAGAAGAAGAAGAAGAAGAAGAAGAAGAAGAAGAAGGAAGGAGGAGGAGGAGGAGGAAGGAAGAAGAAGAAGAAGAAGGAAGGAGGAGGAGGAAGAAGAAGAAGAAGAAGAAGAAGGATGAGGAGGAGGAGGAGGAAAGAAGAAGAAGAAGAAGAAGAAGAAGAAGGAGGAGGAGGAGGAGGAAGAAGAAGAAGAAGAAGAAGGAAGGAAGAGGAGGAGGAGGAGAAGGAAGGAGAAGAAGAAGAAGAAGGAGGAGGAGGAGAAGAAGAAGAAGAAGAAGACGACGACGACGACGACGTCCACGACGACGACGACGACGACGACCACGACGACGACGACGACGACGACGACGACGACGTGGGGAAAACCCCGATGAAAACATTGCCAATAAAAGCCTGGATAGAAACAATGCCGACAGAAGCCCGGATAGAAAAACTGCTAATAAAAGCCCGGATAGAAACACTGCTGACAGAAGCCCGGATAGAAACGCTGCCGACAGAAGCCCGGATAGAAACGCTGTCGACAAAAGCCCGGATAGAAACGCTGTCGACAAAATCCCGGATAGAAACACTGCCGACAGAAGCTCGGTTTGAAACAGTGCCGACCGAAGCCCGGGAACATCTCATATAAGTTTACCTCATACCACACTCAGATTTTCTTAGTAAATATACAGTGACACTGCAAAGTACTAAGCTAAGATAAATATCAAGAGACACAGATGCGTGTACAACCCACATTTGCGCTTTATAATCTTCAAAATAAACCAATCTTTGAGATAACAAAGAATAAAAGAAATCCCAGTCAAGTAGCCAAATGTACGTGTAAAGAGTTTGGTAAGTGCCCAAGAAATCATCTGATTATATTCTCATTCGAACATTATCACAGAACAGTCGTTTGTCAAATATGACAAATGATAAAAAGCCGTGGTGCTAAGATTAAAACAAAAAATCCGAAAGGTTCCAAGCGAAAGGAAAAACGCCTGTCTTATCTTTGAACTCTAACTTTGACCAGCCCTACGCTCTGTGAGAAAGAGGTACCAATGCTGACTCATCTGAAAAAACAAATACTATAGGCAATATATATATATATATAAATATATATAACGAAGATTAACGAAACTTGGTTATAAACAACCGACAATTTGAAATGATTTGTTTAAACATTATTTTTGATCGATACTCGTATTTAAGCAGATATTCTGTTTATAATCAAGCAGTATTATATATTTATTTCTACTGGCCTGATTATTTACGATAAAAATTTGTTACGAAAATGTGTCATTCGGCAGGATTCGAACCTGCGACCCCAATCGACATAGGGGAAGCCACTATGTGATCTGGCGCGTCTTATTTCTCGTAAATAAATATTGGGACGATATGGTTGTAAAAAAATAGTATGAAATACATGATTAAAAAAACCCCGGGGTAGCCTAATAATTATGACTGGAAGTGTGTGTGTGTATATATATATATATATATATGTGGTTTCCGGCTTTCTCATTTCCAATCTTTTCACTCTTACGTAGCCCCCTGCACATCAGTGGCGTTACCGCCTTGCTCGGGGTGACATGATTAAAAAAAAATATATATATATATATATATATGCTTCAAATATGTATATTTCAAAATAGAGTATTTATTTATTTATTTATTTATTTTCGTCAACATGCCTGTATATTCGAGATATCATATTAAAGAAAAAATGCGTCCTCCGACAGGATTCGAACATGCTTTCCTCTTGGGTGCTTATACCGATTCAGCCCTGTAGGGCATTTGCTGAGCAGACGAAGCTGAGTTGTGTAAATACCTATTGTCATAGATTCTCAAACTTTCATATTGTTTCGTATCCCGACGGAAGCAAATTCATTTCTGAAGAAGTAATGGATTTTTATTCATTAATCCGAGGTCAAATGATATTATAATGACCAGGTCATATTTCAAAAAGATAATAATCTTTGAATTAATGAAAATATCAGATGAATATATGAATTAATTTATTATTTTCTACTATAATATGAGTAGATTCCATAATCTATAATCTACTTATGTTTGACGTACATTATATTCTAATCCTTTACAATTTTTATACCAACTCTACCACTTTAAGGGACAATAACTTAAAAGAAATTCTGTAAAGTTTTCAAAGCATATTCGGTACCATTGCAGACATGCTAAGATGCAAATGTATATATCCAAATGTTTCATAACTGACACCAAAGGGTCTGGCTTTCTATACCATCTAAATTCACTACCCCTATACCTTAATAATCTCATTCTCCCTATCCATCTTGACCTTACTTTCTATAAGTTAATCGAGCCAAACACACTCGAATGCCATGACACCCAGCTTAATTGACTTGATATGTGTTGTGTTGTTTTGAAATTTATATATATAATGATTCCTAACAGAAACAAAATTTCTCATAATCCCTCACCGCGCCGACCCGACCAGAGACGATTAGTCTCTGGTCCACCCTCAATAAGCGCTTTCAGACACTGGAAAAATCTATAACGTCTGGGCCCGGTACGAAGTCTCGAAAATGCTTCCGATTGGCGAAAGGCAGAGCCACTTTACATTAAGAGGCGAACCGATTTTACAGATACATTAAGAGGCCACTTTATATTAAGAGGTGAAATCAGAAATGCAGAATTTCGGGGGATTTTAGCTCACAATTTGTTTTGAACTCCAGCTACTCGCTCTTTTGATCCATAACTAACTGGCTGTACTTTCTACTGTTTCGGTTATGAACTTGAGTGCTTTCCTTTTTTACTTCCACTATATCAATATCAGTTAAGGCTTTGCATAAGGACCTTGCTGCAAATCCTCTAGTCCCCACTTCTATAGGAGTGCAGCTAGCCCTCCAGCCTTTAACCCTGCAACTCTCCAGCAGTTCGTCGTATTTTAACTTCTTCCTTTCATGGGCTTCCTCTGCGTTTTCTTCCCAGGAGACCGTCAGAAGAAAACTATATCTGGGCGAAGGTTTGTGGTGGCAATTTGCTCTGGGAATTTCAATCTCGAACCTATATCGGCCCTTAGCTCCCAATCTGTTGCAGGAGATAACACGTTTGGCTTTCTTAAATAAGAATATTGCTATATATATATATATATATATATATATATATATATATATATATATATATATATATATTATTTACACTATGTATATTGTTCGTAGTAGTGTCCTCATCGTTGTTGTCATATTCACAACGTTTCGACCGTTGTAAGCCCTGACCTTCAGATATTTCTATCGGAGTAGATTGTTCTAGTTGCATGTGCCATGCTACTTCCGGATATGCTAGATATCTTTAGGCTCACTACCACACCACGTTGAAACAGTTGAAACACAAGTTTCCGTGCGATCAACGAAGTTAAGCAACACCAAGCTGCGTCAGAATCCAGATGCTGTAAGCTTGGATGTGTAGGTGATGTCATGCATAATGAATCGTTAATCTGCGAACAAAGTTTCAATTCCGGTCGTGTTCATTATATTCATTTACGCGCAAAGACATTTGATATCTATCTATCTATCTATCTATCTATCTATCTATCTATCTATCTATCTATCTATTTTAGACAGTTCATTATCTATCTATCTATCTATCTATCTATCTATCTATCTATCTATCTATCTATCTAGCTAGCTAGCTAGCTAGCAACATCAGTTCATTATCTATCTATCTATCTATCTATCTATCTATCTATCTATCTATCTCGGTCTTTTCATATCTATCTATCTATCTATCTATCTATCTATCTATCTATCTATCTATCTATCTATCTATCTAGCAACATCAGTTCATTATCTATCTATCTATCTATCTATCTATCTATCTATCTATCTATCTATCTAGCAACATCAGTTCATTATCTATCTATCTATCTATCTATCTATCTATCTATCTATCTATCTATCTATCATTGCTCTCTTTGATGTGCAGCCCATCTGAATTCCATTTGTGAATTACATAAACCTCAATAACTCGAATTTCTTTTGAAAGATTTTTTCTCACATTTTAAAAGATTATTTTATACGTGAAAACAAAAACAAAAAACAAAACAAACTGAGCTAAACTTTTAGGTCGTTTATATTTTATTGAAGCTATTGAATTTATTGTAAAAACTACAGTCTGAATTTATGCAGATTAAACTAATATTTGGAGTGATCACTAGTGATGGCGATGTTATGCCTCCATTCATATTGCAACAGGGGTTCAAATTTTACACGGAGGCCTGCATCAAGTGCCTTGAAGAGATAGTACTGTCGGAGATAAAAGGGTAGCTGCTTGATGAGCATATGTTTGGCAGCAGGACTCTTCATCATGCCACTCAACCAGAAAAGGGGATTTCTACAAGAATCAAAATGTGGGCTCTACTGTATTATTTCAATCTACAGTTTTTCTTAAACCCACCCATTTATTACAGCCTAAAGTGCGATGTGGTGCAGTACCAGCTCGGAACGAGAAATCGAGAAGCCGAGTTCGAATTCCTGTTGAATTCGTTGAATTCACTTACGCGCAAATACTCTTAGGAAAGGTACTAATCCCTCTTCACTCCAGTTATGGGTTAAATAACAGAAGAGATTGGGTTCTATAGCCTTGACTGGAAACCAGTCTACCGCAGAATGTAATGGCAATCTCCTGCGGAATTAACCTTCTGTCCAGTCAGTTATGTCTCTTTCAAGACATGATCGCCCAAGCGTTTATCATGTATGGCACTTAACTGACTGAAAATTCTTTTTACACAGCACGTTTATTCCAGTAAACCATTTTATGCCAAACTGCCCTATTATTCCAATCAGCGCCTTTATCAGCCCTACCCGTTTATTCCTACTCCTTCTTATTCATACTCACTTATTTAAACTCGCCCGTTTATTTCGACATACCTATTTATCCTAAACTAACTTTTTTCCCCCAATCCACTTTTTCAGCCTAATAATAGTGTAGTACTGAATAATAGGAATTGTTGAATTAATAGGGCAGAGCTGTATGGGAAAGTTAGAATGAGAGTAGACTTTAATAAACGGGTAGGGCTTTAAAAGGCTCAGCTTAGACGTGTTGGTACAGCGTTAGTATTCGAATAAATGAATAATTATCAAACTTTACACATTTGACCAAAACATTGAAGAAATCGCAAAGCAGACAGAGGTTTCACATTAAGCTGCACATTTATTTGAATAGAAACATTGAAATTAAGTAAGATCATCTTTTTGTCAGGACTTAAAAAAATGTGGTTTGATTTCATAACATTTTAATATATATCCTTTAAAAATATTGCTAAGTGTACTGTAAGGTGTCAGTTAGTTAAGTGCCAGACGTGATACACGCTTTAGGCGATCATGTCTCTTTAAAGACATGACTGACTGGACAGAAGATTTTCCCGCAGTAGGTTGCTATTTCTTTCTGCAGTAGACTGGTTGCCAGCCAAGGCTATAGAACCCAGTCTGTCTTATTATTTAGTTCATAACTGGAAGGATGAAACGGATTAATACCTTTCACAAGGGTATTTGAGCGTAAGTGAATGCAAGTAATTCAACTGGAATTTGAACTCGGCTCCCTGAATTTTCGTTCCGAGCCGATATCCACTGCACCACTACAAAAGGTTGAGAAACGCTGCCCTAGAGGAACCCAGTCCGTATTGCTATATAGCCCATAATTAGGTGGAGAAAAATTGACAAACACCTTTGCACAATGCGTTTGTGCGAAAGTGGATTTGAACCCGGCTCGCCGATTTTACTTTCCGCACCAGTAGCTGTTACACTATCAGCAGACCTCCATGCTGTTCATACATTAAGCCAAAACTGAAAATGTATGTTTTAAAATTCCCAGTGTCCTTTATTCTGTAAACATGCTGACAGAATTTACAAGCACCTAAGATAAGGCACGTAGAAAAATTTATTTCACATTTGATTAACGTCTTTCTTTTGTCAGCAGTTTGTGTTTCGTAAATAGATAACAAATATACTTTTGAAGAGCAGACATTCTACAACTTGTGTGTATGTATTTGAATGTATGTATGTATGTATGTGTGTGTGTGTGTGTGTGTGTGTGCGTATTCTTGATCTTTTAATGTTATTACTATACTTTCGCCAACCCACGTGCTCCTACTGAGACATGTCCTTGAGCCACATATGTGGCGCATAGGAAATTACGAATTAAAAGCCACCTTCTTCTTCACTTTTACAAAAATTCACAATGACGCGTGAAATCCTGGTTTTGCCGAATAGAAAAAGGATTGACTACGAAAATGTCGAAAGCGGATTTCGCAAGTAGATGCTAAATTGATTTTCTGACCAATGGGATCGATTTTCAAAACAATAAAAACTTAACGATTCAGTGCGAAAAATCTAAATACTACATTAGGCTCCAGTCGACAACCCATGTGCTCCTACTGAGACATATTCTTGAGCCACATATGTGGCGCATAGGAAATTAAGAATTAAAAGCAACCTTCTTCTTCAATTCTACAAAAAATCACAATGACGCGTGAAATCCTGGTTTTGCCGAATAGAAAAAGGATTGACTACGTGCTTAAAGAAAAAGTCGAAACCGGATTTCGCAAGTAGATGTTAAATTGATTTTCTGACCAATGGGAGCGATTTGAAAAACCATAAAAACATAACGATTCAGTGCGAAAAATCTGAATGACTATAAAGGCTATGATCAGATCAGAAGGGTCAGAGATGGAAGCAGCAGTGACGACAAGCTAAAATGTAGCTTTATGGTCATTTATGGTCAGAGTCGTTTATGGTCATCTATGTAGGTGTTCTAATCATTGTGTTACAGCCTTGTACCAGACTAAAGTGCAGGGTGCCCATTAAAAAGCGAAAAAATATCTTGTTACGTGTTTCTTTCCTATGTCGCTCGTTCCCTCTATCTGACCTGTGAGTATCAAATTCTCCAAGCCAGCCTTTTTATATGTTTTCCTTATGTAAAACTAGCAGTATAGCCCGGCGTTACTCGGGTGTAATGAAAGCTTTAAAACTAATCCAAGGTCCTGGCGCTCAGACTCTTTGGACGTTGGCAGGAAACACTAAAAAGCAATAGTTGTTTCCAGTTAAAGCGAAACCTTAGACTGAAAGAAAAATGAATGGATGTAAGTCAAATTTTGATTTCCTCGTATCGATATCAAATAAATTTTTTTGTCATAAACTGAATTTTGAAGGCTAAATAAGTCCTCTGAGTAAATGGTATCATGGCTGAGACAAAGAACTACAATTATACCTACTTAGAGCCAAACCTGAAGCAAAAACTAAAATAAAGGAGCTGAAACAAATACAGACATACAGGCAGATAAACAGACACACACACAAACATCTTACCTTATATATATATATATATATATATATATATTATCGATTTTCTGCACAATTGTAACAACTGCAACCTTGAAACTTCTGAAAATCGTTTCTTATGTCTTTGTCTATGAGTGTATCAAATTTGATTAAAATCGGACCACTCTTTCTATAACCCGATTTTTTCGATTATCGATTTTCGATATGTATCGGGCGTACCTCGACACAAAACCTAGCTAAGAACACTCGCAGACGCTTATAGTACAACTGTGTAAATTTTCAAGAAAATCGGTTCAGCCGTTTCGGAGTCTATAGGTAACGGATACACACACGCACACACACACACACACACACACACACACACACACACACACAAAGTTCCATTTATGAATAAGTTTAGATATTGTTAATTCTATTGCCAATACTGTTGTCATTTTGTTGAATTTTTATTCCTGAAATTTAATTAACCAGATGACTAAATTTCTCTACCCGCTCTTTCCCTCCCTCACCTCTCTCTCTCTCTCTTTCCACACACACACACACACACACACACACACACACACACATATATATATATATATATAGTACTGTGCAAATGTATTAGGACAAGAATTATTTTATTTTTTATGAGGTATCCAAATAAAGTTTTAAATCACTCCTGTCCTAACACTACCGGTAGTAGTGCAAAAGTATTAGGACTTGGGTGATTTTCCTAAAAACCTCATTGAAATTCAAATACAGAGTCAAAAGCCAAGTAAATTGCTAATAAATATTGATTATTTAAAACTAGGTTGAAAAGAAATGTATTAAAAGGAAACTATATTTAATTTTTCCTATTTTCTATTTTGAAACTACTCTGTTGAACATCTATGGATAATTTAGATAAAAAAAATTCATAAATCTAATGTAACTTCGCAAGACACACTTTCGGAACAAATACAAGCTACTTGGCAGGAGATACCATTAGATACTTTGAGGAAGCTTGTGATGCCAATGCCTAACAGAATGAAGGCTGAGATCAAAGCAAAAGGTACTACATACTAATACTACATATTAAATTTCTTTTGCAACAAGTATTTTTCTTGTTAAAGCATTTGTTAAGTAAATCAAATGAAATTACTTTAATTAAATTGTTTATTTTCTGTCAATATAAAATAGTTCTTGTTCTAATATGTGCGTTGTGGTGCATTGGATATCGGCTCGGAACGAGAAATCGGGGAGCCGAGTTCGAAATCCAGCTGAATTCCCTGCACTCACTTACGCGCAAATACCCTTGGGAAAGGTATTAATTCTTCTCTTCCCTCTAGTTATGGGTTAAATAACAGTGCAGATTGGGTTCTATAGCCTTGATTGGCCACCAGTCTACCGCAGAAAGCAATGGCAACCTATTGCGGGATAATCTTCTGCCCAGTCAATCATGTCTTTGTCGAGACATGATCGCCCAAGCGTGTATCACGTATGGCACTCAACTGACTGACTGACTGTGCATATGTGAAAGTTCTTTTGGGTGACTGGCGTGTGTATACACTGCTTATATACAAGACGTTAAAATTTCCATTCTCTTATCCATGCGCTTATGGCTTACGCAGTAGAGGCTCTGACTGACACCAAATCGGTCGTGTTTCGACCCCAGCCAGAAGCAACACTGATGAGTTGCGAATCAGCTTTGTATGTGAATGATTAATAAATATATATATTTATAGACATGGTGTCCATAAAGCTCGTGTACGCTTTAAAACATTTATAACTTCATTTGTATTTGCGATAGAAATAATTTGTAAAATGGATAAGAAAGTAAAATCTATATATTTAAGATTTTATTAAAGTTCTTTATTTATATAAACGACCTCCCAGACGAGATCAAGAGTCAGGTAGGCATCTACGCAGATGACACCACTATTTACTCCCGCATCAGAAAGAACCCCGGCGTGACGGAAAACATAATCTCGCTGCTGATCTTGAATGGGATCTACACTCTGTGGTGAATTGGGGTAAAAAGTGGCTCGTAAATTTCAATGCGTCTAAGACCAAGTTGCTGTCTGTCAATCATCACAGGCAACCTCTTCTGCCTCCCATAAACATAGACCAAGCGAGTCTCCCCGAGAGCAATACTCTGCGCCTCCTCGGCCTTACCCTCTCAACCACTACATTGAGTCAAGAGCTAAATCCACTGCTAGGAAGGTTGTGTCGGGCCAGGATGTTTTTCCCACCTGAAACTATCCTGCATATATACAAATCAACCATTCGTCCTTGCATGGAGTACTGCTGCCATATGTGGTCTGGTGCCCCCGCTGTTCATCTCCGTGTTCTTGACAGGCTCCAAAGGAGAATCAGGAATGTGATAGGTACCGACTTGGCGGCTCGACTACAGCCACTTTACCACCGACGAGAAGTGGCTTCCCTTTGTCTGTTATATAAATACTTCCATGGCTTCTGCTCCAACGAACTTAAATCACTGGCGCCTCCGCAACAGGTGTTTACTCGTGCAAGCAGACTGGCATCTGGGTCTCACCCATTCACAGTTAGATCAACCAAATGCAGACAACAATTCTACTCCTTCAGCTTCTTTTCTCGCACTTCCCGCCTGTGGAACTCGATTCCTTTTTCTTGCTTTCCTGACGACTACAACCTCCAGGAATTTAAATCCAAGGTCAATAATCATCTCTTAACTACTTGACCGTAGTTATTTCCACACCACCCTGTATATCTTTTCCTTTCTCACCACCTTTGCAACTGTCATCACACCTATATTTCCATCCTTCTCTTGCTACTTTCTAACTGGTTCGTCCTTCTCTTCAATATCCTCTAATCTTTTTCTCTTATGTAACCCCCTGCAAATCAGTGGCGTTACCGCCTTGCTCGGGGTGATATGATAAAAAAAAATGTTTCCACATGTCCTCTATCATTAGCAATACAAAGGGTAATACGATTTTGCAGTTCACAGAAAACATTTGCGAACTGATTTACAGTAATGCCTGAAATCACATTAGTTATTTTAGCTTTCAAATCTTCTAATGAACTAGGTTTGGATGCGTACACAATTGTTTTCACATGAAAAAAAATCTAATTGAGTCAAATCTGGCGAACGTGAAGGCCAATAAAATGGTCCACCTCTTTTGATCCATCTGTTTACTTATCTAAAAACTGTTACAAATTTTGTGGTAAAGAATTATTCAATAACTATATTAAAAACCAAGTACATTAAACTGCTTAGCATTTTTTACAGATTATTTCTATCACAAATACAAATAAATTTATTAATTTTTTAAAGTGCACACGAACTTTATGGACACCCTATATATATATATATATATATATATATATATATATATACTCCGATTGCTTTTAACCCAGGATTGAAACCCGACCGAATTGGTGTCAGTCGGTGATTCTACCTCTGGGCTATGGACGTTCGGTAGAAGAAAGTAGACTTTTTAACGTATATATTGTCATTATACCCGCCCAATATCCAGAGTACTCTAATCCATTACTGAATGAGTGATACGTACATGCCAGAGTAGCTACTGTTTTTCAAAGTATACCATTCTTCCAGAGTCCTCAGTCAGGGTGTGAAAGCGTTAATATATATATATATATATATTGCTCAATCAGTGTGTGAGAGCGTTAATATATATATATATATATATATTGCTCAATCAGGGTGTGAGAGCGTTAATATATATATATATATATATATATATATATATATATATATATATAATTAGCTCAATCAGGGTGTGAGAGCGTTAATATATATATATATATATATATATATATATATGAGGGTTAACCTCAGGTTACGTCGTTTCGAGTTAAGTCGTTCTCGATTATACGTCGTTTGTCAAAAAATATATGGAAAAATAAAAATAACATTTAAGTCATTTTATTCGACTTTACGTCTGTCCTCAGCAAATATAGAAAAGAGTTAAAAGAACATAAACTTACGTTAATGTACAATAAATAAGAAGAGAAATATATAAAATCATATTAAAATACGTACATTTACAGTAAATGTTAATATAATAATAATAAAACCTAGAGAAATATGAAAACATCTGTTATCCTTGAAGAAAAGAAGATAGTTCAAGAACACTCGTTCAGTTTCTTATTAAAAAGCATATCGAATAACAACAAGAATCAGCTCTTGATGCTGACGATCAATAGCCATCTACGTCTGGAATGTAAATAAACACATTGAATGTAAATATTGATAAATTTAACATAAATTAGTTTATTTTCTATTATCGAAAAATAATTTTGATAACTGTATTTGTTATTTAACCATAAAACTTATTTTATTTCATAATGTCTTTGAGCAAACCACGTACATAAATAAAGAGTCTGCTATGTACTGTAAAGATCGCCAAATTGTAAGCATATATATATTTACAAGCTTGTATGTATATATATATATCCGTAAGTTTAGATTATTTTTTCTGTACTATATTATAAACTAAAACTAAATCGTTTGTTAGCTTATCATAAATCATTACGGGCCATATATTATTAAAAATACATTTATAAATAAAAAAACAGAACAGGGAATGGTTATCTGTGGTCTAGCTTAATGACAAGTAAATTCGGAAACAAGCAAATTCAACAGTATTTACATTATTCGGACTATTGTCCTCATCTTTGTTGCTATTTGTACGACGTTTCGGCCGTTGTACGCTCCGGCCTTCTTCAGGTGATATGAATTTCGAACCTAACCCATTATTACAATCACTGGGGTATATCATCCTTATTCCTTGCGTAAAGTATCGATTAGAAGTCATGTGATGAGTTATCTTCCTCTAAACCTACAAGTTACTTGCTCGCCACTGCTGTAGCCTGGTATTGTATTCAAAACTCTAAAAGTCAAGTCAGGAAGTAACCAACGTCTATATCCACTCGGCCAATCGGGGCTTTACGCAAAGAATGAGGATGACATACCCCAGAGAGTGTACAACGGCCGAAACGTTGTACAAATGGCAACAAAGATGAGGACAATAGTCCGAATAATGTAAATACTGTAAATACGACCTCATCTCAGAAGTATAGACAAATACTAAGTAAATTCGACTTAAGTCGCCTCTCATGGAATCATTTACCGACGGTAGGTGATATATATATATATATATATATATATATATATATATATATATATATATATCTTGGAAAAAATTGCGTTCAGTTAAACCCCACCAATATATGAGAAGATAATGAAGCCATGATAAGTCATGGAAAATGAGAATTTACCGACGGTAGGTGATATATATATATATATATATATATATATATATATATATATATATATATATCTTGGAAAAAATTGCGTTCAGTTAAACCCCACCAATATATGAGAAGATAATGAAGCCATGATAAGTCATGGAAAATGAGAATTATCAATTGATCTTACTGAGTGCCAAAAGATGACGTTTGTGCAGAGAATGATAACATGCCTTTAAATGGTAAGCATGAAGCCAACACCAAGTTAAGATACGCCTAGCAGTCGGCGCTATAAGTAGTGGCTAGGTGCGTTTTTCTTCAAGCAGTGACAGGATTTGTTTTCTTTGATCTCTTTCAATTAGAAACCGTTTATTGAAACAAGGACTCTATTGCGAATATAAATGTCAATTTTATGTCATCTTCATGGACCTCTGAAACGCGAGGTGTGGAGTGGGGGTCCGTGGATCCCAGTTTAAACCCAGGTTAAGAAATTCTGATCTAGTCTCTTGTACAAAGTTTTGTTGGTAGTTCATGTCTATACAAGTGTATCTTGATAATAGGCACGGATTACAGAAGAAATCGCAGAATGAAACAGTCAATACGGAAATGCTTTAATTTTCCCAGGAATCACAAGACCAAGTGTAACAAGTACTAGTCAGTCGAAAGTATGTATAGCTAGTCGCCTGTTCACTAGGGCAGCTAGCTAATTCCCGTTGCAGACGACTGGTCAGGCACATTTGGGTGTGTGTAATTTATACTGCAACTATTCAGAGCGTACCTTGGTTGCAATTTAAAAGTAGAGACTCCGTTATCTAGCGTGAATAACCGCCCGAAGAAGGCCGGAACCACGGTAATTTGTGCTTGTAACTTCGTGCTAACCCTGCCGGCTCCAAAAGGCTCCCGTCAACCCAATTTCACTCACAAAGCTTGGGCCAACCCGTGGTATGGTTTTCAGGCCTTTTTTTTAAAGATACCACACGCGAGAGTTAAATGAAATAAAATAAAAGATAAATAAATAATGACCTTCAGTTTCACTCACAGGCTTACATTAGCAGTCACATATAGAAATTAATTTAGATCTGATGACGTTCCCTGCAGGAAAAATACCGTCCTTCAAGAGAGACTTTAGGATGTTAGTTAGAGTAGGCAAGTTTCGAATCGCGCGTCGAGACGTATAGATGGATACAAACGTAGTAGGGGAGACTTCTTGCTGACCGAAGCCATACATGATACACAGTTTGGGCGATCATGTCTCGAAAGATACATGACTGACGGAGCAGAAGATTATCCCCTCAGTAGGTTGCCATTGCTATCTGCGGTAGACTGGTTGCCAGCCAAGTCTATAGAACCCAATCTGTCCTATTATTTGACCCATAACTGGAAGGAAGAGACGGATTAATACCTTTCTCAAGGGTATTTGTGCGTAAGTGAATGCAAGGAATTCAACTGGAATTCGAACTCGGATCCCCGATTTCTCGTTCAGAGCCGATATCCACTGCACCACAGCGCACATTTACAGTAGCAGTAGAGGTTGTTCAAATATCCATCTCCATTCTGTGCAGGAGTACCCCTAAATATCCATCTCCATTCTGTGCAGGAGTACCCCAAATATCCATCTCCATTCTGTGCAGGAGTACCCCTAAATAAACAAACGAATATATGCAGGAACAGGAATTGTGTTTCTTTTTTTTGTTTTTGTTTTTTTTAATTTCTTGATGTGAGGCTATTTTCTTCTTTCGTTTCATTGTGAATATACTACGCCACTTTCTAACTTTTCGTGAACACCGACGCGGACTAGAATCGAAACAC
The DNA here is from genome assembly GCA_037127315.1 of Ascarosepion bandense. Classification (NCBI taxonomy): domain Eukaryota; kingdom Metazoa; phylum Mollusca; class Cephalopoda; order Sepiida; family Sepiidae; genus Ascarosepion; species Ascarosepion bandense. The sequence goes on along the minus strand of JBBBDQ010001550.1, from coordinate 1,267,042 downwards.
AAGAGGTGATGTGTCCAGTCAGTAAAATTGTACAGGTGTAGAGTCTCATCCTTTGTTCCTGTTTAGGATGTGGTTTCCGGCTTTCTCTTTTCCAATCTTTTCACTTTTCTGTTTCTTATTTTTTATTTTTTATTTTTTTTCAATTGGAGTAGATAGACTAAACTATCGCCCGGTTCACACTCCATCCACGTCTATTGTACAGGTGTAGAGGCTCATCCCTTGTTCCCTGTTTAGGATGTGGTTTCTGGCTTTCTCTTTTCCAATCTTTTCACTTTTCTTTTTCTTATTTTTTATTTTTATTTTTTTTCAATTGGAGTAGATAGACTAAACTATCGCCCGGTTCACACTCCATCCACGTCTATTGTACAGGTGTAGAGGCTCATCCCTTGTTCCCTATTTAGGATGTGGTTTCCGGCTTTCTCTTTTCCAATCTTTTCACTTTTCTTTTTCTTATTTTTTATTTTTATTTTTTTTCAATTGGAGTAGATAGACTAAACTATCGCGCGGTTCACACTCCACCCACGTCTATTGTATAGGTGTAGAGGCTCATCCCTTGTTCCCTATTTAGGATGTGGTTTCCGGCTTTCTCTTTTCCAATCTTTTCACTTTTCTGTTTCTCATTTTTTATTTTTATTTTTCCAATTGGAGTAGATAGACTAAACTATCGCCCGGTTCACACTCCACCCACGTCTATTGTACAGGTGTAGAGGCTCATCCCTTGTTCCCTGTTTAGGATGTGGTTTCCTACTTTCTCTTTTCCAAATCTTTTCACTCTTGCGTAGCCCCCTGCACATCAGTGGCGTTACCGCCTTGCTCGGGGTGATATGATTAAAAAAAAAAATATAAAATAAAAACTTAGAAAGGCTTGTCGAATGTTTCATCTTATTAATGTCGCTCGTGGTATGCAAACTCACTTAGCGAGTTAGTAATTAATGAGAAACCACTAGTTAGCTAGCTGCCTATCGCACGGATTTATTTTTTGAAGAGTTAACAAACACTCAAGTTCCTTTAGGAATTAGAGACAGAAATCACAAAGAAGGAGAAAGCGAAAATAATAAAGATTCGAGCAACACATGAGTTAGAAAAAGTATTTTATCATTCCAAGACATGCACCTTTATAGAGTAATGTGATATATTATAAAAGAAACTGTGTCTCAATTTTTGGTAATTAATAAATCCATCTTCAAACTCTTGACAGCGTTGGGATCTTTATTTAGAATGATTAATATTAACAGACAATGTTTAAGCACGGATTATAAGTCATAATCTGTAAATTTATGGGGAAGTAATCCTCTTTTATGTATGTTCAGAACGTAGATAATCATGGCTCTCCACATTTTTCGGCCTTTCGGAGTTCTTAGTAAATTTGGTCTTTTTTTGCTATCACTTCTCTTCACAATACTTTTCTTCCATCCATTTACAAAAGCTCGTTAGATTGGTTGTGCGCTGATTTTCACTATCACTGTTGCCTTAAATCTGTCTTGTGAGTACAAAATTTTCTTAGCCCTCTTTCCTCATTATTTCTGGGAAATTCAACTCTTTCTGATGTTAAGTATAAATGTTCTTTTTGTTTCTGTTTCGTCTAAAACTTTCGTGCTCGCATCGGTATTTGGTCTCTGGTATTCTCAGCATCCTTCTGTAGAACCACATTGGTGCCCTTGAATTTTCTTTGCTGGAGATTAAAATATTTTCTGTTTGTCAAAGCCGTGCGCTTTCGATGTAGAACAGCTTCTTTTCTAACTATGAGGAGATTGTCAAATATTCACTGTCATATAAAATGGCTGATATTACAGAACAATTTAGTAATGCTTTCTTTTTTTCTGCTGCCTCAAGTCTACTCTTTATTCGTTATGAGATGATCTAGCATTCATTGCCACATACGAAGACTGATATTGCATAACAGTTCAGCACTCTTTGTGTTTCTAACGAAAATTTTCCACTTTCTTTGCTTAGTTGTTGGAAGGCATCATTCTCTATCCCGATGCGACTTCGGATTTGAGGGTCACACTCTCCGTCCCTTGTTAATACAATTCCGAGGTATTACTTGCATGTTGGGCTCTGCTTTTTGCTGACAACCAGACATTCTGTTTTCTTACAATTGATGTTTAGCCCATTCTTCTACCTGTCAAAATGTCTAAACCGTCTTTCCACACTGTATGCCCTAAAAATGTCAGCTGTCTCTTTCTGATGATTGGCATGTGTCCTTTTTGTTTCAATTCTCTCTAAAATGTCGTCTTTTCATACATATTCAGTCCATGAAATTCTCATCATTCAACTGTAGAACAACATTTCTGTTGCTTGAAGTCCTTTTTCTTCTGTGATAAGACTGAGCAGCATATAGAAGGACCGATATTACATAGTGAACTATTCTTTTCATCATTTCTCTTGTAGCAAACTTCATCTTCATCTGTGAGGAGATTGTCCAGTATTCACTACCATAGAGAAGGTCTGATATTACATAACAGTTCAGTTGTTTTTTCTTTGTTTCTGTTGCTTCAAGTCTCTTCTTCAGCTGTGAGGAGATTGTCCAGCATTCACTGCCATATAGGAGGACTGATATTACATGACAGTTCAGTACACTTTTGTTCGTCTCTAACGACATTTTTTCTGTTTCTTAATACTTTACTTAGATTTTGGAAGTCAACTAATTCTTTGGATTCCGTTGTTGCACTTTGCCCTTCGTCTTTTTTTTAATCGTTTCACCTCGAGCAAGGCATTCCACAGCCACTATTGCGCAGGGGGTTACATAGGGTCGGGGAAGTGATGAGAAAAGGATGGTTAGATATAGGAAATGTCAGAAGGAGGGTGATAGACGGGTAAGGGTACCGAGAATGAGTGTTCGTTAGATGGTGAGAGAGTTTGAGAGAATAGATGCAAGTTAGTGTGTCAGAAGGTATCTATTTACATTACATTTAAACTCCTGGAGATTGTAGCTGTCGGGGAAGCAGTTATGTGGAAGGGGATTCCACAGGCGGGAAGCACGAGAAAAGAAGCTGTTGGAGGAGAAATTACGGTTAAATCTTATCTGTTTCACTGTAAAAGGGTGGGACCTAGCTGCTAATGTAGTATCTCGTGTAAATTCGTACCTAGGCGTCACCAATGACCTAAGTTCATTGGAGCAGAAGCCGTGAAAGTACTTATAGAAGAGGCGCAGGGAAGCCACGTCACGCCGTGAGTGGTTGCAGCCGGTCAGGATCGATCACGTTACAGATTCTCCGTTGTATTTTGTCAAGAAGCCCGAGGAGAGTAGCAGGGGCACCCGACCAGATGTGGCAGCAGTATTCAATACACGGGCGGATGGTAGATTTATATATGTGCAGATTCAGACGGGAAAAATTTCCGGGCCCTGTAAAGAGAACCGACCTTCATAGAAACGGACTTAGCAATGGATTCGATATAGTTATTCCATTTGAGGTCCGCCGAGAGTGTTTTTGACTTGAGCACTCTGTCAATGATGGGAATTACTTAACTGTCTTAGCCTCCGTGCCTTTAATAATAATAATAATAATAATAATAATAACAACAACAACAACAATAATAATAATAATAATATATATATATATATATATATATATATATATCACCGACTGACGCCAATTCGGTCGGGTTTCAATCCTGGGTTAAAAAGCAATTGGAGTCTAACCGTACTGATGAGCTGTGATACAGCGAAACAGATCTGTCTACGGATGACTAATTACGCTCTCACGCCCGGATTGAGCACTCTGGAAGAATAGTAAACTTTGAAAACCAGTAGCTACATTGGCATGTACATATCGCTCATTCAGTAAAATGAATTAGAGCACTCTGGCTATTGGGCACGTATAACGATAATATACATGCTAAAAAGTCTGCCTTCTTCTACCGAACGCCAATAGCCCAGAGGTAGAATCGCCGACTGACGCCAATTCGGTCAGGTTTCAATCTTGGGTTAAAAAGCAATCGGTGTCTAACCGTACTGATGAGCTGTGATACAGCGAAACAAATCTGTCTGCGGATGACTATATATATATATATATATATATATATATGTGTGTGTGTGTGTGTGCGTGCGTGCGTGCGTGCGTAGAAAAATAATTTTCCATAGAGTTTTATTTCCTTAGAGGGTCGATAAAATTAATGCGTTAATCACAGATTTCGCACCTGTGTTTTCTATGAAATATATCACGTACCTGTCACATCAAAAACTAAAAGTATAGCTTTTTCTTTTCCCGGCGCCACAGTTGTTCGTATAAAAGGGTCCACAGTGGCAATAGGCATGACTCACAAAAAGAGGCACGGAAGAGTTGCTTTTCTTATAATTTATATTATCCTTAGGAGAGAAGGAAATTGCATATAGAATCGTTTGCGTAAGCGTAGAGGGGATAGGTTTTCCCAACAATGCAGGATGCTAGGAAACATCACCCTTAACCTCAGATCTCGAGTCGTGTTCTTCAAACGGTTCGTCTGATCGAGACCTGTATATGGATGTCATACATGGCACCAAACACGTCAGGAAATCTTCTAAACTGTCAGTGGTAGACAACAGCTTTCTCAGATCAATCATTAAAATGGTTTCCAGTCAATGAAGATATGTAGGTATAAGAGAGAACCATCCCTCTTCGGATGTTGTAGACGATATAAACCTTATGACCAACTAGCAGCGTTGCTCGGGTGTAATGAAAGGTTTAAAACTAATCCATGGTCCTGGAGCTCAGACTCTTTGGACGTTGGCACCAAAGACTAAAAAGCAATAGTTGTCTCCAGTTAAAGCGAAACCGTAGACTGAAAGAAAAATGAATGGATGTAAGTCAAATTTTGATTTCCTCGTATCGATATCAAATAAGTTTTCCCGTCGTAAACTGAATTTTGAAGGCTAAATAAGTCCTCTGAGTAAATGGTATCATGACTGAGACTAAGAACTACACTTATACCTACTTAGAGCCAAACCCGAAGCAAAAACTAAAATAAAAGGGCTGAAAAAAATACAGACATACAAGCAGATAAACAGACACACACACAAACATCTTGCCTTTTATATATATATATATATATATATATATATATATAGAAAGTGCGAGACATATTTGATGGGGTTGAGCAAATGGATGGCGGAGCGGGGGTTGGGACTGATACCAACAGGAGAATGTTAAGAGCGACAAGGGACAGGGGCAAGTAGAGGTCCATGATCGTCTAAGGCCTGAAAGGACAAGGCGCATAAAGAAAAAGTATATCTAAACTTATATCTAAAATCAATAATATATATGTGTATATGTGTATATATATATATATATATATATATATATATATATATATATATATATATTATTGATTTTCTGCACTTTTGTAAGAACTGCAACCTTGAAACTTCTGAATATCGTTTCATATGTCTTTGTCTATGAGTGTATCAAATTTGTTTAAAATCGGACCACTCCTTCTATAACCCGATTTTTTCGATTATCGATTTATGATATTTATCGGGGGTACCTCGACACAAAACCTAACTAAGAACACTCGCAGACGCTTATAGTACAACTGTGTAAATTTTCAAGAAAATCGGTTCAGCCGTTTCGGAGTCTATAGGTAACGGATACACACACACACACACACACAGACAAAGCTCCATTTATCAATAAGTTTAGATATACTTTTTCTTTATGCGCCTTATCCTTTCAGGCCTTAGACGATCATGGACCTCTACTTGCCCCTGTCCCTTGTCGCTCTTAACATTCTCCTGTTGGTATCAGTCCCAAATCCCGCTCCGCCATCCATTTGCTCAACCTCATCAAATATGTCTCGCACTTTCTCTCTATCCGTCCTATGAGTATTAGATTCTCCAATCCCTCCTTCCTCGTTACGTGTCTCAGAAACTTCATCTGTCTCTTCCTAATACTAAATATGAGTTTTCTTTAACGTTTGCATCCTATCCAGCATCTTGTTGTTGCTCACGTGCTCGGTCCATGGTATCCTCAGCATCCTTCTGTAGACCCAAATTTCTGCTTCTTCGAGCTTCCCCTTCATCTTTGAAGAGATCGTTTAACGTTCGCTGCTATATAGAAGCACAGATATCACATAGCAGTCTAGCACTCTTTGTTTTTGTTTCCCTCATTACTTATGTTAGCTTTAAAAATGCGTCCTTGTCCATGCCAATGCATCTTCGGATCTCAGTGTCACAATGTAACACATGTAACTCGAAGAAAAAATAATTAAATAATCAAGACATTAAAGTTCCACACAACTTCAAACAAAAGGTTAGGAAGGAAATCCACATCAATACCATAACAGTTAGTGGACTTGAGAATCCTATTTCTCCGAAAAAAATATTTTAATAGACAGACATTTTTAAATTATTTTAGTAAAAAGACCGTATAAACTGTTTTAATAGAAATACCTTATAAATTATTCTAATAGAAATACCTTATAAATTATTTCAATAGAAAGACCTTATAAGCTATTCTAATAGAAAGACTTTATAAACTATTATAATAAAAAGACCTTATAAATTATTTTAATAGAGAGATCTTATAAACTATTCCAATAGAAATACCTTTGAAATCATTTTAAAAGAAAGACCTTATAAATTATTTTAATAGAAAGACCTTATAAATTATTTTAATAGAAAAACCTTATAAACCATTCTAATAGAAAGACCTTATAATTTATTTATGTCTAATGTAATCAGACAGAAGCAATATTTGAGCGATCAATAACTTTCAAATGTTTCCTTATAAGAAAACGGCTACCATTACCATTACTATTATCAGTACAGCTATAAAATTTCGTTGTAATCGTCACCAATTTCTTACAGTGAAGATTTTCAGACATTTCGTATCGCTATAATCAAGTCACCTTTTGAAAATGAGTTACTAAGTCCGAGTTGCTCAACCGATAATCTGTTTAAAAATTGCTGGGGATAAGATGGACTTAATTATTTGATGTCTATTTAATCAAATCATTTTCATTTGGAGGTTCAGTTCGTTTTTTCTGCCTTCTTTTTTGCTAGGAAAGCCATTACAATATTGTTTAAATGAATCTTATAAGTGAAAGCAAGCTTTAAAAAGTACGAATATCAAGTTCATCTTGAAGCCCTACACAGGAAAATCAATCAAATGTTTTGCTATATTTGGCTAGTTTTTATTGTCTTTGACTCCGAAATTCGTATAAAGCCGTGCAAAAAATATCCGAAACAAGTTTCCAACTATTAAAACAATTTCAATCTGCAAACTGTAAGTAAATTGTTTTTCAGAAGACATTTAAAACTTATTCAGTTCCTTTCATTGCCTTGAGCGCCGTACTTAAAGTAGAAGTTTTCTGGATAACTCGCCCTATGTTTATCAGGAAATCAGGATCTAGACCTCTGTTGCTAATTTTTGCGAGTGCTGAGAATACCATGAACCTAACATTTTAGCAACGACGAGGTTTTAGATAAAATGGAAACAAAAAAGAAAACTTAGCATCAGAAAGAGGTAGTTGAAATTTCTGAGGCATGTAATCAAGATGGAAGGCTTGGAAAATCTGATACTCACAAGACAGACTGATGGAAAGAGAGACAGAGGAATGCAGTGAGTAATATATTTGATGGGCTTGAGACAATGGATGCCAGACCATGGTTTGGGATTGTTTGGGAGCAATAAAAAAAAGAAAACCTTATTAAAAACTACAAGGGACAAGTAGGTGTAAGTAGCCATGACCGACTATGTTAATTTCCTAAGGGCAGCTTAGATGTGACACAAGGCTGAAAGTATGGGGTACCTAGTGAGGATCAAACACATTACTGAATTGTAAGGATTCTAGCGAGACAAACTTGTTAACCATTACACCACCTCGAGGGGTCCCCTGACCGCCTATGTACTGAAGAGATATGCCGCAAAAGAATACGTTTTTCTCCAGCAAAATCACCCAAAAAAAGAAAAGTTCGATATTTCTTGTTTCTTTTTTATTCTTAGTCGCCTCTCCGCTTCTGATGTCTCCCCCAAAATCTGAAATATATATCTATTGATTTTTCCACAATATGAGTAGATAAATTTAACAATCGTTCTGTTCACACTCCTCCCAAGTCTTTTAAACAGTTACAAAAGTTTATCCCTTATTTTTCTCTAGGATTGGTATTTCTGTCGTTTCTAAATTCTTGCTCAACTCTATACTTTTAATGTCTGCACCGTAACTCTGAGATTTATACTATTTATTTATTTCCTTAATAGGAGTAGATAGGTCTTTTAAACAGTTACAGAGATTTTTCCTTATTTTCTCTCTAGGACTGGTAAATGTTAGCTCAATTCTATACTTTTAATGTCTTGATTGGGGTGAACTAATTAACAAAATTAAATCGGTTAAATTTGAATTTTAAAATCTTTCTGGGAATTTTGGCACTGCAGACGCGTTTTTCTAGATCTAAACCACTATTTTTAATAGAACTCTATTCTAGGATGTGCGTTGTGTTGCAGTGGATATCGACTCGCAACCACAAATCGAGGAGCCGAGTTCAAATTCCAGTTGAATTCCTTGCATTCACTTACGCGTAAATACTTTTGCGAACAGTATTAATCCGTCTCTTCCCTCCAGTTATGGGTTAAATAATAGAAGAGACTGATTTTTATAGCCTTGATTGCCCAGTCAGTCATGTCTCGAAAGAGACATGATCGCCTAAAGCGTGTATCACGTATGGTACTTAACTGATTGACTATTATTTTTTTTTATAGATACCCTATTTTTAATTAGAAATATGAATGTTTTGTTTCAGTTTAACCCTTAAGTTAAAATGACGGTAATTCAGTTTCATAATTGAGTTGAAGATCGTTTAGCAGGCTCAACAACCACACATATCGTTTTGACTCAACAGCTGAACCAGCGAATAAATAGGGTTACGCATAACAGACATGCTACAGAAGGCGCCCCTCGAAATTATAACAGAGTCAGCGGTGGTCCGTTGAAGTTTCATACCTATATTCTGATTGTCTGATTCCATATGTGCCGCAGAGGAAGGTCATGAAATCAAGAGTGTAGGTCACTTTCTGGCAAGCTGAGGTTCACCTTAAACAAATTCCCTTCCTTCTTTCTTCTACATTGATCTTCTTTAGCCCTCATCGAAATCTTGCAAAGCCAAACGCCGATAAGAAATGGATGATGGGAACAGGTGAACAGGTGAAAATGGAAGTTTCTCGTCCTAGACCTGCACATTGGCAGCGAATTTGGTCATCAGCACCATCGTCATAAAGGAAGTGATCAGCAAAGAAGAAATTGAATTCTGATATACAACGACGAGGACGGGTAAGCTCACTGTGATGTATTGATTTCTGATGCAGTGTGTCACTAAGATATTTTGTTTGACATTTAATTCGGTCAAGGCCTCTGATTGGAAGGATGTGAGGAGTATTGTTGTTGTTCCCAGGTCCACCCTGACCCGGAGTGGTAGCATCGGTTAGGGTCCCAGCTATGGGCTAATAGTTAACCCCCAAACTGGGGTCAAAACACTATGAAAGTATAAAAATAGACTTTTATAGAAATATATACATTTTTGAAGGAAAAATATTATTAACAATATATTTTTGAAAAAAAGATCGTTGCCACAATACTTTTTTGAATACAAAACTAAAAGACATCTTCAGTTTTCTAAAATAAAAATTAAAATTAAAAATTAAAAATTTTCATCAAAATCTGACTAAATCAACCTTCTCACTATGACCGATCATTAAAAAATATCTTAAACCCCTACCTTTTGAGGTATTAAATAACCCACAGAGGTTGATATGCAAAAATCAAACTCAAACTTGACATTTAATTTGAACATCTACAGAAAAATGACAAGATTTTTTTTACTATATAAATGATTAAGGCGTTTTTTTTTTGTAACCTAATTCCAAAGAATGCATTGCTTAAAATATAACATAAAAAATCAGCTCTTATGTTAAATAGTTTATCAGTCATCAAGACAGAAGTACTTTAACATGTGCTAAATATACACATCCGAAGCCTTTGATACGGTAGAAAGTAGTTTAATGCGCCTAACAACATCTGTTTCGGGTGCCTACCGTAGAGATCCACATAAATCATTGATAATGAGTTTCATCCTCATTAGGTGCTCGATGAATATAGCCTTGTATGAAGTTTGGTCGAAACAAACAAGTATCCAACACCATCTGTTTATCTGCAAGTATATTTTTAGGATTTGAAACAAAGCTCATAGGCAGGTCGTTATCATTTTGCACGCCGCCAAAGCCGAGCGGCATCTGCTTACTGGTTATGACAATAGATGTAAAAATCTTGGCAAATGTGTTAATAATGAATTGCAAATGTAATAACTAAGTTGTTTTTTAAATCTTATTGCCATTGCTGTATACCAGTTTGAAGACAAGAGGCAAGATAATCAGTATGAGCTCAGGGAGAATTGAGTTTATGCCTTACTTAATTAATCCAAAAGTAACGTAAAAAAAGTCGAATTGTTAAATATTTCGTCTATTCTTTCTTACTTGACGCTATAGCTTTTTTTTATTAGAAAAACTTTCACGCATTTACGCCAGTCAGTCAGTTAAGTGCCATACGCTTGGGCGATCATGTCTCGAAAGAAACATGACTGACTGGGCAGAATATTATCCTGCACAAGGTTGTCATTATTTTCTGCAGTAGACTGGTTGCCAACCAAGGCTATAGAACCCAATCTGTTCTGTTATTTGACTCATAGCTGGATGGGAAAGAAATGTGTTTTATTATTAAGTATTAATTAGTGGGTGATCAGTTTATTACTTCATAACAATAGAAAACCAATCCCCCACTTTATGCCCAGTAGATGCTTTAATCATATTTCCAACTATTATATTCAGTCAGTCAGTTAAGTGTCATACGTGATACACGCTTTGGCAATCATATCTCGAAAGAGACATGACTAACTGGGCAGAATATTATCCTGCGCAAGGTTGTCATTACTTTCTGCAGCAGACTGGTTACCAACCAAGGCTATAGAACCCAATCTGTCCTGTTATTTAACCCATAACTAGAGGGAAGAGAAGAATTAATACCTTTCCCAAGGGTATTTGCGCGTAAGTGAGTGTAGGGAATTCAGCGGGAATTCGAACTCGGAATTCGAACTCGGCTCCCCGATTTCTCGTTCCAAGCCGATATCCACTGCACCACAATGCAGCCCCGTATATTTACGTACAGTATGTATGTATGTAAGCCGCATTCACCCTAGTCGGGTTGAGCCGGCTTCCTCCCCGACGGAGAAAGTATTATTGGGATTTGTTTAAGGGCAGGGTCCCAAGTCATACCCTGTTATTTAACCCATAACTGGAGGGAAGGGACGGATTAATACTTTTCCCAAGAATACCAGCGCGTAAGTGAATAAACGCTTACAGCACCTGGTATTCACAAGCGGTCACCCATCTAAGTACTGACCAGGCTCAACGTTGCTTATGTACAGTGGCGAAAAAAGTATGTCATCCCCTGCTATTTTTTTAAGTTTGCCACCTTCCAAAAATAGGAACGGTCTATAATTTTCGAGGTAGTTACGTCTTGAAAGTGAGAGATAGAATGTAAAAAAAAAATTTACAAAATCACATTATATTAATTTTTGAACATTTATTTGTCAGTCAGTTAAGTGCCATACGTGAATCAGGCTTGGGTGATCATATCTCGAAAGAGACATGACTGATTGGGCAGAAGATTATCCCACGGTAGGTTGCCATTGCTTTTTGCGGTAGATTGGTTGCCAGCCAAGGCTATAGAACCCAATCTGTCCTGCTATTTAACCCATAACGGGAAGGAAGAGACGGATTAATACCTTTCCCAAGGGTATTTCTGCGTGAGTGAATGCAATGGATCCGACTGGAATTCGAACTCGGTTGAAAATATAAGTATTCCAACCAAATACATAATTCGGTACTTGGTGAAGAAACCCTTGTTGGCAAGCATAACAGCCAGACGTTTCCTGTAGTTCGTTACCCAGTTTTTACCAATCCCAGATAGAATTTGGGCCTACTTCTCTTTGCAGATCCTTTCTAAATCCTTAAGGTTTGTAGGTTGTCGTTAGTCAGCCCGAGTCTTCAGCTTCCTCAAGAGATACTCTAAAGAATTAAGGTCCGGAGACTGACTTGGCCACTCTTTTACCTTAATGTGCTTCTTCTTGAGCCACTTCTTTGTTGCCTTAGCCATTTGCTTTGGGTCACTGTCATACAGGAACACCAATCCACGACCCATCTTCAGTGTCCTGGCTGAGGTAAGGACGTTTTTTTCCTTTTTTTTCCCCAGTATTCTCTGTACTTGGCCTCATCCATCTTTCCCTCGACTCGGTGTAGTCGTCCTGTCCCCTGTCCTGCACCAAAGCATAATATTTCCACAACCATGCTTAATGGTTGGGATAGTATTTTTTGAGTCCAAGTTAGCATTTTTCCCTCCAAACACGGCGAGTTCTGAGTTGTTCCCTCGCCTTTCTCATCATCAGGTTCACTCCACGTTGGGAGATCTTGCGTGGAACTTTAGACCGAGGGAGATTTATAGTCATTTGGTGTTTCTTCTAACTTCTTATTATCACACCAACAGTTGACTCCTCACTTAGCTGCTTGTCAATTGTCTTGTAGCCTATTCTAGTCTTGTTCAGATATACCATTTTCTCCCGGAGGTCCTTAGACAATTCTTTTGTCTAGCTCATTTAGGAGAGATTAGATTCTGATTCATTGAAAGATTCTAGGAGCTAGTGTTTTTTTTTATACAGGTAATGAGTAATTGATTAAGAGTAATAATAATAATTTAGTAATAAGACTAGTCTATATGCCTCCATATAATATAACCAGTCTGTGGGGCCCGAATCTTTGCTGGTTGGTAGGGGTAAAATATTTATTTTTTCAATAAAAAGCAAATTAATGTTAAAAAACGAATATAATGTGATTTTCTAGATTTTTTTTAATATTCTCTCATTTTCAAAGCGGACTTGCCCTGAAAATTACAGACCGTTCTCATTTTTTAAGAAGGCAAACCCAGAAAATCAACAGGAAATGAAATACTTATTTCCCCCACCAAATGAGGAACACTGAAAAGCTTTCGGTGCGACCCTCTTTATAAAATACAACAAAATGGCGATATTTTACTTTGAGAGGCAGAGCGGTTTTTGGTTCGACTAAACGACCTCTCATAGAAACTATGTATGGTTTGAAGGCTATATTGTCAGAAGGTATAACCTTAACAACATTCTCTACGCAGATTACCCGATGCTGATGGCAGATTCACAAAGAAATATGAAATAACAATTAGACAAGGTCGTCAAGAAAAGAAAGAAGAAAGGACTAATTATTAATTGTACGAATAGGAGTCACATAGTTGTCTTCAAAGGAGACAATCCAAGTTGCGAGTAATGCATATAGTAACTACGGAAATTTAACAATCTGTGATTAATTCCCCCACCACCACCACCACCACCACCACCACAAAAAAAAACGAAAGCGTCTAAAGAATTCCGAAGGTGTATAAGAATAACGAAAAAGTTGCCTTGCAGAAGCTAAGCAAAGAAATAAGATAGCAAAATGCTGCTAGAAACCAAGGAAAGAGTGTTTGACTTCAATCTAGTAGCACATCTTCTATGATTGACATTTGACTTACTGATGAAGTCGGGACTTCAAGCGAGAGAGATGTAGCTATATATCAATGCGATGGTTGTAAAAATACCAGGTTGGGAAACTGGCGCGGGATATCCTTCTCTCAATGAAGGTGAATGGGCCTCTCTTAAGCGGCGGTAGGCAACCCATCTAGTGATGGTGTCACGATAAAAACACCCTTGGTAGCTCTAGCGAAGCATCAACTATTCAGCTACTGACAAGATTTTGAATTACACTACAAACTGCACCAGGGTTCCAAATACACAGGGAACTAGTCAATCTGGTTCAACTGTTGACATTGGTCCAGCCCCTGCCATTCTCGATCAACTTCCCGATTCTATTTCATTTATTGAAACCCATGAAGGAACAGCTCTAAATCCTTTAGGGCGGGCTGCTCCCGACAATGAAGGAATGAGATCAAAACTTGTTTCGTGTAGGAACCGTACTCTTATCAGCGCATCCAACACCAGGACACTGAATCCACCATCTCGTCTTAACGAACTTGTAAAAAATGCAAAAGATCAGAACATCGATATCATTGCCATTCAAGAACATCGTATCTTTCATCCTGATGAGATATCGTTGAATGGTGCGAATACCACGGACGGAGTATATGCAAAACAAAGAGATGGTTGATAGATTGATTTGTTTTTTATGTTTTATCAACCTTTTGAAGATCTTTTAATAAGAAAAAAAAATTTTTAGATTGTAAAAGTTTTTTGAAGATAACAATGATTTACTGACACAAGTCCTACTAATTAACCCATTGCTGGGAGATGGCCATGTGGATACCTACCTTTTCCAAGAGTATTTAAATAATTGTCGGATTTTAATGAAACTTTCAAAACTTATTCACAAGTGAATTAAATTATTTTTTAAATTATTATTTTTTAAAAATCTTGGTAAAAATATTTCTTTTTTTACGTATTACCCACCTCCACTTAAATTCATGAAATTTTAAGAAATTAAATTTGTTGTGATGATTTGTTTTATTAGTTAAACGCAGGACTCATTGGAGAATGTAAATAACCTATTATTTTTTGGAAATAAATTGCCTTTATTTCCGAAAATTGGCTCCCAATAATAAAATAACAAATGTAATATCACTATGACATTATTTAATTTGATAAGCGTTTAAATGCTTGATTAAATAATATAAATTAAGAACATTATAGTCTGAAGAAAATATTTTTGATTTATAGAAATTTTAAATGAATTGTTTTCATTTTTTAAAAATTATAATAATTTATAAAGTTTTAAAAATATTTTTTAAAGTACTTCAAAGATTTTTGGGAGTTAGTTTAAAATTTTTTAAACAAAGATTAACTATTACTCGAATATTAAAATGTTTAATACAAATCGTTATGCCTTCCTATTTTTAAAATAATTCTTACTTTTTGTGTATTTGAATTTTTTTTACATAGTAATTTCTTTGTGTAAATTAAAAGGTCATGTGATTCAGAGTTTCTTCCCCATACAAGAAAAAAATGTATACGATTATGTCACTTGGGATAGCCGTACACATATCTTATCTCGTATCTGTCAAATCTGTCGACACACAGAATGGAAAGGTTAGAAAGTTGAACTCGGCGTTTAAAAAATAGTTTTATTCTAAATTTAATGCTATAAATAAGTAATATTTGTGTAAATCAGATTAATTTAACATTAGATTTTCTAGTTTTTTGAAAATCCTGTGTCACAGATGTATATTTTATTTTTGCAAGAATTTAAAAACGAGAATTAAATTTTGTTTACAAATGTGTCTATTGCTTATAAATGGCCGAAAAATTGGAAGATTAAAACGAAAATTGAAAAATTTTAGATTCCAATCTGTATAATTTCTGTTTGAAATGCACCAGAGTATTTTGCTTTCTCGAAAGAAAATTAAATAATTTAGCTTCCAATTAAGACTAAAATAAACGTTTCAAGAAAATTCTATTTTTAAAAATTCAATTTAAAACTTCGATATCAAAAATGAGTGGAGGTACCTACCTTCATGTAATGTGTTTCAAAAATTATGGCAAAAATAATAGACATGTGGATGTGCGTGTGGTGCAGTGGATATCGGCTCAAAACAAGAAATCGGGGAGCCGAGTTCGAATTCCAGTTAAATTCGCTGCATTCACTTACCCGCAAATACTCTTGGGAAAGGTATTAATCTGTCTCTTCTCTCCAGTTATCGGTTAAAAAACAGGACAGATTGGGTTCTATAGCCTTGGCTATAGAACCCAATCTGTCCTATTATTTAACCCATAACTGCAGGGAAGAGAGGGATTAATACCTTTCCCAAGGATATTTTGCGTAAGTAAATGCCATGAATTCAATTAGAATTTTTTCGATGTAAAATATCAATTAGATAAAAATTATATCAATTAGATAAAAATAAAGAGCTCAGTGGATATTATCCAGAGCAAATGCATTGAGAGGAAAACTCAATTCATAATTAAACGTTTATTAATCCAGAATTTATTTCAGCAGTGTGAAAAAATATTACAATTGCCTTGTTCAGACTGTTGATTGATAAATAAATGTTATTTTCACCTTTTAGCAGTTTAATTATGCGTTGTATTTTCTCGCTATATATATAAGCTCAAAAGAAAAATTGATAGAATAATCTTTCTTTCACCTATCCATGATCCTGTTTTGAAAAATGTATTCCCCTTTAGATATGTGTAAGATGCAATTGATTAATTGGCTCTATTTAGCGACATATCAAAATTTGCGACATATTCTGGCGTTTGTTGTTGTTCGATATGTTTTTTAATAAGAAATTGGCCGAGAGTTACTTGAACAGCGCTCTTTTCTTCAAGGATTAAAGATGTTTTCATATTTCGTTCTTTAGAATTTATGATTATATTAACATTTATTGTAAATATAAGTATTTTAATATGATTTTATAAATTTTTATTTTGACTAATTGTATCATGTTTTTATGTGCTTTTAACGCTTTGCTGGTGATATTACAACTATTTGGTGACAGACAGACTTGAAGTCGAATAAAATTTGATTTTTATTTTTAAATTTGATTTTTATTTTTCCATTTATTTTTTGACAAACGGCGTATAATCGAGAACGACTTAACTCGAAACCACGTAAACCGAGGTATATATATATATAGGACAGACGTAAAGTCGAATAAAATGACTTAAATTTAATTTTTATTTTTCCATATATTTTTTGACAAACGACGTATAATGGAGAACGACTTAACTCGAAACCACGTAAACCGAGGTATATATATATAGGACAGACGTAAAGTCGAATAAAATGACTTAAATTTGATTTTTATTTTTCCATTTATTTTTTGACAAACGGCGTATAATCGAGAACGACTTAACTCGAAACGACGTAAACCGAGGTATATATATATATAGGACAGACGTAAAATCGAATAAAATGACTTAAATTTGATTTTTATTTTTCCATATATTTTTTGACAAACGACGTATAATGGAGAACGACTTAACTCGAAACCACGTAAACCGAGGTATATATATATAGGACAGACTTAAAGTCGAATAAAATGACTTAAATTTGATTTTTATTTTTCCATATATTTTTTGACAAACGACGTATAATCGAGAACGACTTAACTCGAAAAGACGTAACCCGAGATGTACCTGTATATTAAGTATAATAATTGAACTCGTGAAAACACAAAATCAGGTACATATCCATCTCGTATCACAATATCAGCTTTTTATTTCTATGAATTTGGCCTGCACTATTACTTGTAGTCATTAAACACAGTAGGAAGATAATGGTACAGCCATACGGACAATTCCAAATATATACCCGACGATTGCCGCCCCCATGAAACTGTGAATATCTTCGTGTGACAAAGAATAATAATATGAGATTTCGATATAATAATTTTCTAAGGATAGCCCAGATGTGTGTTAGAGCACAGCTGGCTCTAACGAAAATGTTTATTAAAAGTTATCCTCTTTTGACCAGAGGGGTAACAAATAAAACTTTTGGTCACATCCCCTGTTTGGAAGCAGAGATTTCTGGTGACAAAGGGTTTTCGGGCATAACATCAAAATAAGTGAGACACTTTTCTAAGGTCAACACTCAACATTTGACTTGTAATTGAATAAAGTCTTGTCAAGAGTTATCTCCACCTTTCATTCTTTTATCTTTCTTCACAAAACTACATTTTCACCTTTGTGGGACCAAAGCCAAAAGTAGGAATCATCCATTGAAAATCAAACTAGCTATTTGTAATAATTATTGATGGTGTCTTATTGTGTTTACGTCTTTAGACGACACTGAGAAAAGGGAAAAAGTCGGTAAGTTAAGTGATCAAGAAAATGTTGCGGAGTTTGTTGATTGTACAGATGTCAGAAAAACAGTGTCTATCAGCGGAGGGTTTTGAGGCAGATTGGGTGGTAAATCTTATCAAATGTATTTATAAAAACGGAAACAATATCTAAATTTATTTATAGATGGAACTTTGTTTGTGTGTGTGTGTGTGTGTGTGTGTGTGTGCGCGTGTGTGTGTGTGTGTGTGTGTGTGTGTGTGTGTGTGTCTGTTACCTATAGACTTCGAAACGGCTGAACAGATTTTTTTGAAAATTTACACAATTGTACTATAAGCGTCTGCTAGTGATTTTAGCTAGGTTTTGTGTCGAGGTACCCTCTATAAATATCGAAAACCGAAAACATCGGGTTATAGAAGGAGTGGTCCGATTATAATCAAATTTGATACACTCATAGACAAAGACATAAGAAACGATATTCAGAAGTTTCAAGGTTGCAGTTCTTACAATAGTGCAGAAAATCGATTATATTATATATATATATATATATATATATATATATATATATATTATATTATTATTATTATATTATATTATATATTATTATTATTATTATATAAACATCGGGTTATAGAAGGAGTTGTGCGATTATAATAAAATTTGATACACTCATAGACAAAGACATAAGAAACGATATTCAGAAGTTTCAAGGTTGCAGTTCTTACAATAGTGCCGAAAATCGATTATATATATATATATATATACATATATATATATATATATATATATATATATATATATTATATTATATTAATATATTATATTAATATTATATTAATATATTATATATTATATTAATAATATATAAACATCGGGTTATAGAAGGAGTGGTCCGATTATAATCAAATTTGATACACTCATAGACAAAGACATAAGAAACGATATTCAGAAGTTTCAAGGTTGCAGTTCTTACAATAGTGCAGAAAATCGATAATATATATATATATATATATATATATATATATATATTATATTAATATATTATATTAATATTATATTAATATATTATATATTATATTAATATATTATATATATATATAAATATATATATTTATATATATATAAATTGTTTAATACTTAGTCTTTGGTCGTAATAGGGTTAGACAAGTACACATTTGTATTAAAAAGTTTTCGATAAAATTATATTGTAGAACTTTTGAATATTTTTCATTTTTAAACGAGTCATTTCGCGACCTTGGTTTCCACCATGAGTGGTCTCTTCAGGCGATTTTTAATAACTTACTATTAAAAATTAAAATTCGCATGAAGAAACCACTCATGGTGGAAACCAAGGTAGCAAAATAACTCGTTTAAAAATGAATATATATATATATATATATATATATATATATATATATATAGGTTTCAATCCTGGGTTAGAAAGAATCGGAGTCTAACATACAGCGAAACAGATCTGTCTGCGGATGACTATATATATATATGTATATATACCTATAGCTCAGAAGTAGAATCGCCGACTCACTCGGATTTCAATCCGGAGTAAAAGCAATCGCATGTCTAACCGTACTGATGAGCTGTGACACAGCGAAACAGATCTGTCTGCGGATGACTATATATATATATATATATATATATATGGTACAATGGATAAATTGACAGAGGGAAGCCACGTCATGTCAGTGCGAAAGTGACTGAAGTCAAGATGTCACGTCAGGATCGATTGCAAAGAACCTCGTGGTGAATAGCAGGGGCACCCCCACTAGATATGGCAACAGTATTCAATGCACGGACGTATAGTAACTTTATAAATGTGCTAGCTGGATTCTGACGAGAAAAATTCTGACCCGACACGGAGACCTAAATTTCCTGGCAATAGATAGATTCGATGCAGTTCTTCCACTTCAGGTCGGTTGAAAAAGTGAGGCCAAGGAGGGGGCGCAATGCGTTGCTCTCCTGGAGACTAGCATCAGCCATGTTGATGGCTGGCAGAAAAGTATTTTTTGGTGGTTAAAGGAGAGCAGTTTTCGTTTTGGACGAATTAAAATTTACAAGTCATTTTCTACCCCAGATAACCCCTGATTGCGGTTCCGTTTTAAAAGCAACAACCTGGTTTATTTTTTCAGCCTTGACAGATTTCGTATTGAGACGAGAGTAAATGATGGTGTCATCTGCACAGACACCGACTGGGGAACTAATGACATCAGGAAAATTATTGATGAAGATGAAGAAAAGATCAGAAACAGCGTAGGACTTACAGGTTTTCTGAATATATATATATATATATATATATATATATATATATATATGCGGTGTAAATGTATTAGCCCAAGAAGTATTTTATCATTTATGAGACATATTGAAAGAAAATAAGCAATTTCATGTTTTAACAATTAAAAAAAATACTTGTTGCAAAGTAAATTTTATATATAGAATAATAGCCTTTTGCTTTGATGACAGCCTTCATTCTGTCAGGCATTGACATCACAAGCTTATTCAATGTATCTAATGGTATCACCTACCAAGCAGCTTGTATTTGTTCCAAAAGTGTGTCTTGTGAAGTAACATTAGATTTATCAGTTTGAGAGGGGGGAATAAGAAAAAAAATCAGTTATATCCAAGGATAATGGAATAATGAGTAGTTTCAAAATAATTTGTTTAACAGAAAATAGGAAGAATTAAATATAACGTTTTTTAATACATTTTCTACACCTAGTTTTAAATAATCAATATTTATTAGTAATTTACTTGGCTTTTGACCTTTTATTTGAATTTCAGTGAGGTTTTTAGGAAAATCACCCCTGTTCTAATATTATTTTTGAACACTACTGGGTAGTGTGCAAATGTGTTAGGACAGGGGTAATTTCAAACTTTATTTTGATGCCTCATAAAAGATAAAATATTTCTTGTCCTAATACTTTTGCACAGTACTATATATATATATATATATATATATATATATATATATATATAAATCTGTTTTTAATGTTTATTATTTTATTTGACATATATATCTATTTTCTTTCTTGACTCTTACTCTCTTGCACAAAGTTGTCTACCGGTGTAACCAGTTGACTCTGTTAATATCGACCGTACATTCATGTCGTTGTGGAAAAGGCCCCTTTTCCAGCTGATTAAGGATAAGTGGCAGGTGACTTTAGTCTCATGGAGACCGAGAAGGAAATAATAAATACGGTGAACTCTGTGTAGAGGTATATTTACAAAAAACGAACAAGATAAATAAATATACACACAAACATACTTCGAGAAAAAGATGTAGACAAAGATATGGAGAAACAGCTCTGACGAGAAACGAATAATTTGTAGTAGACTGAGATAAACAGTACCAAAAAGTTTGGCCAGAGCTCCTCCCCAAACGTGATGAGATGTACGAGAGTCATTCAATAAATAAGGTGAATGAATTTTTCGGTATAAGGACTTCTAATACAGATAGAAGCTTACTTTTTTTTAAAATTTTTATTCTTTTACTTCTTTTTTTAAAGGGATTTATTTATCTATTTATTTATTTATTGCAGATTGAAAAAAGACTTTGAGAGTTTTGGAGATTAACAAAGATGGCCTACTAAAAATCATGTTCCAGAAATGAACAGAGATCATTTTTCAAGTTGAAATTAATATGAAAATGTCAGCTGTGTATGGTTCCACATGTTTCAGCAAAAAAAAAAAAAAAAAATGTCTACAAGTGGGCTAAATTGTTTAAAGAAGGACGGAGTAGTGTTGAGGATGAAGACAGGCCTGGAAGGCCTACAGAAGTGAGGTCTCCTGAGGTGATCGAATCAGTCAGTGACCTCATTCAGTTTGACAGTGCCAACTACTGTGAACTGCAGAGACAGGTCAAGAAAGACATAAAGAACCAATGCAGGGGTCATCAGTCACATGGAGTCGTCTTGCATCAAGACAAGGCAAAGCCTCACACAGCAGCCAAAACGGTGCAGACCATCAAGGAGCTGGGCTGGGAACTGCTCCCTCATCCCCCTTACAGTCCAGACCTTGCCCCTTCAGACATTCACCTGTTTGGTCCCTTGAAAGAAATCTCGAGAGGCACGAAGTTTGAAAGTGACGATTAAGTCGAAAGTGCTGTGAGCGATTGGCTGAGACATCAGTCCAAAGATTTTTATGCTGAGGGAATACTACTTGGAGACTAAGTTGAAAAGTAAAAAAACAAGTATGTTTCTCTCTGTATTAGAAGTCATTATACCGAAAAATTCGACTTATTTATTGAATGACCCTCATATATGAAGTAAAGAAAAAAAGTATTCTTATATCTGTATTAGAAGTCCTTATACCGAAAAATTCACCTTATTTATTGAATGACCCTGGTAGAAATCCTTATACCGAAACATTCACCTTATTTATTGAATGACCCTCGTATATGAAGTAAAGGAAAAAAAGTAAGCTTCTATCTGTATTAGAAGTCTTTATACCGAAAAATTCACCTTATTTATTGAATGACACTCGTAGAAGTCCTTATACCGAAAAATTCACCTTATGCATTAAATGACTCTCGTATATTTTTAAAACTTGTTGTCCAATGTCAGTTTTACTTCTGTTCAGGAAGAAGAATCGTTGCCTCATTACTTACTACGAATTAATGCATAAATACCTAACCGCCATTTTCTTTCTTTTATTTTTTACTAAAAAAAAAAATAAATTTTTTAAAAATACATTCGATAAGATTTACCACCTAAGCTGCCCCAAAAGCCTCCGCTAATAGACACTGTTATTCTGACATCTGTACAATCAACAGACCCTGCAACATTTCCTAATCACTTCACTAACCGACATTTCCCCATTCTCTGTGTCGTCTAAAGACATATACACAGTGGTGAGTTGCCAGAGGCCCCACGATTCCAGGGACTCCCTATTGCTAAATCACTCACGGGCAGAGATAAAAATTCAACAGAAATGAAAACATCTAAAGTTTTAGGCGTTATTAAGAAAGTTCCAAAAACAGATTAATATAAAAACATGGAGAATATTATGTGTAGTGCTTATTGAAGTTTTCTTGAAGTTATTAATAAAAAAATCACGTTCACGAATCGCCCGAACAGAAGAAGATAGCATACATGGCCATTTGCAAGATGTACAAACATAGATACGAATTTTTCAAATCAAACAAGTACAGATATTTGAGCTTCTGTAAATTTACAGGTTGTGCTTTACATATATGCAGCCTAATATATATATATATATGTCTATATATATTTATGCAGATCTAATATATATATATAAATATATACAGCCTAATATATATATATATATATATATATATATATATATATTTACACAGCCTAATATATATATATATATATACAGCAATATATATATATATATTTTTTTAATCATATCACCCCGAGCAAGTCGGTAACGCCACTGATGTGCAGGGGGCTACGTAAGAGTGAAAAGATTGTAAAGAGAAAGCCAGAAACCACATCCTAAACAGGGAACAAGGCATGAGCCTCTACACCTGTACAATAGACGTGGGTGGAGTGTGAACCGAGCGATAGTTTAGTCTATCTACTGCAATTGTGAAAAAAAAATGAAAGAGAGAAAAAAAAAGGAAAAAATAAGTGAAAAGATTGGAAAAGTAAAAGCCGGAAACCACATCCTAAACAGGGAACAAGGGATACAGCCTAATATATATATATATATATACGTAATATATATATATATACGTAATATATATATATATATATATATATATATATATATATATGTACAATACACTAAATCTAAAGATGAGACAAACACCGACGGTCGGTGTTTGGCTCATCTTTAGATTTAGTGTATTGTATTTTTGCTCTACTTTCGTACTTTCGTATAGAGCACTCTGCGTTAATGTTTTCGTCTTAGGTTTTTTTCTTTCAAGCAAGCTCTTGACTCATTGTTCTTGTGCTTGGTTGTTTCTTTTTTTCTTTCCCTTTAACCCACGTGGTAGTCCTCGTTGTGTTGTTGACAATTTACGTTACTGATAAGATAGCATTGTTTTTTTTCTGACTTTAGTCTTTAATTAATGCTACTTTATTGTAGGTACGTATCTTAATACATATATATATATATATATGTATATGTACAGCCTAATATATATATATATATATATATATATATATATATATGTATATATACAGCCTAACTTATGTATATATATATATATATATAGCCTAATATATATATATATATATATATATATATACATATATATCTGTATATATGCAGCCTAATATATATATATATATATATATATATATATATATATATATATATATATATATATATATATATATATATATATATATATATATATATATATATATATATATATTATTATTAATTTTATTAATGTGTTGTTTCTAAGCTTTCGGCTCACATGAGCCATCTTCAGAGAGGTTATTTAGACGGTAATGCAATAACATCCACCATCACCATTGTATTACCGTCTAAATAATCTCTCTGAAGATGGCTCATGTGAGCCGAAAGCTTAGAAACAAATAAATAAAAAATTATCCAAATGTTGGAGAATTTTTGTCTTTATTTTCAACTGAAATTAAAGCCAAAATACGACGTTTAGAACGGCTCATGATTGAACGTAATAGGCATTCATTGTCTCTTATATTTAATAGTATATGTTTAGAAAATTATATATATATTCAGCCTACTCTGTCAATTGATACATTGGCGACACATCACAGCTCAGGACCATCATTTTTAATGTTATCAGATGTATGAAATATCCCCAGTAAACAATTCCCATATGACTTACGATGGGCATGAGTTCTTTTTTCCCCTTACCATTTATCTTTAGAACGATTGTGTTTCTCCAGAGTTACCTTTTCTTTAATATCTCTAATTATCGATAAAGAAGTGGTTTGCAATTGCCTTCTTCACGTTTCTGTATTTAGTATTTTTCTCTTCCTAAACTAGTTATCACGGCGATAGAGTCCTGTCTACCCTGTGCCAAGAGAATTAAATGCGTAAATAAACGGTGCATTATATATATATATATATATATATATATATATATATATATATATATATATATAAGAGTTCCACGATCGTTAAATTAATCATTCTAAAGGTGAACTGATTATTACAAACAAGGTGGAATTTGAACTAGGGTCTCTGATTTCTCATTCCCAGCCGTTAACCATTAAACCACCTTTACAACCGAAAATGATGTAATATAATAATTTTATACAAAAATAGATGAAAACCTGAATTTCATATCTCATATTTGTTATACAAATATAAGTACTTGCAGAAGATGTTCTCAACATACACAACCGGCCATAATTATGAGGCCACCTCATTTTAAAAAAAAATGATATATTTCATACTATTTTTAGTATTTATTGCTAAGTGGATAATTCTAAATGAAAGTAGAATGGTTCTTTTGTTAATACAGCACAATAACATGTGCATCAAATGAACTGTTCTGGTGTCCAGTTTTTGGGCTCTCTTCCCCATGCTCTTCTTCTTGTTGGCTGGCCTAACTAGAGGCTTTTTGTCTGTCTTTTAAATGTTGTAAAGTAATAATAACAAAAGAATCATTCTATTTTCATTTAGAATTATCCACTTGGCAATAAATATTAAAAAATAGTATGAAAGAAATGATTTTTTGTAAAACTGGGGTGGCCTAATAATTATGGCCGGTAGTGTATATTAATTAATCCCATTTTCATATTGATTTGTATCATAGGCTTATCTATTTTAAAATGGCGCTCATGGTAAGATGCCATTCACGAAAATTCATTATTAGCACCTTTATCTAAACATCTGACACCTTACTAAAATGCAAAGTATTACTTCAAAAATATAAGTCAAGTCTATTACTATATATAATATTATGATACTTTAATAAGAAGATATCAAATCCAGTGTATTACACTACTGTTTAGGAAACTCCTCCCTTATTGACCATGTCCTCAAGGGTGTAGGCACGCTTGGCTAAATCCAGGTTGAGGAGGCTATTTTTCCTGTAGTTGGAGGTTTTGAAATCAGAGTTGTTCTTTTCTAAAACCGGTTGCCATCCAAAGTTATAAGACCCAAACTGAAATGCTATTTTATCCATAACTGGGGGAGAAGAGATTGATTCATGCCTTTCTCAAGAGTATTGGTGCGTAAGTATATATAAAAAAATAAGTGAATGTAAAGAATACGACAAAAATCCTAACAGCGCGTCCTGGGTATGACGATAAACTACATCCAGCAGCAAGTTGTCTTCTAACAGAGAACAGAACAGCACCGGAATCCGAAGGTGCGTTGGAGTAGCGAAATACACGGTTCAAGAGCTAAGCAAAGTATTAAGAAACAGGAAAATTGGGTAGAAATAAACAAAAGTGTACTGAACTCTTACGCAATATTATTTTCCCCCTTAAGAAACCTGAAGTGATAGAAATGTGGTTCTACTGAAGGATGATGAGAATTCTGAACATGTGAGCACTAACAAAATTTAGAAAAACAATAGAAACAAATGAAGACTTATAATTAAAATTAGAAAGAAACAGTTGAAATTTTCTAAGCAAAATATATGGAAAGATGGCTTAGAAAATTTGATGCTCACAAGGCATACTGAATATAAGAGGGACAGAAGAAAATAGCATATAACCTACCTAGCGACTTTGTGTAAATGATTAACAGTACAGGGATTAGGAGAGATCAAAAAAAGAAAAATTTGCTAAGAGCTACAAAGCACAGGAAACTGTGGAGGGTGATGATAGCCCAAGTTCTGAAGCAAAACATCACAAAGAAGAATGCACTTTTACTGTTACAAGTGGGCAAATGACATCGAGAAGACGCTAATTCAACCTAAAGCACCAACTTCCCTCTTTTCACTTATTAAATTTGTGTTCCAACTGCTCAGGTAAAAAAAAACAAACAAACAAAAAAACAAAAAAGAACTGTCGCTTTTAACATTCGACACTGACAGTCTGAATGACCATTACACGACACATATTGTCTTCAGTTGCGTAAGAACGTCCTCCACCCAAGTGTCCGCCGATGGAATATATACTACAAATATATAGGCGGGCTGATATTAGGTAATAGTTCAGTAGTCTTTGTTTCTAACGAAAGCTTTTGGAAAACATATTCGCTATCCCTCTGCTTAGCCCAAATTGTTAACGTGTATCCAGAATATTCATAATAATGTCTACTATTTAGCGGCATTTTAAGAACAATTTATTCTCAGTCGGATTATATTTGATTAAATGATGCTAAAAATACTGAAAATAGAATTATTCCAGAGTGTATTTTTCTTTTGCGTTCACGCAATTAAATACAAACAAGCGTTACTTCAGCAGAACGCCAATGGGATCTGAATATACGGACAGACAGTCGCCTCGACGTCAAAATTACTTATCTATTCCAAAATAGAAGAAAAACATTGTGTATTCAGGCCTATCTTTCAGTTCTTGCAAACACCTTGATTAACTCACCAACCCTGAAGACTAGACAGGGGTGGAGTGATTCCAAAACCTCCAACCAAATTTGTAAAGCGCGCTTAAAAAATAAGACAGTATCCGTTTAGAATTTGGACAAAAAGTAACTTCCATTTTTATATCAAAAGAGAAATCTTCCATAACTCTTAGTTCTTCCATTTTTATATCAAAAGAGAAATCTTCCATAACTCTTGGTCCTTAGATGTACAGTGGGGCATTTTAGTTCTCTGAAGAGAAAAAACTCTCAGATATCTTGACCTTCTTGGTCACAATTCTCCTCTTGTTATCCTCCTTTTCACAAAGCTGTTTGTTCCCGTTTCCGTTTCTGTACAGTTTCACAATTGTCTGTCTGCATCAACTGGTAAGTCAATGTTACAACTTCAGGTTTCCTTATTAAAAGAATAGAAGGCTTTTGTAAAGTTCTGCCTAATGGTAATTATACGACCGAAGCCGATATCTTTGAAGTTTGCACAAAAACTCGAATAAATTGAGTTTTGGTTAACTATATCATTATGTGTGTTGATATCGGCTCGGAACGAGAAATCAGAGAGCCGAGTTCAAATTCCACTCTAATTCATCGCATTCACTTACGCGCAAATACCCTTGGGAAAGGTATTAATCCGTCTCTTCCTTCCAGGTATGGGTTAAATAACAGGACAGATTGGGTTCTATAGCCTTGGCTGGCAACAAGTCTACCGCAGAAAGCAATGGCAAACTACTGCAGGATAATCTTCTGCCCAGTCAGTCATGTCTCTTTCGAGACATGATCGCCCAAGCGTGTTTCGCGTATGGCACTTAACTGACTGACTGATGTCATTACCAAAAGTCTTCTGAAGATTCGCTTTCGAGCTCGTCAATCGACCAAGGATTCGAAAACTCTGATATTTTGTTGTTCAAGAGTATTTCAAATGGAAGATATTAGAATAAAAAACCTTTAATGACTATTTTTGAAATCATACTCAGTTAAGTGCCATACGTGAAACACGCTTGCGCGATAATATCTCGAAAGAGACATGACTGACTGGGCAGAAGATTATCCCGCAGAAGGTTGCTATTCCTTTCTGTGGTAGACTGGTTGCCAGCCAAGGCTATAGAACCCAGTCTGTCCTATTATTTAACCGATAACTGGAGGGAAGAGACGGATTAATACCTTTCCCAAGGGTATTTGCGGGTAAGTGAACGAAATGAATTCAACTAGAATTCGAACTCGGCTATTCGATTTCTCGTCCCGAGCCTATATCTACTGCACCACAACACACATCCGCAAATTTTTTTTACAGTTTTCTTTTTACAATTATTTTAGAAAAAAAAAAATCATGTACCTTTTCATGACTATTTAAGAAATCATGTAACCTGTTTCTTTTCATATTATTCTAGAAACAATACTACTTTTGTCTTTTCATGGACGCTTTAGAAATTATGTTACCTGTTTCTTTTTATAATTATTTTCTAATTGAATATTCTCAATTTTATCATGGCTATTATAAAAATCATATCAATTTTATAATATTCAAAAACAAAGAGTGTTTCTTTTAATTATTACTTAAAATGTTACGTTTAATTTTCCTAACTATTGTAGAAACTATAGAAGCTGTTATTTTACATATCTCTTTCAGAAATAAAAATACTACTTGTTTTTCATTATTATTATCAGTAATAGTAGCAATAATAATAATAATTTTGACTATGTTTTCTTTTTTATGTACTGTGTTCTTTCAGGACGTTGGCGATCATGGACTTCCACTTATCCCTATCTCTTGTCGTTCTTTACACTTTTCCTCTTAGTATCTCTCCCAAACACCGATCTGCTATCCACTTTCTCAAGCCCATCAATTATGTGATGTGCCGCTTTCCCCTGTCTTTCTTTCCCTCAATCCGTCCTGTGAGTATCAGATTCTCCAAGCCCCCCAACCTCATAACGTGCCACAAAGGCCTCAGCTGTCTTTTCCTGATGCCAAATATAAGTTTCATATTTGTCTGTATGCTCTCTAAAACCTCGTCGTTGCTCACATGTTCGGTCCGTGGTATCCCCAGAATCCTTCTGTAGAACCACGTTTCTGTTTCTTCGAGTCTCTTCTCCATCTTTGAGAAGACTGTCTAGTATTGGTTGCCATATTGGGGGAAAGATGTTTCACTTATAATTGTTTTCATTGCAAAAACATTAAATAAATTCATATTACCGCATTTTATGGCTATTTTTTAAATTGGAATATCATTTAATTACAACCAATAGATTTTAATAAACTGGAATAAAGTTTGTTGTCAATGAAAGTAAGCTTTCAATGTAATAATGGAGACCAATATTTCACATTTAATCCAATAGGGCTTTAATATTTTTGTCACCTCAGCTAATAGATATATATATATATTTTTAAATCGTATCACCCCGAGCAAGGCAGTAACGCCACTGATGTGCAGGGGGCTACGTAATAGTGAAAAGATTAGAAAAGAGGAAGCCGGAAACCACATCCTAAACAGGGAACAAGGGATGAGCCTCTTAACCTGTTCTATAGACATGGGTGGAGTGTGAACCGGGCGATAGATAGATCTATCTACTCCAATTGAAAAAAAAAAGTGAGAAGATTGGAAAAGAGAAATCCGGAAACCACATTCTAAACAGGGAACAAGGGATGAGCCTCAAAACCTGTTCAATAGACGTGGGTGGACTATCCCCAGCCTGTAAAAACCTTGTTTATAGTCAATAAATCGTAATTTCAAGGCTACCTCAAAAATCTTACTTTGTCCTACCCATCACTGCTATATATGCGAGCATTTTTATTATTAAACAATATATAATATAATCACCAAATCATGTTTTAACAATTTTGTGTTTGCATTAGAGCAGAATAAGAGAAGAATAAGTTATAGGAAAAAAAAAAAAGATATCCTGAGTAATAAACAACCAAACAGGTTCATGAAAATATATTGTAATAGCAGTATAGCCCGGTGTTGCTCGGGTGTAATGAAAACTTTAAAACTAATCCATGGTCCTGGAGCTCAGAATCTTTGGACGTTGGCACGAAAGACTAAAAAGAAATAGTTGTTTCCAGTTAAAGCGAAACCATAGACTGAAAAAAAATGAATGGATGTAAGTCAAATTTTGATTTCCTGGTATCGATATCAAATAAGCTTTTATCGTCTTAAACTGAATCTTGAAGGCTAAATAAGTCCTCTGAGTGAATGGTATCATGGCTGAGACTAAGAACTATACCTACTTAGAGCCAAACCCGAAGCAAAAACTAAAATAAAAGGGCTGAAAAAATGTAGACATACAGGCAGATAAACAGACACACACACACAAACATCTTGCCTTATATATATATACCTTGAAACTTCTGAATATTGTTTGTTATGTCTTTGTCTATGAGTGTATCAAATTTGATTAAAATTGGACCACTCCTTCTATAACCCGATTTTTTCGATTATCGATTTTCGATATTTATCGGGGGTACCTCGACACAAAACCTAGCTAAGAACACTCTCAGACACTTATAGTACAATTGTGTAAATCTTCAAGAAAATCGGTTCAGCCGTTTCAAAGTCTATAGGTAACGAACACACACACAGACACACACACACACGCACACACAGACAAAGTTCCATTTATAAGTAAGTTTAGAATTCTGGAATGCAAATATGCTTCATGGAGTCAACTGACGGTCACAAGTCACGCATGAAAATAAAAGAAGGGTGTAGAAGTAAATTTTCACTGACCCGTGAATTAACAAATCAGCAATAAGCGAGATTTCATGTTAAAAAATAAAATTTTCTCTTCAAATCTTTCGGTGATAATTTTCGCTTGGTAGCTAGAATTCTCCCTTGTCGTCAGTGAGAAATTGTCGGAATTTTCTCCTTGCTTGAGACAGTACATGTCACCAATAAAAAGCGTATGAATTGTTTTATTTAACGATACAAAATAAGCTTTCTCTTGGTGAGAAGACGGCTGATTTGGTTTTCCGCAAGAGACAGATGCAGAGGTATTTTGGTATATTGCTCTAAAGGCACCAGTGAAGGCTAACCTAGCGATACAACCGACTTAGCCTACTATGGATGCTGATAGACTAAACGTGAATAAGGAGGAAGTGTTATGAAAAACGTTGTTGTGGTTGCATTCACTTACGCGTAAATACCTTTAGGAAAAATATGAATTCATCTCTTCTCCCTTCAGTTATCGATTGAATAGCAGAACAAATTGGGTTCTCTAGCCTTGGTTGGCAACCAGTCTACCGCAGAAAGAAATGGTAACCCACTGCGGAGAAAAACTTCTGCCTAGTCAGTCATGGATCGAAAGAGACATGATTGTGCAAGAAATTATCACGTATGGTACATAGCTGATTCACTGACTGTTTATGAAAAATGAAAATAAAAAAGAAATCTTACACTTAGAATCAAAATGGGAAAATTGAAATTTCTAATGTACATGATGAGGAAAAGGGGTTTGGAGAATTGGGGACACATATCATGTTGAAGGCAAAAGTGACTGTGAGAAACAGCGAGTAACCTATCTACAAGTTCGTGTAAATGAAAGGGGAGATAGCAAAAAGACACATCTTGCTGAGAAAACCAAATAGTTGTGAAATTGTAGATTGCCCACGTCCGGAAGGAACACACCACAAAGAAAAACAAGAATAAGAAAGAGAATTTTGTTCGGAAATTAAAGCTATAAAATGTTCTGTTTTCAAAAATAGCTTTCAAAATTTATGATACCTGAAGATTATAGTCTAACAGTTCAGTTTTTTTTTTTGTTTTTTTTTTACCAAAGCGAAATTTTAATGTGTCAAAAAACGCACTCGCTTACCGAGAAAGATAACATAGGATTAGATTGGTAACCGATTTTTGTCGTCTGGTTGGAATAGCAGACGCTAGTGAGTGGCAGATCATCAGTTTTAAAGGCGTTTATCGTGGAAAGGGAAGCCTCCTTGAACTGAGATAAGATCGTGGCGTCCTACACGGTTATTTTTCTGTTGCCAACAACAAAGATGGCAACCTACAAAGGAAAACATTGTAGGAGAAACCAGTATGATGCTAGTATGTTGGATACGTATACTGCCATTAATACGTATGTAGACTGGTGTTTGTGGATGCGTGCGCGGGTGTTCCGTGAGAAGATTTTATAGGTCTGTTTATATTCAACTCATTTTTGTACACATATTCAGGCATTTATAAAAAATGAATATATACAAGCAGGTGAGATTTTACAAGATTGTTTAGAGAAATAAATTAAGGAGGAGAACGAAAGTAAGAAAAAAAGAAATGAAGAAATAACTGTTAAAGTGAAAAGAAAAAGAAAGAAAGAGATGAAACTGGATAAGCGAAAGAATTCGAGAAAAGATGGAAAGATTAATAAAGAAAAAGAAAAGAAAGAACGAAAAACTAAATCAAAGAAAGAAAGAATGGAAAGAGAAAAAAAGAAAGAAAAAAAAAGAAAGGACGGAAAATTAAAAGAAATAAAAAAATGTAAGCAGGAAAAAGAAAGAAAAAAAAAAGAACGGAAATTAAATAAATAAGTAAACGAATGAGAACGAAACGAAACAGGAAAGAAAGAATTTGAGTGCTAAAAGTAAAGGAAGAAAAATGCGAAAGGGCGAAAAATTAGAAGAATGAAAAAAATAGACGAAGGAAAACGAATGAAAGAAAGGAAATTAGATAAAGAAATATAAACGGAATAAAGAAAAAGAAAGGAAGAAACAAACAAAAAATGGAAGTACAAAAAAGAAAGAAAATAAATGAAAAAGACTAGAATGAGAAATAAAAAAAGAAATGACAAGAAAGAATAAAGAAAAAGAAAGAGAAAGAAAATAAAAAAGGAAAAGACAAAGGAAGAAAGAAAGTATGCTTGGAAATGGTTGTTATAGACACGTTGTGGTACAGTGGATATC
Source organism: Ascarosepion bandense (assembly GCA_037127315.1). Taxonomy (NCBI): domain Eukaryota; kingdom Metazoa; phylum Mollusca; class Cephalopoda; order Sepiida; family Sepiidae; genus Ascarosepion; species Ascarosepion bandense. Next base: position 1,233,869 of record JBBBDQ010001550.1, on the reverse strand, counting down.
GGCTTGGAAAGAGAAATCGGGGAGCCGAGTTCAAATTCCAGTTGAATTCATTGCATTCACTTGCGCGCAAATACCCTTGGGAAAGGTATTAATCCGTCTCTTCCTTCCAGTTATGGGTTAAATAAGAGGACAGATTGGGTTCTATAGCCTTGGCTGGCAACCAATCTACCGCAGAAAGCAATGGCAACCTACTGCGGGATAATCTTCTGCCCAGTCAGTCATGTCTCGAAAGAGATATTATCGCCCAAGCGTGTTTCGCGTATGGCACTTAACTGATTGACTGAAGCTAAAACTGGCAATCTGAGTTCAAGTTTGACCCAAGGTATTTTATACACACAATGATTATTTTTATTAAAGCTATTCCTTCGATTCATCTAATAGATTAAATCAGAGAATTTTTCCTCAGAAGTGTTCTTTTCAGCGTATGTTTCTGTGCATTTCTATGTATAAAATGTTTTAATGGAAATATAATTTTGAGTGTTAAATTAAGGTTTGATTGCAGTGCAATTGGAAACTCTAGGCTTGATTGGCAACTAGTTTGTAAGAAGTCTAGGTAAGTTGCTAGAATGTGCGTTGTGGTGCAGTGGATATCGACTCAGAATGACAAAATCGAGGAACCGAATTCCAGTTGAATTCCCTACATTCACTTACACGCAAATACCCTTGGGAAAGGTATTAATCTTTCTTTTCCCTCTAGTTATGGATTAAATAACAGGACGTTTGATAGACCTGGCTGGCAACCAGTCCACTGCAGGAAGCAATGGCAACCCTCATTTTATTCTCTGTGTCAGAAAGAGATCGATTACCATATTTTTCGGCTTACAAGATGCGGCGGCTTGGAATGTGAGCAACGATGAAATTTTGGAAAGAATGCAAACGAAAAGGACACTTACTCTTGGCATCAGGAAAAAGCAACTGAGGATTTTGGGACATGTAATGAAGAAGGAGGGTTTGAAGAACCTAATACTCACAGGATGGACAGACGGAAAGAGAGACAGAGGAAAGCAGAGTAAGTCATACTTTAGCAGGTGGTCGGCGATATACCAAGAAGAAAAGTATTAAAAGCGACAAGGGATAAGGGCAAGTGGAAATCCATGATCACCTATGTTCTGAAGGGACACGGCACATAAAGAAGAAGTGCGACATATTACGATGTTATTAACGCTTTCCAAAAATAAACGTTCATACCATAAAAGGTTCAATAAAAGGCTTACGAGAAACGCGGAGAATCCAGCTTCAAATTTGAATATTTATCTCGAAGTAATTTGAATTTTTTTCTGGGACAAATATTGAGGAAGGAGTGCTTGGAGTATCTGATACACACGAAACGCATAAAGAGAATGAGAGACTGGGGAAAGTACTTGATTGACTTGGGCAAATGAATGGCAGAGCAGGGCTTAGGAGAGGTAAGAAGCGAAGAGGCGTTAAGAGCTACAAGAGATAGGGAGATGTGGAGGGTCATGATCGTAGAAGAAGAGCGACATATTACAAAGTAACCTTCAGCCCATGAACTCAAGTTGAACCAAGGATTCCAAAGTATATTTTAGACTTCCTGTACGCAAAAAGAGCGTCAAAATTATGGTTTTCCCTTCATACCGCTATTATTTTTTTCACCTTCATTCCTTTGTTTTAAAAAGAAATGATTAGAATTTTAATAAAACCAAAACTTATGAAAGTGAATCTATACATTTTCCTGTTCTTGAGAATCGACAACAAAAATATCAAACACTATTAGACTTGTCATTTTAGTTAAGAGTCATACAGGCGGCAGCTTTTCCTGCGACAGGTTGCCATTATTTTCTGCGGTAGACTGGCTATAGAAGCCAATCTGTCGGTAGACTGGCTATAGAAGCCAATCTGTCCTGCTATTTAACCCATAGAGGGAGGGAGAAAGGACAGATTAATACATTTCTCAAGGATATTTGCGCGCGAGTGAATGCAACGAATTCAATTGGAATTCGAACGCGGCTCTCCAATTTCTCGTTCCGAGCCGATATCCACTGCAACTTAACGCACATCCCGTATTTGTCTATGTTTCCGAGATAAATTACTGTAATTATATACACTCTTTACATTTTTAAGGACTGTTGTACTCATCTTTGTCGTCACATTCAGAACGTTTCGGCCATTGTGAGCTCCGACCTTCTTAAGCTTATTGGAATTTTGAACTGAACTCTTTATTTCGTTCACGATAGCTCAGTGGATAAAAGTTTGGATTCAGTGACTTGACCCAAAGAATTATGAGTTCAATACCGGGCCACATACGTGAAAAAAACAAAAAAAACAGATTGAGCTAACGGGAGATAACTGATACTGAGACATCTGGAAGAGGAATGACGCATAGAACTAGAACAATCTACACCCGTAAACGAAATAAAGGGTTCAGTTTCAAATTTCAATCACCTGAAGAAGGTCAGACTGTACAACGGCCGAAACGTTGTTAATATGGCAACAAAGAATAGGACAACTGTCCGAACATTGTAAATAATGTAAATAACTATTAGACTGTTTATTTACAATAATAATTTTATATTTAAGTCAGTTAAGTTCTTTACATGGTACACGCTTGGGCGATCATGTCTCAAAAGAGACATGACTGAATTGCGGCAGTAGGTTGCCATTACTTTCTGTGGTAGACTTGTTTCCAACCAAGGCTACAGAAATCAATATGTCTTGCTATGCAACCCATAACTGGAGGGGGAAGAGACGGATTCATACCTTTCCCAAGGTTCTAGTGAAGGTCTCATCCAAACAATTACCATGAAAGTATTTATAAAAAAGAAAGAAAGGCAACCTTACGGCTGTGGTGAAAGTGATAGAAGCCGAGCCGCTAGATCAGGACCAATAACATTGCTGATTTCTTTTTTGATTTTATCAAGCAGCTCAAGGTAAATGTAAGTATGTATATATTATCTGTGATGTTGTGAGTCTGTTTGTCTTTGAACGTGTCCAAAATGAGTGAATAAGGATATTTAATTTTTTTTTTTTTCGGGAAAAAAGAATTGTAAAGATAATTTTAGTTTTGAAGAGATAAGAACTGGAACAAGGTTGAATGTTTCTTTCAATAAACTCATTCTAAATATAAATAGGTTATTCATAATAACTTTAGATTAAATATAAATTCGTTAACTTGAAATTGCGTATATTATTTTTTTTCATTTCAAATTCTACTCCAGCTTGGGGAAAAACAAACTATAGTCACATTTAAGTATTTTTTTAATTACCGTTTACTTATAAAATGTCAAAAACTTGATCTTACTCTGCATTTTTTTTTGTTTACGTTCAGTATTGTCTCAATAATTAATATTAATAATTAATAATGAATTAAAAAAAATCGAAATTCTATTCACAATTGAATGAACATGATTTCTAAGGAAACGAAATTTACTTTACTACTAACTAAATAAGGTTGCTGCAATTATTCTATAACTTCCTATAGCAGTTTAAAAAATCTATCTACACCAAGGAACATTTCTGTAGCGTTACAATGTTCTAATGAGCCACATAACAAAACTCATCATTCGGATTCTGATGAACAGATCGTACAGCAGAATCGGCTCAGATATATGAAAAGAACAGTTCGGGTTCGTCAAAAACACCGAAAAGAGGAACGCAATATTCATGCTCAGAACGTTATCAGAAAGAGCAATACAAATGCAGACGGACGTGTAATTGGGTTTTATAGACTGTGCGAAGGTGTTTAACGAAGTACTCCACAAAGACTTGTTAGAGATTCTCGACAACCCGCGACTTATTCGGGAAAGACATTAGAATTATCAAGATCCTATATTGCAGATAACCGCCCGCTCGCGAACAGAAAATGAATTCAGCAAATATACGAAAATAGAAGGAGGGTGTAAGATAAGGATCTGTCTTCCCACCGGATCTATTCACCATGTACAGCGAAACAGTTCTGAGAGAGCTAGAAGTTCTGCCAGGGTTCGTCATTGGCAGCCACAATCTAAAGAATATAAGATACGCAGATGATACAATGCTGATAGCAAACACTGAAAGGAAAGTACAGGACCTCCTACAGAATTTAACAAGGCAAAGCAAGAAGAAAGGGCTAAACATAAACTTCAAGAAAACCGAATGCATGGTCATCAGCAAAAAGAGGAGCCCGAAATGGAAACTACAAGTCGGAGATACTAAAATCAAACAAGTGCAGAAAATTGAATACCTGGGAATGTTCTGATAGAGGATGGAAAGTGTGGCACTGAGATCCGAAGGCGGATTAGCATGGCGAAAGACGTTTTTCAAAAGCTAAGCAGAGTATTGAGAGACAAGAAGATTTCGTTGGAAACAGAAAAGAGTACTGGACTGTTATGTGATATCTGTTCTCTTAGATTTAGAAGGAGAGTCTCGAGGGAACAGAAATGTCGATCTACAGAAGGACGGAACATGAGAGCAACGACGAAGTTTTGGAGAAGATGCAAACGAAAAGGAAACTGATACTTAGCAGGAAGAGACAACTGAGTTTTCTGGGACACGTAATGAGGAAGGAGAGGTTGAAGAGGTATATATATATATATATATATATATATATATATATATATATATATTAATTCAGATACTTTAATCCAAGCGGAAAAAGCAGGAAGGTAAATTCCAAAAAACCAATCCTAATTAATATTAAAAATTTTATTTTAATATTAAAAAATGATACAGGAAGAGAGCTCCATGATTTTTCTGTTGCTGAGGTGATGTGTTATCCCCAGTGGGGATTTTCATATGGAAATGATCATCCAACATCAATGATATATATATATATATATAAGTATAGGGTATGTATGGATAGAAGAATATTCCGTATCTAAAGAAACACAATTCTTAAAAAGTGCTCATTACAAAGTAAAATAAGGAACCTGTCTTAAACTAAGCTACCCCTCTTAACCCAAAGATATATCTCTAAGGCTACAATAGAGCCGACTAAATCAGAATAAGCTCCCACTCCACATTCACTTAAGCATAATATCACCATAAATAAACCGTTTTCACCAGTTAATTTTCATTTCAACTTATCACCCGATGAGAAGCGCACATAGCAGCTTCGAAACGCGAAAAGTTTTGGGTAGTGATACTATGAATTTATAAACCATTGTAACAACCATTACAATATAACGCTCAACTTTGTATCGAGCACTCTTTATAAAAGTAAATGCATGAACAGTAGATAAAAAACCTACGTGTTCTACAACTTTGTTACAATATATATATATATATATATATATATATATATATATATATATATATATATATATACATTCACATGATGCATGATATTACTCTTTATTTATTTTTATCACAATACTTTCTGGGTAACTAATTAGTTTCTTGATGTCAAGATGTTTTCATCAAGTAAAATGCCGTAGTTTTTTCTTATCCAAGTCCTTTCGATCTCCTGCAAGATCATCGTCAGGGATGAATAGCAAAGGCAAGGTTATTGTAACTGTGATCATTGTGAGGTGATTTGAAAAAAAAAAGCAGGTGGGAACTCGCTCCATTATAATTATTTTAAAATATTATATTTAACCTTTATAATTATTTTATTCATCCTTTGTACCTATAAAGATATACTGCATATAATGCCTGATGAAGTGCTAGAAATAGCACCGAAATACGGCAGCACTTGCGTAGTGAAAAAAATGTTTTTATTATAAATTCCAATAAGAAAAAAATTACTACACGTATTGGTCTTCTACGGATCAAGCACCGTTAAAAAGTAAATAGATCGGACTGCCGACTGTTATTTCTGACTACTACGACTATTACTACTACGATATATCACGTTGAATACACCGGTTCTCGTTCGATCACAGAAGTTAAGCAACGTTGGGCCTGGTCAGTACTTGGATGGTTGAACGCTTGGGAATACCAGGTGCTGTAAGCGTTATTGACAGATGTGCGTTGTGGTGCAATGGATGTCGGCTCGGAGGGTGAAATCGATGAGCCGAGTTCCAATTCCAGTCGAACACTTTGCATTCACTTACGCACTGGTACCCTTGGGAAAGGTATTAATCCGTCCCTTCCCTCCAGTTATGGGTTAAATAACTGAGGTCTGTTCTTCATGCGATTTGTGGCGGATTTCTACACCGATTGTTTGTTATCAGCAGTTCCGAAAAGTGTGGATGGTACTACACAAGCCTTCACCACTTTAAACAATTCTGTGTGGTTGTTTAACTGTGTTGGACGCTCATACGTCGAAATCGACGGGAGAGTCCATTATATATATATATATATATATATATATATATATATATATATATGTGTGTGTGTGTGTGTGTGTGTGTGTGTGTAAACATGTTACGGAAATTAACGAATTTAAACGAAACTTGATTATAAGCAACCGACAATTTGTAATGAATTATTTTGAACATTATTTTTACCGATACTCGTATTTAAGTAGATATTCTGTTCTTAATTAAACAGTATTTTATATTTATATCTACCGGCCTGATTATTTTACGATAAATTTTATTACGAAAATGTGTGCTATCCAGCAGGATTTGAACCTGCGACCCCTATTTACATAGGGGAAGCTACCATTTGATCTGGTACTGTCTTAACCACTCGACCATGAATAGCCTCTTGATCAGACGAGGTTTTTATCATGCTTATATAACACAATTTTCGATCCATCGTAAACAAACCATATCTGCTCTGAAATGTATAATCAGGCCGGTAGATATAAATATAAAAACATTGTTTAATTAAAAACAGAATATCTACTTAAATACGAGTATCGGTAAAAATAATGTTCAAAATAATTCATTACAAATTGTCGGTTGCTTATAACCAAGTTTCGTTAAATTTCGTTAATTTCCGTAACATGTTTACATTTGTTTGACATTACGATACATTTCAGAGCAGATATGGTTTGTTTACGATGGATCGAAAATTGTGTTATATAAGCATGATAAAAACCTCGTCTGATCAAGAGGCTATTCATGGTCGAGTGGTTAAGACAGTACCAGATCAAATGGTAGCTTCCCCTATGTAAATAGGGGTCGCAGGTTCGAATCCTGCTGGATAGCACACATTTTCGCAATAAAATTTATCGTAAAATAATCAGGCCGGTAGATATAAATATAAAATACTGTTTAATTAAGAACAGAATGTCTACTTAAATACGAGTATCGGTAAAAATAATGTTCAAAATAATTCATTACAAATATATATATATATATATATATATATATATATATATATATATGAGATGATTACATATAAATCTTTATATATCAAGAACTATTTTGAAGGAAAGATGTATGGCAAATTAGAGAAAGTTTTCGTGTGACGCGTTTCGTAGTTTAGAATGTTTTCGTTGATGCGACTACACATGCGCACGAGCAAGAGACGCTGGAAATTTAAAATGTAAAAATCTTTTCCTTTTTTATTTAATATATGTTTTGGCTATATAACCCAGCCGATTTTATTTAGATTCATTTTCTCTTTCTTTTTTGTTGCTATCACTCTTGTCATTACATGTGTCACACTGTGATAATAGAAGACATGCCAAGAATAAATAAACGTTGATCCTGGACGCAGATTTACTGTGGATGATCTCGCGATTAGAGCACTTTCTATACATTTTCGGGATAATAAACTATTTTTTCCCCTTTTAATTAGAGTAACATTTTTAATATAAAAATGGTGGCGAGTCTCGTTACGGTGAACTACTAATGCGTTTAATGTGTTGTTTTGTAAAATATCCCGTTTCTGTCCGTATAAATTTTTAAAGTCACTCCGATGTATTTCTTGCGGCAATCATTGCAGGTAATAGAATAAAATCCTCCTTTATCAGTAAAAAAAAACACAAACACACACATAAAATATTGAAATTATTTGTTTGAACATTATTTTTAATCGATCCTCATATTTGAGTAGATTTTCTGTTGTTAATCAAACAGTATATTTATATCTACCGGCCTGATTATTTACGATACATTTTGTCACAAAATGTGTGTAAATTAAAAATAAGGTTCAAACAAATAAACTGCGTGTAGAGATTATATGCAAAAGTGGTATTGTCAAATATTTGATGCAAAATTCATAGATATGTGTTATCCAATGAAATAATTTGTACTATTATGTATAGTGAGTAAGCATGAAAGCAATTAAGTTCCAATTTTTAATTTCAGATTGATATTTAGTATTTTTCAGTAATTATAGCAACTTGCAGTGTCAAGAGATTATTTGCAACAACGAGAATTTAGTATAATGGCTCGTAAAAAAGAACTAACAATGAGTGAAAAGAACTATATAATCAAAGAGATTAGCAAAGGAAAGTATTCGCTTCAAAGTTCTACGGATTTGAAAAGAGACCATAGAACAATCAAGAAAATATATCAAATGGGAATTCAGCCAAGGAAAAAAGTCTGAGACTGAATTCAGGAATTTAACAAAGCGAGATCTCTTACATAGCCGAAGAAAATTAATAAGAAACCCAAATACGTCAAGTGCATTCATATTTGGGGCCGCTGGAGCTCCTATGGTGTCAAGGGAAACAAGGTGTAAAGCATTAAAGTTTGCTGATGTAAAAAATCAAATAAAGAAACCCATTTTAACAAAAGAACATCAGGAAAAAAGATTGCAGTGGGCAAAAAAATACATGAAAAATGATTTCAGTAAAGTGCTTTTTACAGACAAATCAAGGAGCACCTTCGATGGGCCCGATGGATGAACTCGAGGATGGGTTTGCAAGCAACATGACTCAAGAAAATTTTTTAAACGCTAACAAGGCGGCGGTGGGGTCATGATATGGGCTGGGATTATTGGTAATATGCTCGTAGGTCCATTTAAATTGAAAGACAGGGTTAAAATGAATTTCAAAAGTTACTCTGATTTTCTAGAGCAATATTTCTTTGAATGGCTTGATAACCAGTCTTTAGCCAAGAGTAGATCTATGATCTTTATGCAAGACAACTCACCAAGTCATGCATCAAAGTTTACTAAATCCTGGTTGAAAGAAAATGGATTTGTTGAAGATTCTCTTATGGACTGGCCTTCAAATAACTGTGACTAGCATCCCATTGAGAAGCTGTGGAGCATCCTCAAGAGAGATATTTATTCTAATAGAAGGCAATTCAACAGCAAGTGTGATCTCTGGGAAGCAGTTAAATTTGCTGCAAACAACTTACCAGCCGCTAAAATTGCAAATCTAACATCAAATGTTGACAATAGGCTGCTAAGAGTTATTGAAAAGAAAGGAGCATTTGTGCAATAAATTTCAGGAGGTTTTTATTATTTTTTGTTAATATATCTTTTACTTTTAAAATTAAATGTTTTTTTTAATGTTCTTCCTTTAAGAAATTGACGGATTTATTCTAAAATCTTTTCATGTTACTTTTACATTAGTTTTAAAAGGCATAATGATGTAAAAGTATCAAAATAAATAGTTGCAAATAAACTACTGACGAACAAATTAGTCTGTTTTGTTAACTTAGTTTTTATTTGCAGCTGAAATTAAAGCCAAAATACGACGTTTAAAACGGCTCATGATTAAACATAATAGACATTCACTGTCTCTTATATTTAACAGTATATGTTTAGAAAACTATCTGCTGCCTCGATAGACTATATATATATATATATATATATATATATATATATATATATATATATATATCGAAAAACAATGTCTCTTTCCAGAATCTTACATATGTACCATTCGTCCATGCTTGGAGTATTGCTGTCATATATGGTCCGGTTCCCTTGCTATTTACATTGAGCTTCATGATAAGATCCAAAGAAGAATAAGCAATATTGTTGGTCCTGATCTGTCAGCTCGGACCCAATCACCTTTCCATCGTCGTAAAGTCGTTTCTTTATGTCTTTTCTATAAACACTCTCGTGGTAATTGTTCAGATGAGCTCTCCTCTGTAGTGTCGAGATTTTCTAACATCTAAGCGCAGTACTATACTAGCGTCAAGATCTCATCAATTTACGGCTACATGTGGCCGTAAGTTCTATGCTTACAGTTCCTTTTATATAGTTCTCCCTTGCGGAACTTCTTTTCAACTCCATGCTTCCCAGCCAACTTTAATTTTCAAAATTTTTTACTGTCAATCGCTGTCTACTGTTCTCCTGATTACTCTTCTGATATCCCTCCATAAAAATTTTTGTTTTCTAATTATATATATATATATAATTATATATATATATATATATATATATATATATATATATATATATATATATATATATATATATATATATATATATATATATATATATATATATATATATATATATATATATATATATATATATATATATATATATATATATATATATATATATATATATATATATATATATATATATATATATATATATATATATACATAATTATATATATATATATATATATATAAAAGAAAAAATAAGACAGACACGTTATTTCATGGTGATTCGGAAGCATGGGCCTATTTCAGGCGAATCATGGTCAGCTTTCGTCTTTATTTTACAGAAGATTTTTAAAATCTTTTATAAAATAAAGACGGAAGCTGACGATGGTTCGCCTGGAATAGGCCTATATTTCCAATTCACCATGAAATAATGTGTCTGTCTTATTTTTTCTTATATTTGCTCTAAATATGCATATATGCTTAGAGCTCTCCTAGAGAGTTATCCTATCACTCTATGTACAGGATACTCCTTTGGATTCTTCTACACCCACACTGCATGCTGATATATATATATATATATATATATATATATATATATATATATATATATATATATGCGTGTGTGTGTATTTAGGTTGCATTTTTCAGTAATGCATGTTTCATTAAATAATATAGACAAGTTTTTTTTATTTATTTTATGTAAATTTTTTTCATATTCTCTGATAAGCTTCATATTATGTACCAAAATTATGTATCAATATTGTAATTTTCTTTTTTCATTTAATGATAATGCTATTAAGCTTATAAGAGAATATGAAAAAACTACATAAAATAAATAGACAAAACTTGTCTATATTATTTAATGAAACATGCATATATATATATATATATATATATACAAAAATAAAACGCTTGCCTAAATAACTGGTTTCCACATGAAAAATATTCAAAGGCTCTACATTGAGCACTTTCTAATACAACTGTGTACTGGTCTAATTTAATTATGACCAAAAACCAATTAACAATAATTAGGCACACACACACACACACACACACACACACACACACACACACACACACATATATATATATATATATATATATATATGCATATTTTATAGATATGTAATTGTTTAGTGATTTATATGCAACACTATATTTTATGCTCACATTGACAGGTAAAAGTCCCTAAAAAGCTGTTTTCTTTAAAATTCTGTCCAATCTCATCGTTTCTATTACAAATTTGGAGATATGGTCTATCAACACGAGGATTCTGTCCCAATTATGCTACCATATCAACGAAAAAACAACATTTAAAATCCAGTCTACTAAATAAATTTTAAACATTTAATGATACAATTAAATAATAAGGTTATTAATTTAAGTAGATCAATGTGTTTTACGATAGTTCCCTGTTCTGTGATCACTTCACACGAAACCTCCCGAGAAGTATTCTTTCAATCAGTCACTTAAGTGCCATACGTGATACACGCTTGGGCGATCATGTCTCGAAAGAGACTTGACTGATTGGGCAGAAGATTATCCCGCAGTAGGTGGCCATTGCTTTCTGCGGTAGACTGGTTGCCAACCAAGGCTAGAGAACCCAATATGTCCTGTTATTTGACCCATAACTGGAAGGAAGAGACGGATTAATACCTTTCCCAAGGGTATTTGCGCGTAAGTGAATGCAATGAATTCAACTGGAATTCGAACTCGGCTCTCCGATTTCTCGTTCCGAGTCGATATCCACTGGACCACAACAAAATCCTATAATAGCGCCCATTATTATTTGTAGCTATTTCTTGCGTTATTATATTATTATAATTTTGATTGTTCCCCACTTATTTCCTGAGCAAATATGTTATGCCTTGCCAATACCTCATAAGTAATGGACTATACCGCTTTGGACACATGGAATAGACGGAAAAGACATATTAGAGACGCTACTTGGTTTCAGTGAGAAAAAGAAGGAAAGAAAGAAGGGTATATAGAAGTGGCGAAAGCACTCTTTTGATTTTGTACCCCCTTACTTTTTAAATAACGACCAGCCTTCATAATTCTGATTTTTATTGCAATATTTTATTAAGGTTGTTAAACTCAGATGTAAACGATGCAATAGGGAAAATTCTATAGATAATTCATTGGGGGGGGGGGGGCAACAACTGAAGCTGGTCATCAATAACTACCCTATACCTAGCTAAACCGACTCACGGCCCAATCACTCTTTACAATATCCCATTCGCAATGAGGATCCATTCATCGCCAGTCAATCTACCATACACCATAATACCTCATACATTCAGGGAACCTAAAAATGGGATACTCCCCACATGAATTTTTAAAATTATCTTTATATACAATATATACAATATATCTACAAAAACAGATAAAAATTACATGAAATGCAATGAAATTGGAGGGGGCTACATGAAACAAAAAATCCTAGCAAAAAATCAACTTAATATACAAAATAAATCAATTGATGTTAATTGAACCCGTCTAACTGACAAAAATAAAGAGGCCGCTGTATTCTCTCTTTATGACAAAGTCAAGACGCCCTCTTGCTAAGGAAGATGAGGAGGATAATAAATTAAATACGGCTTGGGAAATAAAAATTCTGACTCAGTCGAGATAAAAAGAACGTGCTTCAAAAAGCTGGGGGAGAATCAAGACCTAGATCATAACAAAAGCGAAGATATTTCATTGTCATGGAAATCGCCATGAGCTTCAGTCAGTTAAAGTGCCATACGTTATACGGGCGATCATGTCTCGAAAGAGACATGACTGACTGGGCAGGAGATTATCCCGCAGTAGGTTGCCATTGCTTTCTGCGGTAGACTGGTTGCCGACCAAGGCTATAGAACCCAATCTGTCCTGCTATTTAAACCATAACTGGAAGGAAGAGACGGGTTAATACCTTTCCCAAGGGTATTTGCGCAATGAATTCAACTGGAATTCGAACTCGGCTCCCCGATTTCTCGTTCCGAGCCGATATCCACTGTACCACAACGCACATAAGCCATGAGCTTATTCAATCATTAACTGAAGAATTAAGATTTATTAGAAAATTAAAACAGAGAAAGCGTTAGATTTTCGCAGAGATTTCTGTTAATCTATAAGCTTTTTCTTCTTTTATGTGCCATATCACTTCAAGGCGTAAGGGATCATGGTCCTTCACATCTTCCTGTTCTTTGTAGCTGTTAATATAGTTTGTCTTGTTATTTCTCCCAAACCCAGATATAAGCACGCAGCATAAATAAATGAATAAACAAACAAACAATTTAGCACAGAAGTTTTATCCCAACATAGTTGGTTTAACTTGTGTGTACCAAACAGCTCCATGAAATATAATACAAAAATGACAACACAATATGACTGCGTCGTTGTCTATTAAGGTGTTTAATTTATCGAAGATGAAGGAAAAACCCCCGGTCCGGCAAAAATCACGTGATCTTTCTGGTACGAAGAACAGTACACAGTTCTGTATTTGTATAAAGCGGCGGGTGATAAATTTAGCTTACTGATATTTGTAACTATTTTTTGTTCTTTTTCTTTATTTCTTCTTTTTGTTTTTGTTTTTATCTCAGGTCCCGCTCGCCCAATACGCGAAATTCATACAGCGAGTAAGTTATGACAGGTGCATTCGCCATGCAAAGGTTGACGTCACAAGCGTCACCAGGCAACGCTTGACGTCACAACCGCCAGTCAGCAGCGTCTGAAAGCAATTTGGGCGAACCGAACACAAAGATGCTACTGAGAAGAAATAAATAAAATAAAATAAAATAAAATAAATAGCGATGATAATTATGATGAATGTTATAAAAATAATAATTACTAGATACAATAAATATAATATTGTTATAATAATATAGTATGACGAAAAAAGACTATTATGGAAGTTTATTTTTATTATACGCATAATAATCCGTAGAGATGGACGCTTAAACCAAAAGATCCTATTCTGGCTTCTGATATGATAAATTGCTAGAATTAAGATTAAAAAAAAGTACTGATAATATCCTGTATTCCTTGAAATCTAGGTCATAGTATAATATAGCGATAGTGTCTATGAATTCTTTTTGATAAAATCTTGTGATAGATATCTTCTGAATATGTCTGCTGTTTCAAAATTACCTCAGAAGGAGCGACAAAAATAGATATGTTATATTTAAGCAATGATATAAAATAAGCTTGGTTTCTCGAAGTATTTTTAATCGTAAGTTCTTGATTTTCTTACACCTTCGAATCGTCCATAAGTCGAATTCTATTTTGACTTACCTAACCCAACTAGCAAAGCTCTAGTCAATACGATGAGAAAAAAAAAAAAAAAAAGATGGCGCAAGGAAGTCTCTCATCAAACTTTTTATCTTTAGAATCATTTCACCCCAAGCAAGGCAGAAATGCCACTGGTGCCCAGGGGGATTACAGTGAGAGAAAAAAAGTGCAGAGTCTGTCGAAGAAAAGATAAGAAATAAGAAACGGATGGAAATAAAATAGATATTTTATATATGGATTTATCAATAACACAGTTCCTTAAAGGAGAAGAAATTCGTAAATATAGTTTAGATCTTGCAGGTGAATTGTTATTTTTGACGATGAGGTAATATATATATATAATAGATTTTGTTTGCTCTAGTTTCGCTTTGAGTGCTTTGTGTACTCTGCTTTCGTATTGAGCTCTTTATTGTTAAGGTTTTCGTCTTGGGTTTTTTTTCTTTCTCACGAATGCTTGACTTTTTGTTCAGGTATTTCATTTGTTTCTTTTTTTCTTCCCATTCTTTCCCCCCCCCCCCGGGTTCGATCCCGGTGGGTGTCAAGACGATCTCATTTGTAGTTTAATTATTGCTAGTCTTGACAGAATTAGTTCTGTTACTATTGGTATTATTACTATAAATAATATTACTATATATATATATATATATATATATATATATATATATATATATATATATATATAAACGCTCTCACACCCTGATTGAGCACTCTGGAAGAATGGTTGACTTTGAGAAAACAGTAGCTACTCTGGCATCTGCGCATCGTTCATTCAGTAATGAATTAGAACACTCTAACTACTGGCGTATGAATACATAGTATATCACACGTTAAAAGTATGCCTTCTTCTACCAAGCGCCCATAGCTCAAAGCTAGAATTGCCGACTGACGCTAATTCGGTCGGGTTTCATTCCTGGGTAAATAGCAATCGGATGTCTATCGTACTGATGAGCTGTGATACAGCGAAACAGATCTGTCTGCGGATGACTATATATATATATATATATATATATAAATTCAGATCATATTTAGGGGAATAGCAACATGTCATTTCGAGACATGCATTGTCAACCCCGTTCAACTTAAGAATGGAGAAAAATTATTATTCCGGAGGCAGGGGCTAGTAAAGGAAGAGGTGGGGAATGTTACTTACTGTGGGGTTAAGCCGAGAGGAAACGTATTATTAACTTCCCTTTTGGTAGTGGGAGGCATGTGGTTTGACCATTGGGTTAGTAGTGGTGTAGTGGTAAGTAGGAGGAAAATTTTTAAATCTAGTTTATGTAAAAGGCAGTTTCTATTATAAATAAATAGGAGATAATTACTGAAACTAAAATTTATTTCTTTACGTTTATTCAGTAGTACATTCTGATATATATATATATATATATATATATATATATATATATATATATAACATAGTACACTTGGTATGTAATCCAGGTAAATTCCAAAAGAAACGAACTCAAGAGAACTCAGTGTTAAATTCATTTATTTAATTTAACAGAGTAATATAATTTATAAATGATTTTCGATTATTATTATTATTATTATGCATAATACATATTTCACCGCTTTAATGTTATTATCCCGGTTCGTCTGACGAGCTGCGATAATAACATCAAAGCGTTGAAATATGTATTATCCATAGTAATAATTGAAAATATTTTTATATATACATATATATATATAAGATTTATATATATATATATATATATATATATATATATATATATATATAAAAGATTTTTTGATCATTACTATGGATAATGCATATTTCACCGCTTTGATGTTGTTATCGCGGCTCGTCAGACACAAATGGTACAACAATAGGTAATCAAAATATCACCCCCCACAAAAAAAAAAAAAAAAGAAATTCTTTTCTTTAATTTTACATAGACGCTCACATGTCCATATTAGAATAAACATTTGTGACGGTTATTTACGAAAAATCTCTCGCTCATTCTTTGAGGTTCTTTTTCGAATGAACGAGAAATTTTTCGTATATAACCGTTACAAATGTCGTTTCTAATATGGACATGTGAGAGTCTATGTAAAATTAAATAAAAGAAAATAAATTTGGTGGGGGGGGGGGGTGATATTTTGATTACCTATTGTTGTACCATTGGGGTCTGACGAGCCGCGATAATAACATCAAAGCGGTGAAATATGTATTATCCATAGTAATAATCGAAAATCTTTTATATATATATATATATATATATAAAACATTTTTCATCGAAAATAATCGAATATCCTTTATATATATATATATATATATATATATATATATATATATATATATATATATATATGTATGAAGTGTGTTGGAATCTTATATTGTCTTCGTATGAGGGTCCAAGAGGTTCAACTCCTTGATTTGATTAAGTGGTAAATCTTTTTACAGAACCATATCAGGAAGTGGTGAATATCGGGTGCCCAAACTTCCCAAAATGCCCTTCTCGTCTATACGGCTGGTGACTGTTTTATTGAATATTATGTTAGAGTGAAACATTGTACATTTTTTGAAAAAATCATTATTATTTTTTCTGTTGAATATCTTCGTTTTCTTTATATAATATTCTCCATAATTCAGGCTGATTTAATCTATCTATCTATCTATCTATCTATCTATCTATCTATCTATCTATCTATCTATCTATCTATCTATCTAAACCTGTTCATATCTATCTATCTATCTATCTATCTATCTATCTATCTATCTATCTATCTATCTATCGGACTGTTCAGTATCTATCTATCTATCTATCTATCTATCTATCTATCTATCTATCTATCTCGGACTGTTCATATCTATCTATCTATCTATCTATCTATCTATCTATCTATCTATCTATCTATCTCGGACTGTTCAGTATCTATCTATCTATCTATCTATCTATCTATCTATCTATCTATCTATCTATCTATCTATCTATCTATCATGAACTTTGATTCGTTCTTGAAATAGTCAATGCAAGAGACTAAGCAATTTGCTACCCACACAACCAACCCCGATCTGTATCTACGAGACCATATTTCCAGCTTAGTTCCTCTTTCGAAAATTGATCGGCTCGATTTTCTTCTACTTGGGCCTGGCATCACCTATCTTAGCATCTGGTGGTGACTAATGCTAACCTAAATAAAAGAAGCAGAAGATATGAAGATTGGCCAAAGGTCACGTTTAAAAGAAAGGAAACAAGCCTGCAGTAGACTAGGTTAGTTTTCTTTCCCTTGGTGTGTCTTATACACACAGAGTATCCTGATAGTGGAGGTAAAAGAAGCGAGCCATTCGAGTCAGTCAAGGCCCTACCACCTCCTGGGTTGTAACTTTCTCATGAGTAAAAATTGGCCGTGGAAGATAATGGAAAATAACTTGTATGTGTAGGTACTCTTGCAAGCGGTCTAGGATAAACCATTATAAATAAACTGACTAGTGTGTACATTGACTTTGTTTAATGTGGTATCTATTAATTTCAATGAAAAAAAAAATGCTGTCTGTCTCTTATCAAGTAAATATAAATATAATTTTAAGTAATAAATTACATTAAGGTTTTAAGAGAATGTTAAGCAATAATCACACACACTGGGTGTTTTTCCTCTGAAATTATGGGTCGCTCTGGAATGCTTTGTTTACACCTACATATACATATACATAATGGCTGGCCACTCGTATTCGAGGATACCCGTCTACCGGGGCGGCTAATCCCTATTGCAGAGGCCTACTCAAGCATATTTGTGCTTGTTTAATACGCACAGAGCCCAGCGGTAGTTTATACTGCAACTATGCTTAGTTACGGATTCTGGGTAAGAGCGTGTTATCCAGCATGAGCAACAGTCTGAACAAGTCCGGGACGCTCAAACCCTCGGTCACAATGACTTGTGACTTCTAGCTAGCACAACTACCGATGGCTCCTCATTCTAATCGTCTCACAAGGCTTGGGTCAACCCGTGGTAGTGTTTTCAGGAACTTTCCAAAGGCGCTGCACGCTGGAATAGCACCCTCCAGACCGATAACGAAGAAGTCACCTTCCTGACAAATTGACAATGGTGAGATTCGAATCCGGGCTTCATGGTCAGAAAGCGGCTCGGCCACGCGCCCATATATATATATAGGCATACATACACAGAACACACATATTGTGCTTTTATAATCGTGTTGTCCCAAGCAAGGTATTTTACTGCCATTGTTGAGCAGGGGGTTACATAGGAGGAATGTTATGAGAAAGAGTGACAGGTTATAGGGGGTGTCAGGAAGAGGGTAGGAGGAGGATGAGAATACTGATGAGAGTGGAATGGACGAAGAAAAGAGCATGAGAGAGAGAGAGAGAGAGAGGATGCAAATACACGTAGGAAAAAAAAGAAAGATCAGTCACCTGATTTAAAAACTTACAGAACCCAACGGCTCTAATATATATATATATATATATGTGTGTGTGTGTGTGTGTGCGTGTGTGTGTGTGTGTGTGT
>JBBBDQ010001550.1:1192500-1210000 GCA_037127315.1 Ascarosepion bandense | reverse complement strand
AGCGGAGTTAAATTCTTAGAAAAATTTATTTACCCATCCTTGCAAAGATGCCTTTTCTAAAACTATTAAAAAAATCGATGTTACAAGCCAATCAATTATCATCGTATTTTCGCAATGCTTTAAAATCTATTGTTATATAGTTTAGTCTAGTACAGTGTCATAAATATGGAGCGCCCTATGAGAACTGAAGTCACTACTCTGTAGTAAACTAATTACACTAACTTGCTAACGGTCTTCTCTCTACAAGGCGCTGTTATTTATTTAGTTTGACACAAGGCTGCACGCTTAGAGCGCTTAATGAGGTTAAAACTTCTTCATCATCTTACCCTTTTTCACCAAATGGTGTGTAGGGCAGTAACTTTTTGTTTTTTATGGGGCAGGGTTGTTGGCCCTGCGCCCAGCCCCCAAACCTAGAGGACCGATGAACCATTCTTGGTCATTACGTTTACAGCACCTGG
The DNA here is from genome assembly GCA_037127315.1 of Ascarosepion bandense. Taxonomy (NCBI): domain Eukaryota; kingdom Metazoa; phylum Mollusca; class Cephalopoda; order Sepiida; family Sepiidae; genus Ascarosepion; species Ascarosepion bandense. The sequence continues at coordinate 1,209,542 of JBBBDQ010001550.1, read as the reverse complement.
TATTCCCAAATGGTCACCGATCTAAGTACTGACTAGGCTCGGTGTTGCTTAACTTCGGTTATTAGGTCGAGAACAGGTGTATTCAACACGATATAGCCGTAGTCTCAAACTTCTTTCTTCGATATATTCAACATCGTTGATTTTTCCTTCACCCCCATGTGCCACACCCATTGTAATAATGTAAATAATTAGACGGCAATAATATGCATTGTTTATTCAAATAGCGATACTAGCTTTTAATAGTCCTTTCTGTAGACAATCATGGTTCTCCTCAGCTTCTTTTTTCTTATTATCTGTGATAATATGATTCACAGGCAAGACGTGCGAGAAAAGAAACTGTTAGCATAGAACTTACGGCTGCATCTCGCCAGCTCAACTGTAAACTGATGAGATCTAATCGTCAATCTAGTCAGTCAGTTAAGTGACATACGCTTGGGTGATCATGTCTCTTTCGGGACATGACTCACTGGGCAGAAGATTTTCCCGCAGTAGGTTGCCATTGCTTTTTGCAGTAGACTGTTTGCCGACCAAGGCTATAGAACCCAATCTGTTCTGTTATTTGACTCATAGCTGGATGGGAAAGAAATGTGTTTTATTATTAAGTATTAATTTTCAAATTTAAGTATTAATTAGTGGGTGATTAGTTTATTACTTCATAACAATAGAAAACCGATCCCCCACTTTATGCCCAGTAGATGCCTTAATCATGTTTCCAACTATTGTATTCAGTCAGTCAGTTAAGTGCCATACGTGATACACGCTTTGGGTGATCATATCTCGAAAGAGACATGACTGACTGGGCAGAAGATTTTCCCGCAGTAGGTTGCCATTACATTCTGGTTGCCATTACTTTCTGGTTGCCAACAAAGGCTAAAGAACCCAATCTGTTCTGCTATTTAACCCATAGCTGGAAGGAGAAGCGACGGATTAATATATTTTCCAGGGGTATTTACATGTAAGTAAATGCAACGAATTCAATTAGAATTCGAACTCAGCTCTCCGAAATTAATGTGACCCCATCGCCATCTGCCATTAACTTTAAAACGTTAGGTAACTATGCGGAGAGCTCGTCCGGACAATTACTATGAAAGTATTTATAGAAAAAATACAGAGAGACAGCCTTACGGGGACAGGTAAGTGATAGAAGCCGAGTCGCTAGATCAGGACCGATAATATTGCTGATTCTTCTTAGGATCTTATCAAAGAGCTCAAGGTAAATACAAGAAGCACTGGGACTTACGTGACAGCAATACTCTAAGCATACACTATTTTTTTTAATCATTTCACCCCAAGCAAGGTAGTTTTACTGCCTCTGGTGTGCAGGGGTTACATAGAAAGAAAGTGATGAGAAAGAAGGACAGATTACTGGGGTGTCAGGAAGAGTGTAAGAGAAAGGTGAGAATACTAGTGTGCTGATAGTGGAGTGGACGGAGAAAAGAACAAGAGAGAAAGGATGCGAGTCAGTGAGATAGAAGATGACTATTGACCTTACATTTAAATTCTTGGAGACTGTAGCTGTCGGGGAAGCAAGTATACGGAAGGGAATTTCACAGGCGGGAAGTGCAAGAAAAAAAGCTGTTAGAGTAAAATCTGCGGTAACATTTTATTGGTTTCACAGTAAAATGGTTGGGACCTAGTTGCTAGTCTAATAGCCCGAGTAAATTCATACATAGGGAGTACCAGTGAGCTAAGTTCATTGGAGCAGAAGCCGTAAAAGTATTTGTAGAAGAGACATGGGGAAGCCACATTACGCAGGTGAGAGAGTGACTGCAGCTGAGCAGACAAGTTGGGATGGATTACATTACAGATTCTCAGTTGAATTTTGTCAAGAATCCCGAGGTGAATATCAGGGGCACCAGACCAGATATGGCAGCACTATTCAATGCACGGGCGGATGGTAGATTTATATATGTGCAGGATGTATTCAGACGGGAAAAACTTTCTGGCCCTACACAATGAGCCAACCTTCTTAGCAGCGGATTTAGCTGGACTTATGCAACGTGAGATTGATTCTGGAGAGAAAAAATATCTCACACGACACAGTGAAACGACTTCCTTAGTAGCTGACCCAGCAATGGATTCGATATAGACTTTTCATTTCATGTCAATTAAGAACGTTAGTCCGAGAACGGGTCACTGGAGGTTAGCATCAGCCATGATGATGGAAGGCTCTCCCTATCTAAAGAGCTTATTCGAATGAATCGATCAGGAGAGCATAAACAGGAAAATTGTATAATTTCTGAATTCGGATATTTGTCTTCAGATTTTTCTATTCGAAAGTTTGAAACATTTTATTTTTAAGATTGGCCTTATGCATGACTAATCTAAGTTCGGCAATTATCAATAAATCTCACTAAGTATAGATTAGTTTGGTACAAGGCCACTAACGAGGAGTACACAATGAGTTCGAAGTGTCTACTCAGTAATAAAAATCATTCAGATTAGCTCGCCAAATCAAGAAAACAAACCAACGCACCTCAGTATTTACTAAAATTAACTTAGTTTGGTACAAGGCCACATGTATGGAGCAACTATGAGATTTAGTTTGGTTTGGTTTACGACATATCAATATTTTCCAGATTATTTGATGCCGAATTCTGTCGTCTTTATAAACAATAGAAAGGTAGACATGCGTCAAATAGGTAGACGTAGGTTGAGTAATCGGGTGTTCCTTTTTGGGGGGTGTTAACCCGTTGTAAAGGGATAAAGTTGACGTATTCTTGACTTCAACCTACAAGCCGAACAGCCAGTGTGATAGAAATGTTTTCCCAGTAGTAATGGTCAACCAGATTAGACCATTAACCATAAACCCACTTCAATGCGCTCAAATATTTGCTAAGCAGAGTTTTTAAAATCATTTCACCCCAAACAAGGCGATAAAGCCACTAAGACGCAAAGAGTGAGTGTGAGTGGAAGAGAACGAAATGACTAATTATGGGATAAGAAATTAATATAACATAATTCAGGACGATAAAAAATGGCCATTGAAGTTGTATTTAAATTTTTGAAGATTGTGAGCGACAGGAAAACAATAAATCGGGAAACATTTCTACAGGCTAAAAGTACGAGAAAAGAAACTATCAGAATAAGACTCACGGCTACATCCAGTTAGTTCAACAGTAAAATGATGAGACCTAATTGCCAACACAGTAGTACGCTTACAATCAAGGATTGAGGTACCTAGATGGAGAGCTCATGAGAACAACTGCCACGGAAGCATTAATTAAGAAGGCAGAAGTAAGTCACGTTACGGTGGGAAAGTGACTCGCGGGGAAACAAATTTAACAATCATCTCTTCAAAATGTCGACGAAAATATAACCTTGTTCTTCTTGTTAAACAATTTCATTCCTTTCAACGGGGTCCAAATGTTACATAGCCTCTCTGGTACATACTTCTTTATCAAAACGCCGAAGACAAACCGCTTCTTCTTCGTTGATAATAATAATAATAATAATAATAATAATAATAATAATAATATGTTTTCTCTCATAAATGTCGGATAATTAAAACTTCAGCATTCAAAATGACTGACATCAAAACTTCAAAATGTAAATAAAATATACATTTATATTTTATTGTTCTTTTTAACAAGGCAGTGACTTGTCGTGGAGTGAGAAATTTGGTCGGGTTGGTGGGATTACACACACATCGAGTCAGCACATCTACATACAAGACGGATCAGTCAACGCAGGTCCTTCCTCTTCAACTTCCAAAACCCAACTCACAATTACTTCTAAAAACTCAACTCTTACCAACTGTCAGCTTGACGTCACTTCCGCTCTATTGACTGGCGTCCGGTGCAATTTTGCCTTCTGCCACTGACCCTTCAAGACCCCACTAGACATAACAAAAACTCTACATCCACACGTGCATTGCTTGCACTTAATTGACATTTTAAAAGAATCCTCAGTTTTGTTCAAATCTTACAATGACTTACAAAGCAAAATTCACTTCATAGCAAAATTCTACATCGACCAAGATTATCATTAAAAACGAATCTACAACATCCAGAGTAGTAGATCATTTGCAAGTTTTTAGTTCGTCAACAGTGTCAGCAAAGCGCATTCTGCGTTCACATAAGATTGCAGAAATATCAGGGATAACTTTTTAGAATCGCGACTCATTATTGAAGACTACAGCTTGTGGCGACCCACTCAAATTTACTGGGCAAAAACATACGAAAGAATACAAAAAATATTATTTATGTGAATAGGTGAAAAATGATTGCTTTTTTACAATGACCAATGATTAAATTGAGAACATGACTGAAACTGATTCGTTTTACTCGTCAAAACAACATCCTGCTTGATGCAACAACAACCTCGTAATGAAAGCACGAGTAATGAACTATTTCAACAGATAGCGCTTAATCGAAGTTAATGGGTAATTCTAGTATTCCAGAAGTTGAGTATTAAGAAACAGGAAAACTTCGCTAGAAACTAGGAAGAGAGCACTGTATTGCTACGTGCTGTCCGTCCTTCAATATGCCAGTGAATGCTAGACAATACCATGAAAGATGAAGGAAAAACTTGAAGCAACTGAAATGTGGTTCTACAGAAGGATGCTGCGAATATCGTGGATCGAGCATGTGAGCAATGATGAGGTCTTAGAAGTGGTAGAAACGAAAAGGAAATTAATACTGAGCATCAGGAAGAGACAGCTGAAGTTTTTGGGACATGCAACAAGGAAGGAGGGCTTGGAGAACCCGATACTAACAGGCCAGATAGAGAGAAAAAGAGACAGGGGAAAGCAACGGATAACATATTTGAAGGACTTAATCAGGTGAATGACGGAACGAGGGTTGCATGGTGTAACAGGAGAAGGCGTGCTCAGACCCACCAGGGATAGGAAAACGTGGAAGGCCATGATCGCCTACATCCTGAAGGGACAAGGCACATAGAAGAAAAAGAACATACTGATTGCGACTCACTAGTGGGTCGAGACCCATAGTTTAGGAACCGCTACTCCATATGATGTAGAAGAGCAGTGGAATTGGTGATGACGTCTGCAGTGATAGCTAGGTCATTTACCTAGTCAATATCGGTCACCATTTTTTTGCACTATATCGACTTTATATAAATCTTTTGTTGATACGACATAACATTTTTTAAGAAGTGAAAAATATATTTTGTTAATGACGTATGTCTGCATTTGCTTTGTATTTTTTTTTTTACAAATAACTTAATTGATTAACATATGTAATTAAAAATAACAGGGATTTTTAAAAATCGTTTCACACAAAGCAAGGCAGAAAAGCCACTGGTTCGTAGGAGGTTACATTGAGAGAATAAAGAAAAAAGTAGAGAGGATGTCGAAGAAAGATGGATGGAAATTAAGTAGATGGAAAATAGCAATTAGCGTTGCATTTGAACTTTTAGAGATTGAAGCTATCAGGGAAGTAAGCAAACAATGAACTTTCACAAACGGGAAGTGCGAGGAAATAAACTGTTAGAGTAGAAGAGGTATTTACAGTTAACTATTTCGACGGTAAAAGGATGGAACCTTGATACCTCTTCAGTAGCATGAATAAATAAATGTGGTCGGGATCCCAGGAAAAAGAGCTCGCCAGAGCAGTTCCCATGAAAATACTTTCAGAAAAGACAGAGGGAAGCTACATTTGCCAAGTCAGATTGTCACGTCAGGTTCGATTATACTGCATAGATTTTGTTGAGAACTTCAAGATGTATAGCAAAAGCTAGAGCACGGACGTATGGTAGATTTATAAATGTGCAAAATGGATTCTGACGAGAAAAATTTCCTGGCTTGACACAGATATCTAAACTTTCTAGCGGTAGATACAGCTGTTGATTCAATCTAATCATTCTATTTGAGGTCATTTGAAAGTGAGACCAAGGAGGAGCAGTGCGTTGCTATCTAGGAGACTAGCGTCACCCATTCTGATGGTAGGCAGGAAAATTTTTATATCGTGGTTAAAGGAGAGCAGCTTCGTTTTTGGAGGCATTAAAATTTACGAGCCATTTCCTATCCCATTTAGTCAACCTTAACAGATTTCTTGTTGAGACGGGTGTAAATGGTGGTGTCATCTGCATAGATACCTAATTTTACAAAATAAAAAAAATAATGTATGAACATTTCGTCTGTTTTAATTGTTTATCGTGAGAATTATTGGTTAATGCTGTATGATTTTGGTGTTGTTATTTAGATCAGCTGAAACCGCGTTATCTGGCACAACACAATCTTCCTACTCTGTAATTCATCGCCATTTGGCTTTATATATTTCTAAACTAAACTTAATTTTGATAAAAACGTCGTATAAATCATATTATTATTATTTTTGTATTTTGGCATGATGTTTGGAACAGTTTACAAGTCTGGTACAAGGCCAAAATAATGAGTATAAGGATAGAATAATGGCATATCTCACTGAATTCACTAGCGATAGCCAGCGATACAAATCATCACTCTATATTTGGCGTCTATAAAGACCGGATGAAGGTTTACCTAAGGCAAGGGACATAAATGGAGTAAGAGTCGAGAAGTCAAAGTCTACTCTGAAATAAAATAAATAATTCTAGCTATTGAGTGCAAATGCGTGGTGGGGAAGGGCAAATAATGGTAAGGCATAATCTAAGAAAAATGAATCAGTCAAAATATTTTCTTTGAAAAGAACTCGAAAATAGATACACAATCAATTATTTGCGTCCGGAGGGAAATTTATGTACGTATGTAATGAAATCGTACGGAGCGAAAACATTAAATAAAAACACGTTAGTTTTGAACTAAAAGACCTAAATTACCTATTGTGCACTTAAAAACGTACACGAATAGGATTTTTTTGGCTGATAAGATTTCCTCTTTAGCAACTAGATTTTATAAATTTAAGCGCAGTACTTGATTGGCAGCAAGGTCTCAGAATTTTACCGTTGAAATGACTTGATGTAAACGTAAATCCTATGCATTTTTAAAAATAATTTCACTGCTAGAAACTGGTGCACAGGCGGTTACAGTTAGAGAAAAGACTTGAGACATGGGCTTATAGAAAGAAAGACAAAACATGAACGGGGTTCAAGAAGACAGAAGAGGACAGTTGACATTGCATTTAAATTTTTGGAGATTGTAGAAAGCAAGTAAATGAATTAATTTCCAAAATGCTATCAGTTTCTTCTCTCACTGTTTTCTCTAGCGAAATTCTTTTCTGAACTTTTGCTTTTTAGTCAACTTTGACCTTCAAACATCTAAATACAACGTCAATCATTATCTTCTGTCTTTCGAATTCCTGTTGTTTTATTGTTCTCTGTCCTTAACGACGATTTTTCTCTTATTTTTTTCACATTCAGTAACCACCTTGAGTCTTATTTTCTTTATTGCTATGTTTGGGGTGAAATGATTAAAAAGCTAAAAACGATTGTAGATATTTTTGTTCTTTTATTGCTTTCTTTAATAACGGTTTTTCTTTTTCTCGTATTCTTTCATACTCCGCAATATTTTACATTTTAGTAGTGTTTTTTTTTTTTGGCTTGTATAGGGTGAAAGGATTTAAACAAAGGAAGCTACCATCTGATGCATATTTTGTTAACGATATAATTTTCTTTTGTCATGTATCCAACTTGTTAAAAATGTCTAATCTATCATCTACATCCAACCATTTTTGAAGATCTAAACTTATTTATAAATGGAACTTTGTCTCTGTGTGTGTGTGTGTGTGTGTGTGTGTGTGTGTGTGTGTGTGTGTGTGTGTGTGTGTGTATCCGTTACCTATAGACTCCAAAAGGGCCGAACCGAATTTCTTGAAAATTTACACAGTTGTACTATAAGCGTCTGCGAGTGTCCTTAGCTAGGTTTTGTGTCGAGGTACCCCCGATAAATATCGAAACTCGATAATCGAAAACATCGGGTTATAGAAGGAGTGATCCGATTTTAATCAAATTGAGACATTCATAGACAAAGACATAAGAAACGATATCCAGAAGTTTCAAGATTGCAGTTCTTACAATAGTGCAGAAAATTGATAATATATATATATATATATATATATATATATATATATATATATATATATATATAAAAGGCAAGATGTTTGTGTGTGTCTGTTTATCTGTCTGTATGTCCTTTATAAAAATCCACAATTTTTATCCGATTCTCACCAAACTTCACACAAATATTCTTTAGGCTGAGTCTGAGCTCCAGGACCATGGATTAGTTTTAAAGCATTCATTACACCCGAGCAACGCCGGGCTATACTGCTAGTTCTTGATAAATGAAAAAAATAATATTCATTTCGGGTTTGGCTCTAAGTAGGTATAATTGTAGTTCTTAGTCTTAGCCATGATACCATTTACTCAGAGGACTTATTTAGCCTTCAAAATTCAGTTTACGACGAAAAAAAACTTATTTGATATCGATACGAGGAAATCAAAATTTGACTTAAATCCATTCATTTTTCTTTCAGTCTACGGTATCGCTTTAACTGGAAACAACTATTGCTTTTTCGTCTCTCGTGCCAACATCCAAAGAGTGTGAGCTCCAGGATCATGGATGAGTTTTAAAGCTTTCATTACACACGAGTAACGCCGGGCTATACTGCTAGTCAGTGATATAAAAGTGGCTGCAAGAAAACAAATCATTAAGAACTTAAATAAAACAATCCTTCATCAAACTTTAGCAACTGGCGCTGAAAATCCAATGTAAAGAGTTTTTTTTTTAAATAGCGATAGCCACATCAATTGAAAACTTCCAACAACAGCAATGATCAAATTACTTAGCGCGTTTAACAAGAAGGACAGCTAAGATAATCAATCTGTCAACCTTTTACACAAACAAAACAAAACGTTTAGACGGAAACTGCCATCACTATACGATATTTTATTTTGTGGACGTGAGAAGTTTAATTTCCAGAAAACTGGTTTTTGAAAAAAGATTTTATAAATTTCAACCGACAATGACATTAACTGTTTGATTAATTGATGTCAAATGTTTCCAATATGAAAACATTAATTTCACCATTACCATTAATTTCAACATTACCATTAATTTCAACATTTCCATTATTTTGCCTATTACCATTAATTTCTCCGTTACCAAAACCATTAATTTCACAATTAACAAACGATTACTATTAATTCCATCATAGTCATCACAATTAGTTTCAAAATTACCACTACTATTAATTTAACTCTTACCATTAGTTTCAGTATAACTAATCCCATTAGTTTCAACATAACCACTTTCAACAATTTCGTTATTACAATTAATTTCGCTATTACAATTTCCAGTTATTTTGCGTCTACTAATAACGGAAAATTACCATATGCTAATACCATTCATTTCACTATTACTTTTCCAACATTAAGAGTTAAACCGATACCATTATTTTCACAATTTCTAATGGTATTATTATTGCCATTACCGTTAATTTCGTCACTAAGGGCTGTTATCGCTCTTCCCAGTATTGATGAAGGTTTCCTTCTTAACTTTTAGTAATGTGGAATGTTATCCTGCACAGCTCTTTGTGATTCTGTTAAGCTAGTACAAAACGTTCGAACGAGAATGGTCTTCGCTAGAACGACCAGTCTTTATCCGGTCAAAACCATGCGGTAGTGGGCGAAACTACCTCTAGAGCAGTCTATTCTATTTTCACATTTCTTGTCTCTTATACTAATATATTAAAATCAAGCAGGTCCAGAAATTTAAAAACCTGGGAGATGTTCTTACAGACGATAGAAAGTGCGACACTGAAATCTGAAGGTGTATGGCCAAAAATGCATTTCAGAAGCAGGGTAGAGTATTAAAAGACAAGAAAAAATAGTTAGAAACAAAGAAAAGAAGAGTACTGGACTGTTATGTAATGTATTACCTTCTATATGGCAGTGAATGCTAAACAATCTCCTCAAAGGCGAAGAAGAAACTTGAAGCAGCAGAAATGGTGTTCTACAGAAGGATGCTGAGGTTACCACGCACCAAACACGTAAACAAAAAAGAGATTTAGGAGAGGATGGAAACGAAAAGGAAACTTATACTTAACACCAAGAAGAGACAGCTGAAGTTCTTGAGATACGTAATAAGAAAAGAAGGGTTGGAGAATCTGATACTCACAGGACGGTTAGAGAGAGACAAGAGAAAGCAATGCGTGACATACTTGAGTGGCTTAAGTAAGTGGATGGAAGAGCAGTGTTTGGGAGAATTTATTTTATAATCATATCGCCTAAGCAAGGCAGTCTATTGCCACTGGTGCACAGGGGGTTACAAAGGAGGAAAGTCATGAGAAAGTGTGACAGGTTACAGGGCGTGTCAGGAAGTGGGTAAGAGAAGGGTTAATATACTGAGAGCAGTCTGGACGGAGAAAGGAGCATGAGAGAGAGGATGCAAGTTAGCAAGATTTCTTACACAGAAATTTAAAAGAATAATTTACAAGAATAATTTTATATTTACAACATTCTTACAACCATATTTCCATTTACAACCTTATACAATTAAAACTGGTTCAATGTAAAGTTAAACTCCTGGAAATTGTAGCTGTTGCGGAAGAAAGTAAACGGATGGTAATTCCATAGGCGGGAAGTGCGAGAAAAGAAGATACTGGAGTAGAATTAGTGTTTACATTTTATTGGTTTCACAGTAAAAGGGTGGAATCTAGTTACCATTCTTGTGACTCGAGCAAATTTATGCATAGGGGGAACCAGAGACCCAAATTCATCGGAGCAAAAACCGTGAAAGTATTTGTGGAAGAGACATAAAGAAGCCACATTGCACCGGTGAGAAAGTGACTGCTAGGTCGGTATCGATCACATTACAGATTTGTTGTGGAGTAGTTTTTGCACTGAAGGTCATAATCGTGCTATGTCTGTTTGCTAATCAACTTAACGCACCCAACATGTTAGGAACATGGTAATCTTCCACTGAAAGCTGACTACTTAGTATTCGGCTAACTGCCGACTGATATCAACTGCCTAGTAGCTCTACTGAACTCCAATAGAACTCTAAAGAACTCCTATGAACTTCCCAAGAATTTCTCAAGACATTATCTCGTTCCCTTCCTGTTAACTCTTAATATAGGAGGGAGAGTCCATTATCTGAGGAATAGGTGTGTTTCCCCATAACAAGATTCTCCGTTAACAAAAGGAAAGACTTTAAGAGCTACAATAGATAGGGGATGTGGGAAGCCATAATCGCCTACGCCCTGAAGGAACACAACACAGAGAAGAAGAGATGATACTAGATTTGTTGTAACTGGTCCATACACAGAGGTTCTTGAAGTGTTTAGTATTAACTACTTTCGCTTTTCTATCAGTCTGCCTGTTTGTCTGGGAAATAGGAGGATTGATTTCTTCGATGACTGATGATCGTCATCTGGCGATAAACACACAGCGCCCCCTTGGTTTCATTTTTTTTCAACTGACCTGAAGGAGAATCACAACCACGAATCTATAGCTGTATCTACTGTTAGGACGGGCCAAAAAGTTTATCTCTTCAAAATGCATCTTGAACGTTTATAAATCAATCATTCGCTCATACATTGAATACTATTGCCATATCTGGTCTGGTGCTGCTGCTATTTATCTCGGGGTTCTCAGCAAAATCCAAATAAGGATCTGCAATTTAATCAATCCTGACTTGGCATCTCGATTCCAGTCATTTACTCACCACACGTGACGTGGCTTCTCTCTGTCTTTTCAACAAATATTGTTATGGCAACTGCTCTGAGGAGCTTTTTCCAGAATGCCCCGACCAGGTGAATTTAAGCGTGCTACTAGATTGGCTGGATGTGCGTTGTGGTGCAGTGGATATCGACTCAGAACGACAAATCGCAGTGCCGAGTTCGAATTCCAGTTGAATTCCTTGCATTCACTTACGCACAAATACCTTTGAGAAAGGTATTAATCGGTCTCTTCCCTCCAGTTATAGGTTAAATAATAGGACAGATTGGGTTCTATATCCTTGGCTGACAACCAATCTACGGCAGAAAGCAATGACAACCTACTGCGGGATAATCCTCTACCCAATCAGTCATGTCTCTTTCGAGACATGATCGTCCAAAGCGTGTATCACGTATGGCACTTAACTGACTGAATTGACTAGATTGGCGTCCAGGTTTCACTCTTTTACCATTGAAATAATTAAATGTAACCGTTACTTCTACCCCAACAGTTTCTTTTCTCACACAGAAATTTAAAAGAATAATTTACAAGAATAATTTTATATTTACAACATTCTAAAAACTAATACAATTAAAACTGGTGTAATGTAATGTTTATTTCCGAATTTATAAAGATATAAATATGAAAATAATTTTTTATTCATATATTTAAAAATATTTACTAAATTATTAAAATTATTAAAATATCTCATAATTATCATAGATGTGTTTGTGATAATAAATCAGTAACGACCAGGTTTTATTAACTATACCGTCATTTTTATTTTGTTGTCGATTCCATAAAGTTACATCTTTTGTTATATGTTAATGATTATCATTTCTGCTTATTTTTGTATTGTGTGTGTTAGATATATTTCTTGTATAAGTCATTGTAGTATTCATAAGAATGTTCATTAACATATAGAGTTTTTTTTTTTATGTGCATAAGTATATTCCTGTGAATATAGCATATTTGTTCATCTATGTGTGTGTCAGGTGGAATGTAATATCAGATTGTTTTTTGTACTATGTTATTTTATGTTCTGGGTATCTGACTGTGTGGATTGTACTCACGAATTAATTCTTTAGTTTTCTGTCCATTGTGAATATTATTTAAGCACATCATTGGTTTGCAATTAGTCCTCTTTTAGCTAGTTGGTGTGTTGACAGCGGTTGCCACGAACTCCACACGGTCATGCATGCGAACGTAAACCGACTAAAGAGGCTATGCACGCGTTCACGGTTATTTTTATATTTTCTTAATGCCTACGCGTTTAGGATTTGATTTTAGCGGGAGCGTTAGTCATTGGTTGATTTTCGCATGACGACACTTGGCCCATTAAGCTATATCCGGGTTATATCTTGGTTCGCAGAAATATGGGAGAATTAAAAGTGTTGAAATAAAAAGTGAGTGAGAGTTTCTCTGTCAATTTACTAATAAAAATGGAAATGATATATTTCAATACGCTTTACTACTGCCTATCTGCTCACTCCAAAATATGTGAACCAATTATAAGGAAATCCTTACTATTTACCATTCAATGTTCGAATCTGTTGGAAATTAGCTGATGGTTTATCAACTGATCAAGTAAATTATATAGTAAATAAAACAATCTATAAATATGTAGTGCTTATTGTTTTTGTGATAACTTAGTGAGAACAAAAATTGTATGAATTAACTATCATACGTTTAAGTGTAATTATAATTATAATCTTCACTTCTAAAAACAATAAACATAGCCGAAGAGTGAAAGTAGTTTAAAAAAAGCGGTGTCATGGGAAAAAACATCCTTTTGACACGCCATCTTATTGCAGCCATCTTTATTCATCTTTGCTAATCATAGTTTGTATAAGAAGGCATCTGTTTGAACTGACACCAAAAAGAATTAGGTTAAAATAACAGAATAAAACACATTGGTTTCTGCTTTCTATTTTGTATTTTATTTCGTTTCATTTCCTGTTTTATGTTTACTATTTAACCATATTAATAGCGCCGATGACAAATTATAATTTAAAATAGGTTTTCAATTGTATATTTTGTAATACCAGTCAGTGCTGTGTATGTATGCAAGACGCATGCACCCTAGGTGGGATAAGCCAGCTTCCTCTCCGACGGAGAAAGTCTCATTGGGATTTGTTTAAGGGCAGGGTCCCAAGTCTTACCCTGCTATTTAACCCATAACTAAGGGGAAGGGACGGATTAATACTTTTCCCAAGGGTACTAGCGCGTAAGTAAATGCAGAGCATTCAACTGGAATTCGAAATCGGCTCACCGATCTTTCATTCCTAGCCGATATCCACTGCACCACAACGTATATGCATCAATAAACGCTTACGGCACCTGGCATTTCTAAGTGGTCACCCATCTAAGTACTGACCAGGCTCAAGTTCGGTGATCGAACTGGAACCGGTGTATTCAACGTGAAATGACCGTAAGCTGGGTAACATTTCTTTTATGCAATCATGTAATAAATTATATTGAATTTTAGATAAACTGAAAAAAATATTCTCAGAGTTCCATTGGCTTAGATCATTCTTCTTCTAAGTGCCTTGTCCCTTCAGGCGATCATGGCTTTCCACGTCTTCCTATCCCTGGTGGCACTTAGCATGCCTTCTCCCGTTACACCATGCAACCCGCGTTTCATCATCCACCTGACTCAAATATGTTATCCGTTGCTTTCCCCTGTCTCTTTTTCCCTCTATCTGTCCTGTTAGTATCAGGTTCTCCAAGCCCCCCTTCCTTGTTGCATGTCCCAGGAACCTCATATGTCTCTTCCTGATGCTCAGTATTAATTTCCTTTTCGTTTCTACCATTTCTAAGACCTCATCATTGCTCAAATGCTGGATCCATGATATTCGCAGCATCCTTCTGTAGAACCACATTTCAGTTGCTTCAATTTTTTCCTTCATCTTTGATGATATTGTCCAGCATTCACTGCCATATTGAAGAACTGACAACACATAGCAATCCATTACTCTTTTCTTTGTTTCTAGCGAAATTGTCCTGTTTCTTAATACTTTACTCAACTTCTTGAATGCTTCTTTCGCCATGCCAATTCGCCTTCTGATCTCTGTGTTGCACTTTCCGTCTTCTGTTATAACACTTCCCAGGTATTTAAATTTTTGTACCTGCTTGATTCTAGTCTCCCCGACCTAATAGATATCATTAAAATTATAGGATTTACGCGAACAGGTGTTTACCAGATTGGCTGAATCAAATTTAATGTCTGTAAGAAATCTTTCTTTTAAGAGAGGTTATTCTAGAGTAACCTTTAAAAATTAAAATTTAATAGGTTCACCTTAATAGATATCAAATTAGATTTTACACTCAGTGTAACACCAGTTTCATTTGAAGACTGACCTCATAGCGATCAGGTGTATAGTAAATGACTTCACTATATGTGTGTATTGCAAATGATGTTAGTATAGGAATGAATTGTAAATGTTTTTACTGTACAGAAATTCGTTTTTACTATAAGAACCAATTATAATTGATTTTACTATCCCGGGATTCATTGTAAATTATTCTGGTGTAGAAATCCATAGTAAATAATTTTACTATAGACAAGCATGCAATATATAAAGTTCTAAATTTGTGTGTCTCCACTCAAAATATTGAAAATATTCTCTCTCTCTCTCTCTCTCTTTCTCTCTCTCTCTCTCTCTCTCTCTCTATATATATATATATATATATATATATATATTATTTTAATTCAGATACTTCAATCCAAGGGAAAAAAGCAGCAGGAAGGTAAATTCCAAAAACCAGATCCTAATTAATATTAAACATTTTATTTTAATATTAAAAAATGATACAGGAAGAGAGCTCCATGTAATAAAATATTACAGAGCAAATATAAATTAAAAATGGATTAATTCAATGATGTTGAATGGCCATTTCGATATGAAGATCCCCACGGGGGATAACACATCACAACAACAGAAAAATCCTTTCAGAAACTGGAGAAAAATTAGTCTACTTTTCCTTTTTAAATAGATTTGCAAAGAAATTAAAAAATAAAATAAAAAGGAAACATAAAAGAAAAAGATAAAACAAAATAAAATCAAATAAACAAGAAAAGAAAAAATTGACATCATCTGGGTTCGCAAAGGAAGGAAAGAGAATTGTAACTAAAAATTAACAGACAGCCGTGTTAAATCGACGGAAAAAAGGTGGGAGATAAGAGAGATAAAGGAAGGAAGGGAGGGAAAAAGAAAAGAAAAGAAAGAAAAAAATTTTTTATAATATTACAGACGCTGGACATATTCAAAAACCTAACTTCCCAAAAACGTTGAAGTATTAGAAAAAGCCTTTACTTAAAAAGGCATAATTATTTTTAAAGGGAATACACACAACAACTCTCAACAATATATACATATACAACAACTCTCAACAATATATGCATATACAACAACTCTCAACAATATATACATATACAACAACTCTCAACAAACGGTAACAAGAAATACATAAAATATTTAAAAGAACTAAAAACTCTGAACAACTTAAACAAATTCTAAAAGGAATTACTAACAAATTCTATCAAAACACACAAGCCTAACTTTCCACTTCGCCCTATTATATAAAAGATACCCACTCCTATATACCAACTAAAACGCTTAACCAATTAATTACACCATACCTAACAAATAGAGCATTAAATCATCTCTTGAACTTATACAAATGTTAAAAACGGAAAAACCTAATATTGCAACCATAGCATCACTTGATATTGATCTAGACATCTACGACAACATTCTTGTCTACATTCACAATATAAAAAAAATTATCGATATCACAACCATCCTACACAAAGAAAACAACAAAAGCAAACTACGGATCCTCGAGGCAATATTCATTAACAAACTTAAGCCGTCAATTAATAGAATCAGCTATGAATACTGTAGTAATGTTCTAAAATGTTTACAAAAAGAACAGTTTTTTCATACTTTAACACGTGTATAACCATGACATTATAACATAAATAAAATCCATTTCGGATAATTTTCACACACTAATGAACGCTATGCAATTTGTCAACCGTTATATTTGATTTTTAGCAACACAGTTATGTGGTTATTTTTTTGTTATCACAACTCACATCCCTGAAGATGATCTCGGAAGGAGATTGAAAGTACTTGGGAACATCGAGAAATGAATAACAAAATCATTTGTCAAAGTTACAGCTCATTTCTGACATCATTCAATTATAATACGCGAAAGATTATCCGTGAGTATGAACGCATTTTATTAAAAATAAGCAGACACAATGTTTGCAATTGAATTAATCTGATATGTCTAAAAAAAGAAAATTTTCTGCCTAAACACACACACACACACACACACACATATATATATATATATATATATATATATATATATATATATATATATATATATATGTTGCGATGGATAAATTATGTTTTTAATTTCATGTATGAACGTTG
>JBBBDQ010001550.1:1157500-1187500 GCA_037127315.1 Ascarosepion bandense | reverse complement strand
AAAAAAAAAAAACAAGCAAAAAACAATAACAACAAACAAACAGACAAGAAACAAAGAAAGAACGCAATATATATATATATATATATATATATATATATATATATATATATTTTTTAATCATATCACCCTAAGCAAGGCGATAACGCCACTGATGCGCTAGGGGCTACGTATGGGTAAAAAGAATGGAAAAGAGAAAGCCGGAAACCACATCCTAAACAGGAAACAAGGAATGAGCCTCTTCACCTGTTCAATAGATGTGGGTGGAGTGTAAACCGGGCGATAGTTTAGTCTATCTACTCCAATTAAAAAATATATATATATATTAGTGCGTATGTATGCGTATTTTACGACTATATAATTGTGGGTGTGAATTCGTTTATAAATTAAAATAATCGTGTGTCTATCTTTCAGAACATGCCTACTATACATGATATATAATTTCATATATATATATATATATATATATATAATAAAACAGAAATTTCGATATTTAAATACGTTTAATAACCATTTCTCCGAGGAAATCCTCGCTTCTTCAGCAACGGCGAAACGAAGATTTTATTTACTCAAATTCAAATGACATAAAAGATTTTATACAGGTAGAAGTAAAAAAAAAAAAAAATCACCCATCCACAGGAAAATAAAATGGGGTGGGATTAACAATTTTTGAATTTAAGGAAATAAAAAGGGGAAAGCAGATAACTATGTCTCATATTTGAAGACATCCTCCATACCTGAGTCAAGAGTATATATATATGTGTGTGTGTGTGTGTGTGTGTGTCGGAAATAACTCATTTCCAAATGGAAAATATTTAAAAGTTCTACAATATAAATGTATTGAACACTTTTTAATAGAACTGTGTAAACTGTCTAATTTAATTATCACCAAAAACCAACTGTATATATATATATATATATATATATATATATATGTGTGTGTGTGTGTGTGTGTGTGTGTGTGTGTATGTGTGTGTGTGTGTGTGTGGGTGGGTGGGTGGGTGGGTGAGTGTGTTTATAGAATCAGATTAATATGGAGAAGTTTGTCAATTAACTGAGCAGAATCATGCCGACTTCGAAGTTTCCTGAAGGAACCCCCTTTAATGTCCTCACTCCTCAGTAGATGGGGGAAAAAAGCCTTGCGAAAGACACCATAATGATATCTTCATGAAACTTCAAAGTCGGAATGACTCTACTCTGTTATGTGACAATTTTCTCTTTATTAATCTTAATTAATCTATCTCATTGTGCAAATTAATAGAAACAACTGATTTATTTTAATTTCTTTTACCATACGGTCAGTTTTAGATCCACTAGAGTGCATGGCAAAGGAAGCATTCCAGAAGTTAAGTAAAGTATTAAGAAACAGGACAGTTTCGCTAGAAACAAAGAAGAGAATACTGAATTGCTATGTGATGTCTGTCGTTCAATATGTCAGCGAATGCTGGACAATATCTTCAAAGATGAAGGAAAAACTTGAAGCAGCTGAAATATAGTTCTACAGAAGGATGCTGCGGATATCATGGACCGAGCATGTGAGCAATGATGAGGTTTGCGAAAGGATGGAAACGAAAAGGAAAGTAATACTGAGCACCAGAAAGAAACAACTAATGTTCCTGGGACATGCAATGAGGATGGAAGGCTTGGAGAACCTGATACTAACAGGATAGATAGAGGAAAAAGGAGACAGGGGAAAGCAGCGGATAACATATTTGAAGGACCTGATCAGGTAGATGACGGAACCAGGGTTGCTTGGTGTAACAGGAGAAAGCATGCTAAGAGCCACCAGGGACAGGGCGACGTGGAAAGCCATGATTGCCTACGTCCTGAAAGGACATGGCACATAAAAGAAGAAAGAAGAAAAGTTGCAAGGTGTAATTGATTTCTATTTTTTCTCAGATTAGGTAAATCGCAGTCGTATGCAATGTGGTGTGGTATGGAAGAAAATGTGGTGTGGTATGTCGTGATGAATCTATTTTCAGAGTATATGATGAAATTTGTTTTGCTTTGAAAAATATGTCGTCATTCGTGATTGCATCAGACTTTTGTCACGCCTAGACACTGTTGTCTCGACTGTCGATTAGTTGTCTCACGGCTGTTGTTTGCGATGGACGTTACTCCAAGAAGGCGTACAAAAATTGTAAAGCTACACGAACACACTGGCAAGCCTTACAGAAGGATCGCGGATATTACTGGTGTCAGCCATTCAACTGTCAGTCGTGTCATCATGGCGAAGAAACAAATTAGAAAAGAGAAAAATACCGCTAAGAGACAACGTATATGTGATTAGAGAAAGCATGAAAGATTCTAGGAAAACTTTATTCGTTTTGTTTCATGTAATTTACACAAATGCTTTTGTCTATTCACCTGCTAGTTCGATAAATTTAAATAGAGAATATGTGCTCTAGGAGAAACTATCCAGCCTGCTTTACCATTCGGCTACGTTGAGCGCCACATTTCAGCAAACCTCTATTTTCTCTTTTTCCCTGTTTCCCCTTTGCCGAAATGTGACTCTTTTCTTAGCCAAGTGGTAAATGACGCCGGATAAAACGGTATTTTCGCCTAGAAATTGTGACGCATTTTCGATCATTATCGTAGGCTATATTTTCTTTATTAAAATTTCTCGAATAAGCAGGCAGATAGGCGTAAATCACACCTTTAAAAAAAAAAGAGGCGTACATTTCAAATATGTGTATCCACTATAATAATATTTGAAGTTATATATATATATATATAATTTTCCAATACGAGTATCCACTAAATAATAAAATTTAATGTATTTAAATGACGGATTTTCACACACACACACACACACACACACACACACACACACACACACACACACACACACACATATTCACGGTGCGATGAATGAATTGTCGTCTAAATTACGTAAAAAGAAAAATAACACTGATATCTTATTTTAACTGATATCTTTACCAAAATTACACAAAAATATTTTGAAATGCTAAAGTGTAAATTTATTTAATAAATTCTCTATACGCTTAAACCATGGCTTCCAGACGACTTCGGAATCTCCTGTAACTTTTCTGGACGGTCTCCTTGATTATGTTGGTGAATGCTGTCATAATCCCTGTCTTCAGTTCATCTTTGGTGCTACAAGGAGTTTTGTCGGTCTCTCGCTAAACTGCACCCCACACATAAGAATCAAAGGTGTTGCAGTGTGGAGAGTTAGGTGGTCGGATGTAAGTGGTGATGTGGTCGCAGAAATTGTCTGATAGTCATGAATGGGTTCTATTGCTGACGTGGCGTGGTATGGTGCCGAGTCCTGTTGCTGAGCATAGATTTTTTTTTTTCCAGCAGCCACTTTCTTGATCTAGGCATCACTACCTCCTCAAGACACTTGATGCAGGCCTCCGTGTTGAGTTCAGTGCCCTGAGAAAAGAAGAAGCCATTATGTCGTCATCACTAGTCATCACGCCAAACACCATGATGTTGGCTGGATATATCATCCAACTCTTTCCAAATTCTCTGCACTTTCTTCTGATTGACAACCGAACACTCGGAAATGTTTGTTTTGGAGCTTCCGGAACGAATGCTAAGCGGTAGAGTATGAGGAAATTGCGTCAGGGTGCTCTTTTCTTCTCAGACAGTACACAACTTACCTTATCCAACTCAAATACAAACAATGCGCATGCGCAAAGTTAAAAATATAAAATGGCGACCATTTATCCATCCTTCCCTGTATTTTGATGTGTTTTATTTTTTTGCATAAAAGAAGCACACCCACTCACACACACACACACACACATGCATACATACATACATACATACATACGCGTACACACACTTCCGATGCTTATTGCCGACATGGCAAACTAAATTCTTTATGAGACCCCTCTGCAAATTATATATATATACATGTGTATGTATTTAGGCAGTAAATTTTCTTTTAAACATGTCAGATTAAATAAATTGCAAACAATATGTTTGCTTATTTTTAATAAAATCCGTTCATACTCACCTATAATCAATCTCTCTCTCTCTCTCTCTCTCTATATATATATATATATATATATATATGCTATTATACAAGGATGTATATATTATGCTATATAGATACAGTAATTACAATGGTTTAGAAAAGTATAACATAACTGCACAAAAATGTTCATGTTTCAGAAAAATACTGTTCTTCTTCAGGTTATATGTCAGTCGTGACATCAAGGCGAAGTAACAAACTGGATGAATCAGTTCAAAACCTAAATGAAAAATGCGGTCGGAAGAGAAAAATAACGGCAAGAGACGACGTATACGTGATCAGGGAAAGTGCCATGCTGATAGTTTAATAAAGTAACATATCTATCTAAACTTATTTATAAATGGAACTTTGTCTGTGTGTGTGTGTCTGTGTTTATGTATGTTCGTTACCTATAGACTCCGAAACGGCTGAACCGATTTTCTTTAAAATTTACATAGTTGTACTATAAGCGTCTGCGAATGCTCTTAGCTAGGTTTTGTGTCTAGGTACCCCCGATAAATATCAAAAATTGATAATCGAAAAAATCAGGTTATAAAAGGTGTGGTCCGATTTTAATCAAATTTGATGAACTCATAGACAAAGACATAAGAAACGATATTCAGAACTTTCAAGTTTGCAGTTCTTACAATAGTGCAGAAAATCGAATATATATATACATATATATATATATATATATACACAAAAGGCAAGATGTTTGTGTGTGTGTTTGTTTAACTGCCTGTATGTCTGTATATTTTTTCAAGCCTTTTATTTTAGTTTTTGCTTCGGGTTTGACTTTAAGTAGGTATAATTGTAGTTCTTAGTCTCAGCCATTTACTCAGAGGACTTATTTAGCCTTCAAAATTCAGTTTACGACGAAAAAACTTATTTGATATCGATACCAGGAAATCAAAATTTGACTTACATCCATTCATTTTTATTTCAGTCTACGGTTTCGCTTTAACTGGAAACAACTATTGTTTTTTAGTCTTTCGTGCCAACGTCCAAAGAGTCTGAGCTCCAGGACCATGGATTAGTTTTAAAGCTTTCATTACACCCGAGCAACGCTGGGCTATACTGCTAGTATATATATATATATATATATATATATATATATATATATATATATATTAGGTGCGATTGGTAAATTGTCGTAATTATTTTATTATTTTAAATATTCTTTAGGCTGAGTCTGAGCTCCAGGACGATGTATTAATTTTAAAGCTTTCATTACATCCGAGCAACACCGGGTTATACTGCTAGTAAGATAGAGAAAGAACGCCAAAAGATAGTTCATAGAAACAAATTGGCTTATGGTAACTCCTGCTATAAGTTATGTTAAATGCGAACACAAGAATAAAGCACATCTAATAAGGAAAAAATCTAAATTTATAATTGTATTTTGTATAAATTTTGTATTTTGGTAAATGCCTCGAAAAAAGTGGAAGCAAATGTTAGTTTTCCCACGTTGTGCAAAAGTAAATATATTTGTTTATAGCATAATTAAATGAAATTATTAATTTCGCACCTTGTTAACTTTTCGCGTTCACCTGGAAGGAGTTGAAGTTTCCATGAGCCAGTTTAATACCAAAGATAAATAATGTTAATTGTGGCAAATTTAAACATTAGGTTATCAGAGATTTTGCGATAACACAATTGACCACAAGCGAAAGAAAAAAAAATTACAATTTATATTTACAGCACTAATCTCAAAGCGAAAACAGATCCTACTAAATTATACTATCTATAAGATAAAGTTACTTACTAAGCATTAGGGCACGCAGTGAGTATCAAGTTCATCACCCAGTCGTAAAAACTAACCAACTAGCTCCCTGACTACCAACTCGCATCTAAGCGCCATTCTACACAGTTTAACTTGTTCTTCTATGTGCCGTGTCCTTTCAGGACGTAGGCAATGATGGCCTTCCACATCTCCTGATCTTCAGTGGTTCCTAGCACGCTTTCTTTTGTTACCCCACCAAAACCCAACTCCGCTATCTATTTGCTCAAACACATCAAGTATATTACTCTTCTTTTTTTTTCCTTGTATTTTTCCAGCTGAATTTCTTGCATTCACTTACGCGCAAATACCCTTAGGAAAGGTATTAATCCGTCTCTTCTCTCCAGTTATGGGTTAAATAACAAGACAGATTGGATTCTATAGCCTTGGTCGGCAACCAGTCTACCGCAGAAAGCAATGGCAACCTACTGCGGGATAATCTTCTGCCCAGTCAGTCATGTCTGTTTCGAGACATGATCGCCCAAGCGTGTATCATGTATGGCACTTAACTGACTGACAATCAAACTATCTCGTTAAACTCACACTGACGTGCCATTTTACAGAGTTTAGCTTAGTCTGCGATGAAGGCACATAAATGAGGCACCCAATGAGGAACGAATTCAGTACTCAGTTGTAAAGGTCTACCAAGCTAGCTCTACTATTCAGCAACATTCACTAAGTTGCCATTCCACAGTTTTGCTTCGTTTGCGATAAAGGCAAAAGTATCAGGCACGCAGTGAGTATCAAACTCACCACACAGTCTTAAAACTCAGCCAAACTGGCCCTCTGGTACTAACTCACAATAGGTGCCGTTCTTTTGCTTCGTTTTTAATAAAGGCACAATTACTGGCACGCAGAGTATCAAACTCACCAACCAGTCGTAAAAACCAGCCAAACTGACCCTCTGGCTACTAATCCACACATAGGCGCCGTTCTTTTGCTTCGTTTTTAATAAAGGCACAATTACCGGGCACGCAGTGAGTATCAAACTCACCAACCAGTCGTAAAAACCAGCCAAACTGACCTTCTGGCTACTAATCACACATAGGCGCCGTTCTTTTGCTTCGTTTTTAATAAAGGCACAATTACCGGGCACGCAGTGAGTATCAAACTCACCAACCAGTCGTAAAAACCAGCCAAACTGACCTCTGGCTACTAACTGGCCACATAGGCGCTGTTCTTTTGCTTCGTTTTTAATAAAGGCACAATTACCGGGCACGCAGTGAGTATCAAACTCACCAACCAGTCGTAAAAACCAGCCAAACTGACCTCTGGCTACTAACTCCGCCACATAGGCGGTCAGTTCTGCTTCGTTTTTAATAAAGGCACAATTACCGGGCACGCAGTGAGTATCAAACTCACCAACCAGTCGTAAAAACCAGCCAAACTGACCTTCACAATAATCCACACATAGGCGCCGTTCTTTTGCTTCGTTTAATAAAGGCACAATTACCGGGCACGCAGTGAGTATCAAACTCACCAACCAGTCGTAAAAACCAGCCAAACTGACCTCTGGCTACTAACTCACACATAGGCGCCGTTCTTTTGCTTCGTTTTTAATAAAGGCACAATTACTGGCACGCAGTGAGTATCAAACTCACCAACCAGTCGTAAAAACCAGCCAAACTGACCTCTGGCTACTAACCCACACATAGGCGCCGTTCTTTTGCTTCGTTTTTAATAAAGGCAATAATTACTGGCACGCAGTGAGTATCAAACTCACCAAATAGTCGTAAACCAGCCAAACTGACCCTCTGGCTACTAACTCACACATAGGCGCCGTTCTTTTGCTTCGTTTTTAATAAAGGCATAATTACTGGGCACGCAGTGAGTATCAAACTCACCAACCAGTCGTAAAAACCAGCCAAACTGACCCTCTCTGGCTACTAATCGGGATACGACAGGCGCCGTTCTTTTGCTTCGTTTTTAATAAAGGCACAATTACCGGCACGCAGTGAGTATCAAACTCACCAACCAGTCGTAAAAACCAGCCAAACTGACCCTCTGGCTAACAACTCACACATAGGCGCCGTTCTTTTGCTTCGTTTTTAATAAAGGCACAATTACCGGGCACGTAGTGAGAACAACTCACTAACCAGTCAAACCAGCCAAACTCGACCCTCCGCCACTAACTCCGCCACATAGGCGCTGTTCTTTGCTTCGTTTTTAATAAAGGCACAATTACTGGGCACGCAGTGAGTATCAAACTCACCAACCAGTCGTAAAAAACCAGCCAAACTGACCCCTCTGGCTACTAACCTTCACTTAGGCGCTGTTTTACGCAGTTTAGCTTACATTCTTGTGCAAATTAATTGAAACAACTGCTTTAGTTTCCTTTCTTTCACTATACGGTTGGTTTTAGACCCACTGGAGTGATAGAGTGTAATCGATTTCTATTTTTTTCTCATATTACGCTATTTGCAGTAGTGTGCAGCAATACAAATCTATTTTCGGTGTGTATGATGAAATTTGTTTTGCCTTGAAAAATATTGCGTCATCCGAAATTGCATCAGATTTTTATGACGCCCAGAGAATATTGTTTCGACTGTCGATTAGTTGTCCTACGACTATTGCCTGCGATTGACGTTACCCCATCGAAGCGTACAAAAATTGTAACGCTGTACAAACACGCTGGCAAACGTTACAAAAGAATCGCGGATATTGTTGGTGTCAGTCGTGACATCAAGGCGAAGTAACAAACTGGATCCATCAGTTCAAAACGTAAATGAAAAATGCGGTCAGAAGAGAAAAACAACGGCGAGAGACGATGTATACGCGATCATTGAAAGTGTGAAAGATCCTAGTAAGACGTTACTTGTTTTGTTTCAATTAATTTGCGCAAGGCTGTAGACTGAGTTAGATATAAAAGTAAATAGACAACCCACAGTTGATAGACTAAGATGAGAGTAAATAAAACGCATATACTATATAGGAATTTATTTTGTTTCAGTTAATTTGCACAAGGGTGCAAGTTACGATAAAGGTACAATTAATGGGCACCCAGTGAGTATCAAACTCACCATACAATGGTAAAATTCACAAATATTCAGTCAGTTAAGTGCCATACGTGATACAAGCTTGGATGATCATGTCTCGAAAGAGCCATGACTGACTGGGCAGAGGGTTATCCCGCAGTAAGTTACCATTGCTTTATGAGTATCTAAATATTCCATTGGATTATATATGGAAAGTAAGGATTACATTTCATCACACCGTGCCTTTGACAGAAAGAAAATAGTTCCTATACTAATTCATACTAATTCTTATACCTACCTTTAAGAGAGAAAAGATTTTCAAAGGTCAGGGGGAGATAATCGAGAAATATAGTTTAGGCCCAGAATTACATCAAATACTATTTTACATTTTAGTGTCAATGTTATTTTAGCACTTTTTTTTTTTAAAGTAACAGAAGTTAAAAAATGTGACATTAAAACCTGAAGGCAAAATGAGATGGCCAAAAAACTTCCCTAGAAACAAAGAAAATAGTACTGGATTGCTATGTTATGTCTGTTCTTCAATATGGCGGTGAATGCTTGACAATCTCAACAAGTATAAATATTCCACTGGATTATAAATCGAAAGTACGGATTACATTCCATTACACCGTGCCTTTGACAGAAAGAAAATAGTTCCTATACTAATTCATACTAATTCTTATACCTACCTTTGACGAGAAAAAGATTTTCACGGATCAGCGGGAGATAATCCAAAATCGTAACTCTTTAACAGAGCCGGAACTAAATGGCCCCGCCAAAACTAAGGAAAGAGAGAGGCAAAAAACGTAAGTTCGTCGAGTTCATCGTTTCAGGCTACATTTTACCAGGTCCCGGAAAAATTTGCAAAAGTTAAAATATTCGCCCGCGTTAAACAAGCTAGACCAGGCTACTAAAGAACACGACTTACGTTTATGCATATCCTAATATAACTACAGAAGAAGCGGATGAACGATTCCTCGAGTACACTAAGGGAACAGGATTCGTCGGCAGTCCTGCGAGAGAGGCGATTAGAGCTAAGGGGGCATTTGGATTGGGCGACTACTTCAGAGGCGATATCAACGGCAACCAAAACGGTAGTATTGATAGTACTGATAATACTAGTGGTATACAAAACTTGGTCACTACTGAGGCTGGCTAAAATAACTCGTGCATTAGACTGGTTGCCAATCAAGGCTATAGAACCCAATCCGTTCTATTATTTAACCCATAGCTGGAGGTAAGAGACGGATTAATACCTTTCCCAAGGGTATTTGTGCGTAAGTGAATGCAAGGAATTTGACTAGGAATTCGAACGTCGGCTCGACGAGTTGTCCTTCCGAGTCGATATCCACTGCACCACAACGCACACTCGGTAAAGATTAACTTGCATCTAGATGTCATTCAAGTAGGATTATTTAGTTTAGCATACGGCGTAAAATATCGGGCATTTTACAGAATGACGTCTAGGTGTGATTTTATGCTTATCTGTTGCCTCAAGTCTCTTGTTCATCTGTGAGAAAGTTGTCTAGCATCCATTGCAATAGAGAAGGACTGATATTACATATCAGTTCAACAGACTTTTCTTTGTTTTCAAAAAACTTTTCCTGTTTCTTAATAATTTTCTTAGCTTTTGGGAGGCATCTTTCACTAGACATCTGATTTCGAACTCATTCCACTGCCACTATTGCGCATGGGGCTACATAGGGGAAGGTAAAGAGAAGGAGTGGTTAGACATAGGGAATGTCAGGAGGAAGGTGACACATGAGTAAGGATAGCGAGGATGAGGGTTGGGCAGATGGGAAGAGTGTTTGATAGAATGGGAGCAGGTTAGTGTGTTAGGAGGTGCCTTACATTTAAACTCCTGGAGATTGTAGCCGTCGGGGAAGCAATCGTGTGGAAGAGAATTCCACAGTCGGGAAGTGCGAGGAAAGAAACTGTTGGAGTAGAAGTTACGGCTGCATTTTATCGGTTTCACTGTAAAAGGGTGGGATCTAGTTGCTAATCTAATATCTCGTTCAAATTCGTATTTAGGGGGCACTAGTAAATCTAAGGAAATATCATGGACCGAACATGTGAGCAACGCCGAAGTTTTTGAAAAACAACAACTTATATTTAGCATCAGTTCAAATTTCTTGGGCAAATAACGAAGAAAAATAACTTGACAAATCTGGTGCTCACAGAACAACTTAAAGACACGAGGGACAGAGGAAAGTAACGTATAATCTATTTCCATAAATGGATGGCGGAACAGGGTTTAGGAGAGATTTTAAAAAAAGACACAATTTAGTAAGAGCTACAAAGGACATGAATGTGGAGAGTCCTTTCTTCTCGCTTTTTTTCGCTGCCTTCTGTAAGTGTTCTTGTAGTTTATTTCCTGTGTCTACTATCAAACTGTTTCATTTACAAATATGATGTTGTTAATGGTAGTGCTCACCAATAATAAATCCTGAGAAGGATTCGAGTTCGCTGTATAAGTTGAATAAGTCCGGTGAGAAGACGCATCCTTGTCTTACGCACCTTTCTATTTTTCTATTTACTCTAGAGGAGAAACGGGTCATTCTCTTAAGGTAAGGCTCCAAGAACATCGCAAGGCCGTAACACGAGTGGAGATAGTAAAATCAAGCCTAGGTGACCACATATGGAGAGAGAAAGGGGATCACCATCCTCTATGGAATAAAGTTGAAAAAACTGATAGAGAAAACCACTGGAAACTACGTAAACTTAAGGAATCAGCGCATATGCTAGGCCACAAAAATCTCCTAAGCCGGCCAAGCATATAAATGAATACAATATGAGGACCAGTAATATGGAGTGCTAGAGATAATCATTAACTTCAAAGATTGCAATATGACTTCTGGTAAAAAAAAAAAAAATTGGTTCCTGAGTCATTAGGTTTATACGTCCTCGAAATTCATACACTGATACCATAGCATGGTAGATATAGGCGTTGGTTAGTTCCAGTGACTTGACCCATAGAGTTGTGAGCTCAATACCTGGCTACAACAGTAGTGAACAAATAACTTAGAGAGTTGAGTTAAACTAAACGGTATCCGGAAGTGGTATTGTACATGGAATGAGAATGATATACCCCAGTGATCAAAATAAAGGGTTTGGTTCAAAATTCCTAGCACCTGAAAAAGGCCTGAGCGTAAAACGGCCAAAAGAGACGAAGACAGCAGTCCGAACAGTGTAATTAATGTAACATTTTTACGATTACGTTTTTCGAATTTTTAATTAATAAGTTGTCCTGCCTTCACTTCTTTTGTCTGCAGAAATGAATTAATTTATCAAGCGTTATTGGAAATGATGTTTTTTGTTATGAAATGCAAATAGAAGTCACTTATTTTAAAGTCTGTATTTTTTCCTTTTTTAATCAGTTCGCGCCTAAGAAAGGTTATAATGCCACTACTGCTACTGGAAGTGAACGGGAATGAAAAGACTTTTGAAGGATCAAGAAAACCGATCCTAAACAAGAATAAAGGAAGGAATTTCTACGCCTGTTCAAAAGTTATCCGCTGCTTTCCTCTGTCTCTCTTTCAATCTATCTGACCTGTGAGTATCAGATTCTCCAAGCCTTCCTTCCTCATCACATGTCTCAAGAACTTCAGCTGTCTTTTCCTAATGCTCAGTGAAGGAAAAGCTTGAAGCAACTGAAATGTGGTTCTACAGAAGGATGCTGCGAATATCATGGATCGAGCATGTGAGCAATGATGATGTTTCAGAAAGAATGGAAGCGAAAAGGAAATTGATACTGAATATCAAGATGAGATACAATCTATGTGACGAAAATACAGTAGCTTTCAGCTACACAAAAGCTAAAACTATACATCACAAACGAAAGTTACGCACTTGAATAAGAGCAGAAAACATTGACAAGTTATAATAAGCATAGACTTATAGAGTCATATCACACTGAAATACCGGTTCTTGTCCAATCAATAAGGTTGGAGCTGAATCAGTTTCTATGGGTGACCTCTTACAAATGCTAGGTGCTTTAAGCTTCCATATGTGATGTGTACGATGTTGTAATGAAGAACGGCTCGGACTTAATGATCAGAGATCCGACTTCCAATTCAGTCGGGTTTTTTTCTATTCACTTAAGCGGAAATAAACTTCAATCAGTAAGTTAAATGCCATACGTGATACACGCTTTCGGCGATCATGTGTCAAAAATGACATGACTGACTGGGCAGAAGATTATCCCGCAGTAGCCAAGGCTATAGAACCCAATCTGTCCTATTATTTAACCCATGACTGGAGGGAAGAGACGGATTAATACATTTCTCAAGGTTTTTTTTTAATCATATCGCCTCAAGCAAGGCATTTTACTGCTACTGTTTTGCAGGGGGTTACATAGAAGGAAATTTATGAGAAAGAGTGACATGTTATAGGGGGTGTCAGGCAGTGGGAAAGAGAAGGATGAAAATACTGATGAGAGTGAAGTGGACGGAGAAAGGAGCATGAGAGAGAGAAAGAGAGAGAGAAGATGCAGGTTGGTGAGATAGGAGATGACTACTGACTTTACATTTAAATTCTTGGAGATTGTAGCTGTCGGGAAGCAAGTAAATGGAAATGAATTCCACGGGGGAAATGTGCGTAAGTGAATGCAAGGAATTTGAACTCGGATCCCCGATTTGTCGTTCCGAGTTGATATCCACTGCACCACAACGCACATTCATGAAATAAACTTAGGAGATTATAAATGAAAATAGACATGGCCGCCCAAGCGTGTCACATGCACCCTTCCCAGCAGGCACCGGGTCAGCTCTTTAGAATCATACCCATTTTTCTGGCGAAGGGTCTCATCACTGAGATGTGATGTGTCACAAGAATGAGTTTATTGCGGGGAGCTCAGGCCAGGAACAAAAATATCACAAACCCCGCAAATGTCCGTTACGCTGGCCTTGGTGGCGACCACCGTGTTGGTGCAATCTTAGGCATCCGCTCCCCCAAACCGAACACCTGTAAGTATTTATTTTTCTCAGAGGCGTATCTGTCTTCATAGAGGGACAACAACTGAGCTCATAGAGTCTGTGGTATTATGGTTCATTTATTAAGTATAGTAAGTAAGAATGTGGCGTCATGGTGCAAGGATTATTGTAGCGTGCTAGGGTCAATGATTGTGGTTAGCTAAGGGCAATTTAAGATAGATGAGTACCAGTCGTCCCCATCCTGTTTTTTCTTTTAATCATTTCATCCCAAGCAAGGCGGTACCGCCACTGATGTGCAGGGGGCTACATAAGAGAGTTAAAGTTTTAGACAGGAAAAGAGTGAAGACAAAGAGGAACCAGCTACAGGGGGTGAAAGAGAAAGGGCAATAGAAGGATGTGAATACAGGAGTGAAGACAGTTACGAAGGTAGAGAGAAAGGAAAAGAACCAAGATACACGGGGTGATGGGGAAAGGGCCGGAAGTGGATAAGAGATGGGAATTGACTTTGCATTTAAATTCTTGGAGGTTGTAGCCGTCAGGAAAGTAAGTATATGGAAGGGAGTTCCACAGGTGGGAAGCGCGAGAAAAGATGCTGGAGTAGAATTGATCTAACTGTAAAGTGGTGGGTTTTAAATCTCGTGCCGTATTTGTACTTTGTACAAAAATATAGCGAGACACAACAGAGCTGCACTCCGCTGGAAGACAAAAGCACAATTGAGAGATGATGACTCCTAACCACCAAGTGGCAGGTGAGGAATAATTCCTTTTGGGTAAGGTCTACATCCAAAAAAAACACCTTCACAGACCGAGAAACGAACGGTAAGCTGAACGAAACCATAAGCGTTTTTTTTTTTTTTTCAGTGGAACAAAGATTTTTTCAACACCTTTACTCAAGTTGGTCCCAAGTAAAAGAATTGAACTGATTTTTTTTAACGTTTTTTAAAAGGTTATTTAAAGACAGGAAATATTTTTGGGTTGTAAGTATATTTTGGAGATAATAATTTTACTGACACACGTCCTAATATTTAACCCATAGCTGGACGAGACAAAAGGTGTATTCATATTTCTCTTAATTGTATTTGTGCGTCAGTGAATATAAAACCTCACTTGAACTGGAACCCTTACATCTAAGCTTACAGTACTTTGTATTACGAACCGGTAGCCCATCTATGTACTGCCCAGTTTCGATACTGCTTACCTTCAGTTATCCTAAGATGATTCGGGAGAACAAGTATTCTTAAAATAGAGTTTTATCAGAGGGTTGTACTATAATTCTGAGTAATGGTCCCTTAAGCCAGTCGCCATTCGAGCTTACAGTACTTTGTATTCCGAAACGGTCACCCATCTAGGTACTGACCAAGTTCGACACTGCTTACCTTCAGTGATCTTAGAACTAAACGGGAGGACAAATATTCTTAAAATCGAGTTTTATCGAAAAGTTGTGTTATAATTCTGAGTGATGGTCCCTTAAGTCAGCCGCACACCCAAGCTTGCAGTACTTTGTATTCCGAAACGGTTACCCATCTACCAAGTTCGACACTGCTTAACTTCAGTGATCCTAAGATGATTCGGGAGAACAATTATTCTTAAATTAGAGTTTTATCAGAGAGTTGTGTTATAATTCTGAGTGATGGTCCCTTAAGTCAGCCGCACACCCAAGCTTGCAGTACTTTGTATTCCGAAACGGTTACCCATCTACCAAGTTCGACACTGCTTAACTTCAGTGATCCTAAGATGATTCGGGAGAACAATTATTCTTAAATTAGAGTTTTATCAGAGAGTTGTGTTATAATTCTGAGTGATGGTCCCTTAAGTCAGCCGCACACCCAAGCTTGCAGTACTTTGTATTCCGAAACGGTTACCCATCTACCAAGTTCGACACTGCTTAACTTCAGTGATCCTAAGATGATTCGGGAGAACAATTATTCTTAAATTAGAGTTTTATCAGAGAGTTGTGTTATAATTCTGAGTGATGGTCCCTTAAGTCAGCCGCACACCCAAGCTTGCAGTACTTTGTATTCCGAAACGGTTACCCATCTACCAAGTTCGACACTGCTTAACTTCAGTGATCCTAAGATGATTCTGAGTGATGGTCCGTTACGCTAATCGCACATTTATGCTTACAGCATTTGGTATTCCGAAGAGGTCACCCGTATCGGACGAGAACCGATATTTTAGTGTGATATGGCTGTAAACCCGAAAGGATGGTGTAACAAAAGGCTGTCTATCTAATTTCACATGCAAATGTCGACTATAATGTACAAAAGAACTTCTGAAAATCCAAAAAAAAAAAAAAACTGTCATCATAACGAAAGGGTATGTCGAAATATTTAATTTGAGAAACAATATCTTGATCAAAACTATCGCCTCTGAGATAAGTTGCAATTAAAAAGTGGAATATTTTCCTGGAAGATGATAAAATTAAAAGAAACAGTCTATATAATCCTAACAGAAAACGCTTTCAGAGAGGCCCGTGCTATCGGGATATTCCCTGATTTTCACGGCTCGAACCCGACATGCCACTTAGATAGTATAAAACCACCTACTCTCTCTGCGTATTCCATCAGCAACAATTTTCACTCAACAAGCTTCTTCCCTCGAACGATGGCCCTAAGAAACAAACTCACACGAAGATATTTCCCTGAACATTGCAATCTTGCGCTGTTCAAATCTAGAGTCGCCCCTAACCATAAAAACTCCCTATCAAAGCTGTCCCCTACCTTGAGTGGCTAAAGGCTTAATACGAGGTGGACTATACTGTAAAAACGAACAAAAACTTGCGAATTTACTCTCGTGTTTATAACTGAGCAAACAGGCAGGTGTTCAACTGATATCTGTAGATTTTCGTAGTACATAAAAGCTTGCATTCCGCCAATATTTTTATTACGATACGCAGCTAAGTTCCAAAAGACGTAAAACAATGGTGATAGTAATAACGTTACATACAAACAACTAGTGTTAATCAAAGAGTTAGGTAAACAAGAGAATACCTGTAAACATATCTACAATTGTTTACTAAGATAACTACCGGCATTCATATATAAATTGTCCTATTATAAATGTGCTTGTCCCTCCCATTTTTAGTTCGCTCGACCATTACGTCCTGTCAATATCACATCAATTTTTTCATTGTCACACTTTCTGCCCTCTATTAAAAACACAGCAACGACATAAAAAATAAATGTTTTAGAAAAAGGCGCTGTACTGTCATCTCTCCTTCATAGTCACATAACAATACCATCGGCGTTTTTTCGAACGATTCCGTTAGTGAGTTCTTTGCATCCTTATCAACGGGTAATCCAGCGTATCTAGCTAAACTTTTCGATAATGCCAGAGCCTTCAATTTTGAAGTATTGATATTGTTATGGTTTATAAAATGGCGAGTGTTCTAAAAATAGAAAAAGATAGACACACTGACGCCAAGAATTCAAAATTGGACGGCAAAATAAGGAACCGTCTTTTTTGGTAGGAGTAGGAGTAAGAAGTAGGAGTTAAGGACAGTAGTTTTGTGTAGGAGATTTGAAAAGAGGAAGACGCTAGTCAATTGACCACTAGAGTCCAGAAGGGATAGGCTTATACTACTAGCATCCCACAGTGAAGAGAATTTAGCTAGTCTGCTCCTGTATCCACACAAAATTTAAAGGTTATAACTTGATGTAAAAACCTAAAGTTTTATACCAAAAATAAACATCATTAATTCAAGTTTGTGTTATTTTCTAATTATACCAAAACGAAGTAAAAAAAAACAATATAAAATGCACACTTATTCTGCGCTAGACATATACGAGGTTTGATCTAAAGGTATCGAATCTGGTGCTATAAAAAACAAACCAAAAAATAAACTATAACACAGCTGTTGTCTGTCAACCGTTACAGGCAACCTCTTCTGCCTCCCATAAGCATGGACCAAGTGATTCTCCCGGAGAGTAATACACTACGCCTCCTCGGACTTACCCTGTCCTCAGACCTCAAATGGAACCACTATATTGAATCCATAGCAAAATCTACTGCTAAGAAGATTGGGTCACTATGTCCATCCAGGATGTTTTTTTCCACCTGAATCCATCCTGCATATATACAAGTCAACCATCCGTCCGTGCATGGAGTACTGCTGCCATTTATGGTCAGGTGCCCCTGCCGTTTTCCTCAGTGTTCTTGACAAGCTCCAAAGGAGAGTCTGTAATGTGATAGGTACTGATCTGGCGACTCGACTGCAGCCACTTTCCCATCGTCGAAATGTGGCCTCCCTCTGTCTCTTCTATAAATACTTTCATGGCTTCTGCTCGGATGAGCTTAAGTCACTGATGCCTCCTCAACAGGTGTTTACCCGTGCAACCAGACTGGAAACTGGGTTCCACCCATTCACAGTCAGGTTAGCCAAATGCAGACGACAATTCTACTCCTGCAGCTTCCTCTCTCGCACTTCCCGCCTGTGGAACTCACTCCCGTATTCTTGCTTTCCTGACGGCTACAACCTCCAGAAATTTAAATGCAAAGTCAATACTCATCTACTAACCACTGGCCTCTAGCTCTCTCCACCTATGTATCTGTCAGCGCACCTGCTTTCTCAGCTTTCTATTGTTCCTATCTAACTAGTTTGTACTCCTCACTCTTTTCTAATTAATCTTGTTACATTTATGTAACCCCCTGCACATCAGTGGCGTTTCCGCCTTGCTCGGGGTGAAATGATTAAAAAAAAAAAAAATTAATTCTGCATTTAATCTCCTTCGAAGTCCCCTTTCTAAAGCTACCTACTTTATCCGACGTCGTTTCTATTAATGGAAACATTACTGAAACTCCTTTTGTGGAACAGCGAACAAATACATTCACATTCCCTTGTATTTCCTCGACGTCTTGAAATCGCGTTCCTTTTAAGATGAATTAATTTTTTGAGTCGCAAGGGACAAGATATGGGGAATACAGTGGTTGATAGACTTGGGTGATATTGTGTTTTGCAAAAACCGCTGTACAAACCATGTTCATTGATGGAACCACTTTTGCGTATTAAGACAACAACATTCTACACACTTTCCTCCCAGACTTCGTTTACGAAAACTGGAATACTAAAGTTAGCTGCTTACTAATTTCAACTGAACTTTAGTTTTTATTCTTGAGCCGCGTGGGCCACATCAGTTACGCTAATGACCTGCGTTCAACTTCACATATTGTGCAACAATATTCTTTTCAAGAATAAAAGTAAAAATAAAATCATTCTTGATAATGGCTAAAATAATAGCCGAAAGCGCTTGGACATACAAAACATTTGCACAGTTTCTACATAATTTACGCACCCAAAAAAGGAAAATTATGAGAACACAAGACAAATTAAATAACAATCGGTGTATAAACATATATATATATATATATATATATATATATATATATATATATATATATATATATTGAAGCCTGTAAATATATCCAAAAGGTTGGGAATTTTTATTTTATTAACGATATGTATGAAAAAAATTTTCTACGTAGATATATTTTCTAAGGAATCATTGAATTTTTATCAGTAATATCATTCAGTTAAATGCCATACGTGATACACGCTTGGGCGATCATGTCTCGAAAGAGACATGACTGACTGGGCAGAAGATTATCCTGCAGTAGGTTGCCATTGCTTTCTGCGGTAGACTGGTTGCCGACCAAGGCTATAGAACCCAATCTGTCCTGCTATTTAACCCATAACTGGAAGGAAGAGACAGATTAATACCTTTCCCAAGGGTATTTGCGCGTAAGTGAATGCAATGGATTCAACTGGAATTCGGCTCCCCGGCTTCTTGTTCGGAGCTGATATCCACTGTACCTCAACGCACATCAGTAATATAAGTAGAGAAAAAAGGTAAAAAGATGAAAGAATGAAAGAAAAAGAAATAGTAGAAAGAAACACTGAAAGAAGAAGAAAGGTAGAAGACGAGAGAAAAAGAAAATGAGGAGAGATAAAAGAAATTGGCTAGGGTGAGAATAATAAAAAAAAAGCAAGAAAAGAGAAAGAAAATAGGGAAGAAAATCTTTAGTTTTCTAAAAAAAAAAATAACATTTACAAAATACAACATTTTCATCAAAATCTGACTAAATCAATCTTCTCACTATAAACGAACATTTAAAAAATACCTTAAAACCTTATCTTTTGGCATTAAATAACGCTCAGAAGTTGATAAGCCTTTAAACAAAACTCAAACTCAAACTGTATATCTAATTCTATGAATTCACAATTATGGTTGCTTTTTAGATTACGGAATCAGTCTAAGATTGTTTTTCCTCTTTTTCTTCTGTTTTTTTTTTTCTTTTAATTTCATTCTCAGTTCTGTGTCAATCCTTTCTAGCCTTATTTGAATTATTTTGCTTAGTCCGCTTTTCGTTAGATTGCATGTTAGGCTTATTCCCTTTTTGGTTCTTTAGCGTAAAGAATGCTGGTGACTTAGCAATGTAAATTATTCGGTTTGTTACTTGGTATACTTAGAGGCATATGAAAACCTCTATGCGTTATTTAATGCCGAAATCTAAATATTTGGAACACAATTATATGGCTTCAGCTAAATACATTTTGAACGAGACTGAATGCCTTCAACTGCTAATGAAAATGTATTGTTAGTCATTTTGCTATAAATAGGTATTTTTGGCAATTTTGCTATAAATAGGTATTTTTAGTAATTTCTCTATATAAAAATGTATTGCTGGTATTTTTACTATAAAAATGCATTTTCATACTTTGTTGATCATTTTACTAGAAAAATGTATTGTTGGTTATTTTACTATAATAATGTATTTTTGGTTATTTTAAACAAATGTATTTTTTTACTATAAAAATGTATTTTTGATCATTTTACTATGAAAATGTATTCTTGATCATTTTACTATAGAAATGTATTTTGTTCATTTTACTATAAAAATTTATTCTTGATCATTTTGTTATAAAAATGTATTTTGATTATTTTACTATAAAAATGTATTTTGATCATTTTAGAATAAGAATATGTTATTGACCATTTTACTATAAAAATATTCTTTAAAATTTTAGTATATATATGCATTGTTCGAAAGTTTTTTTTAATGTAAAAATATTGCTGGTAATTTCACTGCAAAAATGTAATTTTGGTCATTTTTTTTATAAAAAACGTATTGGTAATAATTTTTTACTTATAAAAATGTATTTTATATACTTTTCTAGTGTTTTGATTTTTGTTTAGGGGTTCATTGTTTGCCAGTAGCTAGAAACCTAACAGGTGCTGTCACTCTGGGTCAGGGAGGATTTGGCAACAGCAGCGATTAAGAGGTGGCCCCACATTCTTCAAAACCTTCAATTGAGTCATTATAGGCCTTTCTGGCGGATGTAGTTTATCGTCATACCCAGAAATACTAATTATTCGGTTGTTTCAGTCTAATATTTGGACGATTTATATTTTTTTGTTAATATTATATAATGTAGTTAGGGGTGATTTTCTGTATATTTTAGTTATTTTCCTTGACTAGTTTATTGTGTTTTTGGAGGCTTACTTCATAAAAAAACTAAAATTTTGTCTGCAGTGAGAAATACGGTAGGTGTATTTTTTTCATTTTGAATTTATCTTCTTTTAGTTTTTACACGTAGAAAGAATCTAACTCTTTAGGACATGTTGTCTGTTTTTTAAACCAAATCAGTTAAGTCTCTTTAGAATTTGCCTCGTTCTTCAGATTGGCATTTGTGTTATATTCGTTGTTTAAGACGGGATGTGTTTTCCGTTTCATTCTTTTTATGTGGCTGGATATTTCAAAAATATAATAGCTCTAAATACTTTATCCATACATTTTAATAACCCATGAGGTTTTGACACTTATTTTTTTTAACCTGATCTTTATTTCAAAGCTTATTTTATAATGCCATATCTAAAAAAAACAATGAAAGAAGACAATAACTGACATTGCATTTAGATTTTTGAAGATCAAAGTTGACTGGAAAGAAAAATACCGAAAAACTCCCACAAGCGATTAGTGCTAGAGAAGAAACTCTTAGCATAAAACTTACAGGTACGTCTAACTATTACAATTGTAAAATGATAAGACGTTGCTGCAAATCTCATACTGTGTTTAAATTTCAAAAGTTAAAGTACCAAAGAAGAATTACCTTGAAAATATTTGTAGTAAAGGAATAGAAAAGACACATTACGGCACTGTGGAAATGACTACCTCCAACATATGAGTATTAATGTAATTATTATATAATTGGGTGTATTAAAAATAATTTTGCTGTTTTTAGGGGCTTTACTCTGAAGTGTTTGTTTTATGTTTACGGTC
Source organism: Ascarosepion bandense (assembly GCA_037127315.1). Lineage (NCBI taxonomy): Eukaryota > Metazoa > Mollusca > Cephalopoda > Sepiida > Sepiidae > Ascarosepion > Ascarosepion bandense. The sequence goes on along the minus strand of JBBBDQ010001550.1, from coordinate 1,165,558 downwards.
ACATGACGTTGAAACGCAGATTCCCCAACGAGCACTGAAGTTAACCAACGTCGATCCTGGTCAGTACCTAAATGTTTGACCGCTTAGGAATACCAGGTGTTGTAAACTTGTATGTGCAGGTGGTATAATCAGCTTATGGTTACTTCACTTAGAAGCACTGGCTCTCGTACAGTTACCCAAGTTAAGCAACGTCATACCTGGTCAGTACTTAAATGGGCACCGCTTGAAAATACCAGGTGCTCTGTGCTTGCATATACAGATGGCATAATGGGTTTACGGCTACTTCATGTTGAAATACCGGTTCCCGTACGATCACCGAAGTTAAGCAACGTCGAGCCTGGTCAATACTTAGATGGGTGACGGCTTGGAAATACCAGGTGCTGTAAGCTTTGATGTACTTGTGATGTAATGAATAATGGCTTGAAATTGTTTATCGTTTTCTGTCTAGTTTGTTATAACCACTTATTCGCAAATACCTTTGGGAAAGATATGAATCCGCACCTTCTCTCCCCAACTAAGAGTTAATTAGTAAGACTTGTATCACGAAAACCATTATTATTTAAAAAATAAAATAAAATTGCGTACAAAATATTTATATTTCGGTATTAAATAACCCATACAGGTGTTGATATGCTACTAAACAAAAGTAACTAAAAAATTATTGTTTTATGTACATGACTAATGATGGGAATCATATCCCATATACGACTGATATTATTAATATTATCAAAATATTATTGAAATATATAATATCTTTATCACTTCTTTGTTTCAAATGTTATAGCGGTTTCATGCAAAATTGGATATTTTATAATATTTTATCATTATTTGAAATATAATTATTTGAAACTGAGCCTCAAAGTCATTTAATCTGCTGTTATGAAAATATATTTATATATATAAATAATAATAATAATGTCTAAAAATTTGTAGTAAGGGACAGTATTGAGTCCTACTTGTTATTACAAAAAAGTTTTAATCCATGAAGTAGTCTTAAAAATAGGGAAATTAGAAACAGAACGTTTTAGAAGATGCCAGATTGTTCTAGTAAAATCGAGATAATTCTAAAAGATTCTAGAATATGCAAATTAGGTCTTAGCTCCTAAAAAAGAGGTTTTAGGTAGAGAGTAGTTAGTTGTTAACAGGATTTTCTGACATTATCAACTCCGGTCTGATTCGTGGATATGTGCATCCAGCCGAAAGAATCTGTAAGAAAAGTAGCAGACCACCTAAAACTGAAAGAGGACCTCATGGAACTATATGGGTAAACAGATATTTTTGACTCTTTCATTAATCAATAATTGTTCTTTATATACACATTTGAGGATTTCCAAAAAGTATAACACTTAATCTCCTTCGCTATCTTAACTGGGTAAAGATATTTGACCATTCCTTCCCCTTCGTAACACTTCGCCTGCCAGTAGTAAACTCTGTTTTTCTTTTTAAATGAAAAAACTGTATATTTCTAAATATTTTTATTTAATGTTTTTGTAAATTAAATATTTGTCTGTGAATGAACTCTGAGTTTTAGTCAATCATTTTTTTTTCTTTTGTTACACTTAAAACGTAACACAGCACCCAAAATTTGTATTGTGGAAGGGAATGAAATGCCATCTAACACTGCCGCCAAAAATGGAGTTTAAACTTTTTAACCGTGGGTATTTGTCCCAGGAAATGTTAAAATTCCGACAATTTTATTAGTGAAAACGGAATACCAAAGCCATTGAAACCGTTCACATAATTTCTCTTTTCCAATCTTCTCACGTTTGTTTTTGTTGTTGTTTTTTTTTAATTGGAGTAGATAGATCTATCTATCGCCTGGTTCACACTCCGCCCACGTCTATTGAACAGGTTCAGAGGCTCATCCCTTGTTCCCTGTTTAGGATGCGGTTTCCGGCTTTCACTTTTCCAATCTTTTCACTATTACGTACCTCCCTGCACATCAGTGGTGTTACCGCCTTGATCAGGGTGATACAATTAAGAAAAAAAAATTAAAGAAATAGTCTTGAGTCACACGTATTTTCGGTTTTTGGAAACCAGTTCTAATTACGAATATATGTAATCCTATGTGGCAGTTAAAAATAACTTTGGTGTACAATAAAATACCATAGTTTTACGCGGCGGAATGCCTACTACCAAAACTTATGACATGGAAGCGTTGTTATTACAGGAACTACCTTGTCTCTCCAGCTCTCACGGTTATGATAGTTCCTCGGCAATATCCTCCATGGCCGGAGTGACCAACCAGATGCAGTGGAAGAATAAAACATTGATAAAATAAAATACGTGAGTAACTACTAAGTAATATTCAATCTCCAATCAGACAATTTCATCACAGATAAAGAAGAGACTTGAAGCGACAGAGAAGTATTTATACTGACTAATACTGAGTTCGAATTCTAGTTGAGTTCATTGCATTCACTTGCGCACAAATACCCTTGGGAAAGGTATTAATCCGTTTCTTCCTTCCAGTTATGGGTTAAATAACAAGACAGATTGGGTTCTATAGCCTTGGCTGGCAACCAGTCTACCGCAGAAAGCAATGGCAACCTACTCCCGGATAGTCTTCTGCCCAGTCAGTCATGTCTCTTTCGAGACATGATTGCCCAAAGTGTGTATCACGTATATCACTTAACTGACTGACTGAATATAATAGTTGGAAACATGATTAAGGCATCTACTGGGCATAAAGTGGGGAATCGGTTTTATATTCTTATGAAGTAATAAACTGATCACCCACTAATTAATACTTAATAATAAAACACATTACTTTCCCATCCAGCTATGAGTCAAATAACAGGACAGATTGGGTTCTATAGCCTTGGTCGGCAACCAGTCTACCGCAGAAAGCAATGGCAACCTACTGCGGGATAATCTTCTGCCCAGTCAGTCATGTCTCTTTCGAGACATGATCACCCAAGCGTGTATCACGTATGGCATTTAACTGACTGAATACTGAGTAGAACACGAACAGACTATATGAACAGTTAGGAATCTTTAAGGAAAATAATAACTACAAAGAAAGGTGTACTTACAATCAAAAAGAAACTTGAAACGGCTGAGATATGGTCTTAAAGACGCATGTTGAGCATTGCATGGACAGATCATATGAACATTCAGGAAGTTTTAAGGGAAATACTACCACAAAGAAAGGTATACTTACAATCAGAAAGAGGCATGAAATGATTGGGATATAGGTCATAGAAAATAATACTGAGAATAATATTGACAGATTCTGTGGGCAATAAAGAAGTTTTCACTACAAAGATAGGTATGACGGAAATTAACGCAGATTAACGAAACTGGTTATAAACAACCGACAATTTGAAATTATTTTTTTGAACATTATTTTTTGATCGATACTCGTATTTAAGTAGATATTATGTTTATAATCAAACAGTATTAGATATTTATTTCTACCGGCCTGATTATTTACGATAAATTTTTGTAAAGATAGTTATACTGACAATCAGAAAGAGACTAGAGGCGAAATAGATATGGTTCCATAAACGAATGCTGAGCATATCACGTTCAGGTCAAGTGAACAAAGAGGAAGTTCTAAGGGAAAAGTAACTACAAAGAAAGGTATACTTACAATCAGAAAGAGACTTGAAGCGACAAAAAATGTTCTCCTCTATTACAAAGCAAGGCCGAATACAGCCAGAATATCTTGTTTAGGCACAGGTAGTCAAAGGATATGCGTGGTGGTGCAGTGGATATCGAATTGGAACGACAAATCGAGGTGCCGAGTTCGAATTCCAGTTGAATTCCTTGCATTCACTTACGCACAAATACTCTTGGGAAAGGTATTACTCTGTCTCTTTCCTCCAGTTATGAGTTAAATAACAGGACAGAATAGGTTTTTGTAGCCTTTGCTGGCAACCAGTCTATCGCAGATAGCAATGACAACCGGCTTCAGGATAATCTTCTGCCCAGTCAGTCATGTCTCTTTCGCGACATGATTACCCAAAGAGTCACGTATGGCACTTAACTGACTGAGTCCAATATCATTATGTGCGTTCTGGTACCGAGTATATCGGCTCAGAATGAGTAATCGGAGAGCCAGTTAAATATGTTGCACTCACGCGCAACTAACCGTGGCAAAGGTATTAATACATCTCTTCCCTCCAGTTATGGGATAAATAACAAGACAGATTAGTTTCTATAGCCTTGTTTAGGAACCAGTCTACCGCAGAAAGTAATGGCAACCAACCACGGGAAAACCTTCTGCCCATTCAGTCATGTCTTTTTCGAGACATGATCACCTAAGTGTATATCACGTATAGCATTTAACTGACTGATTGAATATAATAGTTGGAAACATAATTAAAGCTTCTACTGGGCATAATATGGTTGATCGGGGTTTTTTTTGTCATGAAGTAATGAACTGATCTCTTATTAATTACTACTTATTAATATAAAAATATAATCTGTCTCTACCCCATTATGGGGTAAATAGCAGGACAGATTGGGTTCTATAGCCTTGGTTGGCAACTAGTCTACCGTAGAAAATAATGGCAACCGACTGTAGAAAAAACTTCTGGTCAGTCAGTCATATCTCTTTCGTATGGCATTTAACTGACAGAATCCAATATAATTTCTCAGATGAATCCCTGTCTTCGGCCAGCGTGCATAATATAACATATAGATCATGGCGGAGGCTCCATTTATTTATAAAAATCAAACTAGTTCTACTACAGCTCAATATTTTTGTACATATGTCTTCTCAGTAGCATATGCTTGAACGGAGTCTCAGTAATTGAGCTGAACGTAAGAATTGCATTCATTACTTAATTTCACATAATGTTATCCTTCCTATTATAATAAAGACCATCATATATACAGTACCGTGCAAAAGTATTAGGATAAGAACTATTTAATCTTTTATGAGGTATATTGAGAGAAAATAAACAATTTAATTAAAGTAATCTTATTGGATTTACTTAACAAATGCTTTAACAAGAAAAAATACTTGTTACAAAATAAATTTAATATTTAGTATAATAACCTTTTGCATTGATCACAGCCTTCATTTTGTCAGGCATTGACATCACATGCTTCTTCAATATATCTAATGGTATCTCCTGCCAAGCAGCTTGTATTTGTTCCCAAAGTGTGTCCTGCTAAGTAACATTAGATTTATCAATTTGTTTTTATCCAAAATATCCCATAGATGTGATCTGATGTTGAGATCAGAGCTTTGTGGAGGCCAATTCAAATTTCGAAGCCTTCCTTCCTTTTACTTTTTAGTTAAATAATTCTTAGAAAGGTTTGGCTTTTCACCCTGTATTTGAATTTCAGTGAGGTTTTTAGGAAAATCACCCCTATCTTAATAGTTTTCCATACTGCCAGTAATGTGCAAAAGTGTTAGGGCAGGGGTGATTTTAAACTTTATTTTGATGCCTCATAATAGATAAAATAGTTTTGTTCTAATACTTTTGCACAGTACTATATATATATATATATATATCCCTTCTGTCACGCTTATGGAGAGAGAGAGAGAGAGAGAGAGAGAGAGAGAGACAATAGCGAGACAGCGTCGGCTCAGTTCATTCTCTTTACTATCAGTTATTGAAAATTACTCCGAGTTTTGAAAGCTCATGCTGTGGGTTTGCTCTTTAAGAGTAGCTTATTATTATTATTATTATTATTATTATTATTATTATTTTGCAATAATAATGTCATCGAGTATTGAAGAATTTACATATATCCTCTCTATTATAATAAAGACCGTTATATATATATATAAACGAAAAAGTGCTAGAATCTGTGAACGTTTTGTTTAAAGTGTAAATTTTTTGTTGTTATTATGATCAATATTACATGTTTTTTGTATGCTATGTTAAGTGTCCGTAATGGTATTTGTGTCGCTATACGTGTTTCGAGTCTAAAGTTCACTCTCTTCAGGCGAATAAACTTGTGACTTTACATATCGAGATCCATTTGTTTTTCTGATGGCCAAAGTATCGTGTATATATAGATAAGTGGTCAGCAGGTTAGAAAGTTCATATGCATGCGTGTTTGTTTTGTTTTTTGTTTTTTTTTTGTTTTTTTTTTTCACACTTCCACGTTAAGTCTCTTCCGTCAACTTTTGTTGGTCTTAATTTTTTTTTACACTGGTATGCGAAAATTGATTTCGTGTTTATACTTCAAAATTGTTTTCAGCGATTTTTATTCAATTCTACTCTACGGGTCATCTAATTCTTTTTTTTTTTGTTTTTGTTTTTGGAATACTGTTTTTGCAAAGTTCTCGAATTTCTTTTTTATCACCTTTGTATTTAGTATGTCTGAGTGTGTGTCTTCGGTTTTTCATGTGGTTTTGTTGAGGGAAGGCTTGTATTTTTTTATAAATATTTCTTCCTGCATCGTGAGCGTGTCATAATCTGCATTTTGGCAGATAGACATTACTCTGAATTTACCGCCACTAAATTCGTATAAATGTTGGGAGACATATAGTTTCCTGTTATTGGCTAGTTTAATGTTACTTCTATGCAGGGCTATTCTCTTTTATTTAGTCCTTGTATTGCCCCACGTATATTATTTATCACATTTTAGAGCATAAATTACGTTTTTAGAATTGCAGCTCAAATTTGTTTTTATTTCGAATGTAGATGTATTTTCGAACTGGAAGTGGTTCCCTTCTATTATTATTATCTTTTTTGTTGCATTTTGTGACCCCTGTGTTGTGTGTTCGAATTTTGATGAGGTTAGTATGCTTTTTAATTTTGGGGGTTGGCGTTTGCTTTTAATTATTTTAGTTGTCTTTAAGATTTTTTTTAATTTATCGTTTTTGTTGAGTAATTCTATGTAACTTTTTATCTTTGTAAATAATTCTGGGGTGCTTTTGTTGTTGTTTTGTTTTTTTTCATGTTTGTTTTTTTTTTTTTGAGTTCCAGAGAGATTCTAATGGTATTTCTTCTGCCATTTGAAAAGCGTTGTTTATTAGTGGAGTGGGGGTATCCTCTTATTTGTAGTGGTTTTCGTAGTTTCTCTAGGTGTATTTTACGAAAAGTTCCATCAGCTACGTCGTACTAGGGAGTAGGGGGTGGATTTTAGACAACTTTTAGGGTGATGACTCTTGAAATGGAGGTATTGTTGGGTGTCTGTGGGTTTACTGTGGGTGACGAAAGAGACTTAACGAGCGAGTGTGAAAAAAACAACAAACACGCAAGCATATGAACTCTCTGACCTGCTCAACACTTATTTCTATTTATACACGATACTTGATATGTAAAGTCACAAGTTTATTCGCCTGAAGAGAGTCACCTTTAAACTCGAAACACGTGTAGCGTCACAAACACCATTATGGACACTTAATATAACATACAAAAATTAATATTAATAATAATAACAACAATAAGTTTACAATTTAAACAAAATATTCACGGCTTTTCGCACTTTTTTCTTCTGTACCAATTTTTCTCGTTGGAACAACCCCTATTTCTGTTATATATATAAATATAGTGGCTGGTTGAATCAGCAAACGGTAGTGCGAAAAAGTGCTCAATGCACACCCAACACAAATGAACTGAATATCCAGAGCTAACAGTACAGCTTGCATGCAAAGATCTATATATATATATATATATATATATATATATATATATATATCCCTATCCCTCCTATCATAATCAATGGAAGTAGAGGCCTCTGAAAAAACATCTAATAATCTTCTCAAATATTTTGCCGCCATTTTTGACGGTAGGGGTATATTCGTCAGTGAGTTAAGTGCCAGACGTGATACACGCCTAGGCGATCCTATCTTTAAAGAGACATGACTGACTAGGCAGAAGATTTTCCCGCAGTAGGTTGCCATTACTTTCTGTGGTTGCCAACTAAGGCTTTACAACCCAATCTGTCCTGTTATTTAACCCATAGCTGGAGGGAAGAAAGAGTTTAAATCCTTTCCCAAGGGTATTTGTGCGTAAGTGAATGCAATGAATTCAACTCGAATTTGAACTCGGCTTTCACTCGTATATGAATAAAAACAAAAGGAAAATTTATCTCAGCCGACCAATTTAGTTGTCTGACGGGATTTATCAAAGCAAATGTCTTTAT
>JBBBDQ010001550.1:925000-1147500 GCA_037127315.1 Ascarosepion bandense | reverse complement strand
CAAGGATTCTACTTTATATATATATATAGTTAGAGATATCAATAAATATGCATATGGATATACGCGTAAGTACACAAACATATATAAATTAATAATGGTATAAATAAAATAGAGCTCTAAGTAATGCAAAAGAGCAAAGAAATATATATTAATTCATAGATAGGTGGCACCAGTGATCTAAGTTCATTAGAGCAGAAGCCGTGAAAGTATTTATAAAAGAGGCACAAGGAAGCCACGTCACGCCGCTAAGATAGCGACTGCCGCCGAGCTGCCAATTCGGCATCGATCACATTACATATTCTCCATTGGATTTTGTCAAGAACCCTGAGGTGAATAGCAGAGGCACCCGACCAGATGTGGCAGCAGTATTCAATACACGGGCGGATGGTAGCCATGTCCTATCTCTGTGACAAGTCTCATAAAATTGTTACAGAGATATGATCTGTCACAATATTTTAGGACTGTATAATACGCACATATAGAACAATCAAATGTAATCGCCAAGTCATTGTGATCAAAGACCACACAAGTAGGATGTCTTTCCTTATTGACATGGTAATCCCTGCAAACTGTAATGTATGTTTGAAGATTTTCCAAAAAGTATCGAAATACAAGGATTTTGAAGTGGCAATCTAAAAACTGTGGCACATGAGAACTTCAATAATTCCAGTTGTAGTTGGAGAGTTCAGTTTGACTTGAAAAAGGTTCCCAAAAACTCATTGAAGAAGTTCCTGGTAGCCCATGCCTTAAATAAATACAAAACTCCAACAGTTTCTTTCCTCGCACTTCCCGACTGTGGAATTCCCTTCTACAAGACTGCTTCCCCGACGGCTACAATCTCCAGGAGTTTAAATGTAAGGTCAATAGACACCTCCTAACAAACTAACCCGCTTCCATTCTTTCAAACACTCTTCCCACCCACCCAACGATCTATCACTCCGCTTCTGACATTTCCTATATCTAACCACTCTTTCTATTTACCTTCTCCCATGTCGCCCCAAGCGCAATAGTGGCAGTGGAATGCCCTGCTTGGGGTGAAATGATAAAAAAAAACACAAAAAAAAAACAAAAAAACATTGTACTCACAAGTACAGCTCAGGCATTACCAAGAGCTTTATCTATCCTATGGTTGTTTTTTTATAAAAATGATCAGTAAAAAATATCATGAAGCTATTTATGACCTTAGGTATCTGGTTGGGACACGGAAAGAAATGTGTATACAACATAAATCAAAGGAAATAATAATAACAACAACAAACTTCCGGTAATTCTTAATCTAATTGTAGTTCTAACTTTATTTATACGAAGAGATTTTGGCATAATTTAGAAAGTTTTATGAATTTAATCGCCGTATGTTGATTCCGGTCCGAAGCTGAAAAGCAAAATAAAGCCCGTTTTTTCGACACAATAAACAGACTAACGGCACCTGATTGTCTGTTAGCTGTTTTTTCTTTCCATAACAAGCGCTCCCCTAACCGGAAGTGACGGCCATCTTAACTATTAAGTAAAAAAAAAATCTGGTACAAGATTATAACAAAATTTATATCCCAGTATTTTATTACTTACATCAGGAGCAAATCATTCAGACGTTTATTTTAAATTCATCAGCTCATCATGCATATGGACACACACACACACACACACACACACACACACACACACACACATATATATATATATATATATATATTTATGAAAAAATTACATAAAATAAATAGACAAACCTTGTCTATATTATTTCATGAAACATACATCAATATATATACATATATATGATGAACTGTGATACAGCGAAACAGATCTGTCTGGGGATGACTCTTTACGCTCTTACACCCTGATTGATCACTCTGGAAGAATGGTAGGATTTGAAAAACAGTAGCTACTCTAGCATTTACGTATCGTTCATTCAGCAATGAATTTGAACACTTTCAGTTATTGGCCGTGTATAATGATAATGTAGACGCTAAAATGTCTGCCTCCTTCTATCGAGCGCCCATAGCTCAAAGGTAGAATCGCCGACTGACGCCAAATCGGTCGGGTTTCAATCCTAGGTAAAAAGCAATCGGATGTCTAACCGTACTGATGAGCTGTGAAACAGATCTGTCTGCGGATGACTCTCTCTCTCTCGCTCTCTATAAATATATATATATTAATGCATGTTTCATTAAATAATATAGACAAGTTTTGTCTATTTATTTAATGTAATTTTTTTCTTATTGTCTGATAAGCTTAAAGATGAAAGAAAATCACAATATTGATACATTATTTTTTTTATAATCCAATCAAAAGTTTCGGCTTACATAAGCCATTCTTAAATTGTTGAAGTTTTATACATAAAATAGTTGAAAGCTAACCTGAACAAAATAAACTATGAAATATCCTTAAATGCCTATAATTAATAACAAAATGGCTTCCCATATTTCTTGTTTTCACTGTCGCTTGGTCATGTGTGACGTCATGAGCTGTGATGCGATATTCGCTTCCAGCGTCTTGTATGCACGAGTTTGTCGTTGCTTGGAAATCTCCCATGTAAACAAAAACAGTTTGTCATTATGGTTTGTCCATGTTTATAATATATAATGTAATTTGACATCTTTGAAATGGCTCATGTAAGCCGAAAGCTTAGATTGGATTATAAGATAAATTATGAATCAATATTGTGATTTTTTTTCATCATTTAATGATAATGCTATTAAGCTTATCAGACAATATGAAAAACATTTACATCAAATAAATAGACATGTTTTGTCTACATTATTTAATGAAACATGCATCAATGAAAAAATGCTGCGTAAATACACACAGTATATATATATATATATATATATATATATATATATATATATAAGTGTGTGTGTGTGTGTGTGTGTGTGTGTGAATAAAAATAAACAGTCCCCATAAAAGGCTTAAAATTGCACAGAGGAAAAAAATGGAGTTCTCTATGCCATTTTAAATGGCAGAAGGATAATATATTTTTTCAATCAAATTTCAAGTGGGCAGCGACCGACCACGGCTGCTAGTTGTATGAGTTTCAGGCAAGCATCAGGTGATCAGTGACTGTATTGTATGAAAAGTGGAATCCTTATACTCCCAGGCATGCCCTTTGGGAGCTGCTTATTCTTATTTCTATTAATATAAATACTCTTTTATGGGGGACATTTTTTAATCACATCGCCACAAGCAAAGTAGTCTACTGCCACTGGTGCGCAGGTTACATAGAAGGAAAGCTATGAGAAGTTGATTTTACATTTAAACGGAGCATGCAAACAACGAAGTAGTTAAAAAGAAAAAAAAGGACGCTATAATTAGCATCAGACAAACAGTCTAAATTTCAGTGACACGGTGAGGAAGGGAGGCTTGGAGAAATTGACTCTCATAAGATATAGGAAATGCAAAATAGTCAGATGTAAACAATGGGTTATCTTCCTGATGTGGTTGTGTAAATGAATTTTAGAACAATGAGTGGGAAGGATAATGCAAAAATGAACATGGCTAAGGGCTATTAAGAAAAATGAAATTGTGGTGGGAGGGCATTATCGTAAACTTCCTGAAGGAAATCGGCTCATAAAAAAATGAATACGTGAGAGAAAGAGAGTGAGAGAGAGAGAAAGAGAAATGGAGAATAATTATATAAGTTTGGTCTTATACAACATATATTACATTCATATTTTAGAAACACTCACATAACATACGCACAAAAACAAATATATATATATATATATTCATTCGGAATTCTGCCGATTACGCGACCTTGGTTTCAACCTTTCAGTGTCTTCAGGATTTTTATATTAACTGATTTTCCAACCTTTTTTTTCGAACTCATAACAAGAACTTTTAGAAAATACAACAGGAAGTTTAAAATTTAGGAAGAGCTGGTCAAAAATTGTAAACATTTTCATCCGAGTTTGTACAATCCTAAAATATATTTTCTGAAGTGTTGGAAAATCAGTGAATATAAAACTCCCGAAGATACCGAAATGTTGAAACAAAGACTAAATAATCGGCTGAATTCTGAATTAAAATATTTAAAAGATCTACATTATACATGTATTGAAACTTTAATTAAACTGGTCTAATTTAATTCTGACTAATAACTGATTAATAATTATATATATATATGTGTGTGTGTGTGTGTGTGTGTGTGTGTGTGTCTAGCCACACTGATGAACTGTGATACAGCGAAACAGGCTTTTATGTGGATGACTAATATATATATATATATATATATATATATATATATATAACACATCACTCAATATGTCCCGGGCCTGACATATAGATGGCGCCAGTAATAAAAATTCAATATAATTTTTATAAAGTAGTAACATTCAAATGGCACGTGACGAAATTTGGGCCCAATCAGATCATTAGTATACAGTTATTTAAATAAAGCTACTGTTGCATATTTTCAAAACAATGGAAAAATCTGAATGTCGTATGTTGAAAAAGCATTGCTTTCTGATAGAAAAAATACTGTTCAAGCAAAGCAATGGCTTGATAAGTGTTATTCGAATTCTGCTCCGTGGGAAACAACGGTTAAGAGGTGGTATGCTGACTTTAACCGAGGTTGTGCAGACACAAATGATGCTGAATGCTCAGGTCGCCCAAAATCGGCAGTTGTCCCGGAAAGCATAAAAAAAATCCACAAACTCGTTTTGACCGATCGTAAATTGAACTTGCGTGAGATAGCAGAGGAATTGAACATATCAGAAGTGTATTCACCTTTTTGCATGAACATTTGTTAATGAGAAACCTGTGTTCAAAGTGGGTGAGGCGTTTGCTCACAGTCGATCAAAAACGATTCAGAGCGTTGTTTGCAACTGTTTCAACGCCACAAGAAGGAGGTTTTGCATAAATATGTGACAATGGATGAAACATGGATCCACCACTTCACTCCGGAATCAAATCGGCAGTCAGCTGAGGGAACAGCAGCAGGTGAAAAGCGTCCAAAGCGACCAAAGACGTAAACATCAGCAGGCAAGGTTTTGGCCTCCGTATTTTGGAATGCGCAAGGTATTTTGCTATCTGAATAGCAAATATTATATAGCATTATTGTTGCGTTTGAAGGAAAAAATCGCCAGAAAACGGCCACAAATTAAGAAGAAAAAGTAACCTTTCACCAAGACAACGCACCGTGTCATAAGTCAATCGGAACGATGGGAAAAATATGTGAATTGCACTTCGAATTGCTTCCGCATCGACCGTGTTCTTCGGATCTGGCCCCCAACAACTAATGGATGTTTGGAGATCTCAAAATAATGCTCCGGGGAAAGTGATTTGGCTGTAATGAAAAAATTATATCGGAAACTGAGGCGTATTTTTAATTAAAAAACACATCATTCTACAAAAAAGGCACCGAATTGTAAGAGAAGCGTTGGAATCAGTGTATCAGCCTAGAAGGAGACTATGTTGATGAATAAAGTCGAATCTTGCCTAAAGGTTGTCGTTTTATTAGTTAGGCTCGAGATTGCGTGATGTGTCAGATATATATATATATATATATATATATATATATATATATATATGTATAAAAGTATGGGTGGAATAATATTCCTTGTCCAAAGAAACACTATTTTTAAAATACACAGTGGAGCTAATACTATTTATTCAGAAATTATAACATGGATATGTGACAATATCACTACAAAAGTAGCTATTTTGTTTCGACACTTCTTGTGTCTTATAAACCACATCACTTGACAAGACATAAGAAGTGTCGAAACAAAATAGCTACTTTTGTAGTGATATTGTCACATATCCATGTTATAATTTCTGAATAAATTTATATATATTGTAAGAAAGTAAAAGAACAGATAGATTAAAATCCACTGTTCAAGCATTTACGTTTATAAAAAGTGCTTGATACTTTCACTTTTATAAAGAGTTCTTGATACAAAATAGAGCTTAAAGTTGTAACTATATATATATATATATATATATATATATATATATATATATATATATATTTTAATTTCTTTGCAAATCTATTTAAAAAAGAAAAGTAGACTAATTTTTTTCCAGTTTCTGAAAGGATTTTTCTGTTGCTGAGGTGATGTGTTATCCCCCGTGGGGATCTTCATATCGAAATGGCCATTCAACATCTTTGAATTAATCCTTTTTTAATATATATATATATATATATATATATATATATATATATATATTCTTCATAGGTGTGTGCGTGGGTGTGTGAATACGCGAGTGTATATATCCATAAGATATTTGTATATATATATATATATATATATATGTGTGTGTGTGTGTGTGTGTGTGTGTGTGTGTGTGTACGTGTTCACTTGGATGGGTGTGTGTGGCTGCATTGTCCATGGCTATTCATTCTGTCTAATCAAACCACACTTAATACATGAACTTTTTCTACCCTGATCTTTGTGATTCTTACAAGATCAAACTAAAGTTTTCTATTCTGGCTCATATTACTTGAATTTCATTTCTTTCAAGATGTTTTGATGTTCTGAAGAAATTTAAACCAAATGAATCTTGGTCTGAAGAGATGGGTATATTCGCCTGTCGAAAGAAAATATGTCTTATAACCGCTTTAGACAACTTTTATAACTTTTATGTCAATCATATTGCTCTGGATAATATCCACTGAGCTCTCTATGCAGACCTATATCTTAATATTTTATATTAAATAGAACTTTAGGTTATCCTCTTCGTTTACGGACTTGGCTTCCTTATATATATATATATATATATATATATATATATATATATATATACACGTCACTGGAACTAACCAGCATCTATATCCACTGGGCCATGTCTCCTTAAGGACATGAACAATTGAAGTTTTGGGACTTATAAACTTAATGTTCAGTAACCATTTTTTTAATAGGGTTCATATTGCAATTTTTTGATCTTAACGGTTTTCTGTGGTATTTTTTTATGTTAATGGTTTTCGCTAGTAATTTTTATCAGAGTTCATATTGCAATTGTTGATGTTAATGGTTTTCTGTAGTATTTTTTTTACCAGAGCTTATATTACAATTTTGACATTAATGATTTTCCCTTGTACTCCGTATATCTGATTTCCATATTATAGTCATCTCTATTTTTGGTTGGCTTAGGAGATTTACAAATGGCAACCAAGATGAGGACAATTGTCCGAATAATGTAAACTGTGTAAATAATTTTAGTCATTTTCAATAATTAATTTTGTTTACATGTAAATAAACATGTGTGAAAATTATGCATATAGAGTCCTGTGTATGTTAAGTTCCGAACACTGTAAGCACTTTGTTACCGTGTTCATCATTAGTGTTGTTAAAGGTAAGATTTGTATTAGTAATGCCCCCATTATTTTTATCTTCTTTTGCATGAGGATGATGTTATCATGTATGTATTATCAACGAGTATATCATGGATATGTCCTGAAAGATCTCGATGTGTGTTTAAATGAGATCGGATGGAACTGTTGTGGAAAGGGTTCAATGTCAATGTTCTCATTAGTTTTGTTGTGGTCTTGCTAATGTAATTGTTTATTGATTTGGATATTTGAGGAACACAGTTTTCAAAGGGCATATTAATTCGTAAACGACACTGGTTCTCTGCAGATTAGATTTTTTTTAGATGAATTATTATTATTGATAATGGAGCCGGCAGTTTTGAATATTTTTATAATAGATAATTAATCTAATTTTCTTGTTTGAATTGGTCGGTGTTGCATAATTTTGGATGATATTGCAAAGTGAGGATTCGTCCTGTTTGTAGTTATTATGCATTTGATTTTTGTATAAAACTAGCAGTATAGTCCGGCGTTGCTCGGGTGTAATGAAAGCTTTAAAACTAATCCATGGTCCTGGAGCTCAGACTCTTTTGACGTTGGCACAAAAGACTAAAAAGCAATAGTTGTTTCCAGTTAAAGCGAAACCGTAGACTGAAAGAAAAATGAATGGATGTAAGTCAAATTTTGATTCCCTGCTATCGATATAAAATTTTCTGCACTATTGTAAGAACTGCAACCTTGAATCTTCTGAATATCGTTTGTTATATTTTGTTTTTGATTAAAATCGGACCACTCCTTCTATAACCCGATTTTTTCGATGATCGATTTTCGATATTTATCGGAGGTACCTCTACACAAAACCTAGCTAAAAACACTCGCAGACGCTTATAGTACAACTGTGTAAATTTTCAAGAAAATCGGTTCAGCCGTTTCGGAGTCTATAGGTAACTGATACCCCCCCACACACACACAGACAAAGTTCCATTTATAAATAGGTTTAGATTAGATAGATATTGATGTTGTTTTTGTCCACATGTTTGTGGTTGCTGTTGGTTACATTACGAAGAAAAAGTTTAATATGGTAATCAAGTAAATAATTTGAAAAGCCCTTGTTGACAAGCATTTGTTTCAAACTGTCTAGTTATTTGAATTATTAGTAAAAGTAAAAACTAAAGGAATAACAATCCAAAATTCGTCGCATTTACTTTTTGAACGTATTTGATACATAGTAGAGTAATATTTGTAGAATTATTTTTATTGTTAGCATTTATAATCAAAACATTTTCCCCGCTATATAAAAGCTATCGTGTGTCGGTACTAATCAATAAATTTAATTTCTACTGGCCTTAATCGTTTAAGAAATCGTTTGGAAAGCATCCATCTTCCGGCAGGAATCGAACCTGCATGCTCCCACACCAAAGAGATGCTGTCTTTAGATCAGATGTGTCTTACTAAATCGAGCCATGAGATATTTCATAGCAAACAAGATTTAGTTTAACCTTTATGTGGGCAGAGCCGTGCTTAGGGCCCAGACAAATCCCGCAGTTGCGGGAGGAGAGCACAAGTTTCTTAGGGGTCGCAAGGCCAAGAAAAACCGCAAGGCTACTTAGATCCGCCGATCTATTGTAATAAAAAAAATTAACAAAAATTATTAGGATTAACTGGAAAATTGTTATCATACTTGTATGTTGAAATAGACAGCTATCAACCTGTCTATATATATATATATATATATATATATATATATATATATATATATATATATATATATATATATATAGTCTCTGATAGAAACATTTGGCCTTAAAGAGGCCGCAAATCCTTTGTAATTAAAAAAAATGTACCTGAGAGAAAAATAGATTATAGATATCTGTTTAATGACTTTCTCTTACATCGTGACATTTTAAAATGACTTGGTTACTTTTAGCAACATTCCGTTACTACTGATGTTATTTTGATTTAATTCGTTTTTTTTTTCTCCCCGTCCCCTATACCAACACTTTTTGACACTCCCTCTCCATTTTTTAAATAAACGCCAGAAGTCTAATTTTTGACAGTATATCAAACTTTCTGTAACAAAATGCTTTTGAAATTTGGGTTTAAATTTTTTGAAAATTCCTTGAAAAAACTTGTAGAAGACTGAGAGCCGAAACGCACTGAAATGGCAATAAAAACAACTAGGAAATCACCAAAAAATGGCTAAAAGTTGTGAAAACGTTCGTAATGTATAGCTTCAAAACTCAAATTCCGCGATTTCTTCCGTTTTTTCGTGATCACAGATTATCTGCGATCCGAGAGTCTGTTATTTTGTTTAAAATACCATTTATTGTGGGTTCAGTATGTTCGGGATAGCGCAAGTTGCATTCTGCGGGTAGAGGGACCGCAAGGCGCATTCTGTGGTGGGCGGAGGGGGGGCGTTGTTGCTAAGCACGGCACTGTATGTAGGTATTCTCCTGATTTTTATCGAACGATTAATTAATATCTGCTCAGATGGTATCGAATGTAAACAAACTCACCCGAAAGCAGAATTATGGAATTATACGGAAATTTACGAAACTGGCATTATCCGACATATTTAAATTTATATTTGTTTAACATCATTATTTTTAATGGATGCACGTATTTGAGTGGAAAGTCTGTTAATGTTCTATATATACATATATATAGTTAAACAATTCATTATAACTTACATTGACCCTAACAGTTTTACATACACACACACACGCACACACGCATATATATATATATATATATATATATATATATATATATATATATATATATATATAACACCACAAATTATACCACAGTCTTAACGAAGTCAAATCAAGCCTACATAACACAATTTTTGATTCCACGCAAATAACCATCTCTGTTCTGAAATGTATCGTAATGTCAACAAATGTAAACATACGTTACAGAAAATCCTGAAGATTAACGAAATGGTTTTAAAAACCGACATACTGAAATTATTTGTTTGAACATTATTTTTAGTCGATACTAGTATTTGAGTTGATAATCTTTTTTTACTCAAACAGTATATATATATATATATTTATTTCTACCGGCCTTCTTTTTTTTTTTTTTTTTTTTTTTGTTCAAAATTTATTATAAATAATCAGGCCGGTGGAAATAAATATATAAATGTACTGTTTGATTAAAAGCAGAATATCTACTCAAATGCGAGTATCGACTAAAAATGATGTTCAAACAAATAATTTCAATATGTCGGTTGTTAAAACCATTTCGTTAATCTTCGGGATTTTCCGTAATATTGTATGTTTACATTTGTTGACATTACGATACATTTCAGAGCAGAGATGGTTATTTGCGTGGAATTGAAAATTGTTTTATCATGGCTTGATCTGATATATATATATATATATATATATATATATATATAAAGCACATAATCTCTAAACAACTAAACTTTCGATTTTCAGTTCTTAAGGTTAGAAATCTTGCAATCGAAATATTCTCGCTAGAATGTTAACATAGTTACGAGAATGTTAGCGTCAAAGATAAGAAGGAATTTTCCACAGACATCTTTTCACCAAAAACTACAACTTTTTTTTACCGAACTCCAGCGTGGTTGCTTTTTGAACACTTTACTCCTAATCTTTTTAAGTCAAGGGTCAATTGTTACCTACTCTTCTTATCCACATAGTCCTTTTTCTTACGACCTTCACTTCTATTCATACGTCACACCTCATTCCTTATTACTATTCCAACTATAACCCTTCAGACTGTTGATTGGTTGATTCGTTATTATGGCTTATCAATCATTTTTGGGTTATTTAAAACCAGGAAATATTTTTAGATTTTTAGAAGTTCTTGTGGTGTGCCGGTAAAGATAATGATGCTTTAGTAATACAATTCTAACTAATTAACCTATAATGAGAAGAGGTAGATTCATACCTAATCAGAATTTGATAAACAAAAACAAATCATACTGTGGATATAAAGTGGAAGATCAATTCCACATAACACACAATATATAAACTGGTCAGTCAATTTGCGACCATATTAGTTTCTATATATTTGTGTTTTGGAGAAAGTAAATAAATCTAAAAGACATGCCTGTGCAGCTAATAAGTAATTGATTAAGTTTTTGTGGACTGGACAACGTGGTAGTAATTTGAAAGCGGAGTCATCATTATAAAGTAGATTGGTTGTCCAATCCACCACATTAATAATAAAAATAACTCAGAGCACAATATAAGAAGAATAATAACAATGTATTAAACATAGTTACAGGATTGATTATTTTGTGCATGCAAGATTTAGTGGAGAAAATTCTCTTTCGGATGTTGAAGAAAATGTTTCAATGTTCATACTGGAAGAGTTCCTGAAATAAGGAAATATGAAGTTCGTACTAATTAGTAGTTGAATATAATTATATATGTAGTGAAGTATGCTTGTAAGAGAGAGAAATATTTTTGGTATAACTAATTGCTAAACGCAATTAGCGCAGTATGTGAGTTGGAAAGGAACTAACGACATTCGGACTATTAGCTCCTAAAAGCAGGATCCAACTGGTCTAAGCACGTGTGAACATCAGCTTATGTATTTCTGAATGAAGCGCGGGAAAAAAGCGGTTTCATGTGCGGTACTAATGTATAAGTATGTGCGTATATGTGTGTGTACGTGCGTACATGGCGATATGTATACAAGTATGTACATGCATGTAGAAGTGATTCTACAAAGTCATTCATTCATTTTCTACGGTTTTTCAACCATTTTACAAGTTATTTAAAGCCAGGAAATATTTTTATTTTGTGAGAATTTTTCTTTTAGGTAATAATCGTTTAATGATACAAGTCTTACTAATTAACCCATAGCTTGGGAAAGAAAAGGTTGATTCATACCATTCTTAAGCTTTTGAGGGCTTAAGTGAATATAACAAACCCAACGGGAATTGGAACTCAGTTCTGCTATTAACAATTCCGAGGTGTTATTCATTACCTCGCCCGCTTATCCAAGCTTAAAGCACCTGGTATTTCCAAGCAGAAACTCATCTAGGTATTGACAAGGTTCTACGTTGCTTAATATCGTTAATTGTATAAGAACCGGCATTTGAACGTGATATGACTAAGCCTCTACTGGTCTGAGTGGCTATTGAGCCTTGTACTGGGTGAAATTTATTTGAAAAATATCTATAAATTTTTTAAGCACTTGTCTTTATGAATTGCATTATCGTTAAGTTTCAGTGGTTGATAACTTGTAACTGTAAAACTGTGACAGAGAGAGAGAGAGAGAGAGAGAGAGAGAGAGAGTCAAACACATACACACATTGAAAAGGTTAAAAATTCCTAACACCTGAAGAAGGCCGAAACGTCAGAAAAGTCATGTTATTCGTTTCTTTCTTTTTAATTTTTATTAAGAATTTTTCTACGCAAAATTTCTACTTCCAGTGTGACAATATTAAACTGAACATTGAAATAAACCAGCGTAATTGTTTACCGGTAGCGAAATTTGATCTAAACAAAAGTTAGGCCGTTATATTTGGGTCATCAGAAAACAATGAAGGTAAACGAAATAATAATTTTTGATAAAAAGGAATTTGGAGTAGACTGAACATCGAGATGTATTTTGCTTGCTAATGGTGAAATCTTAGTTAAGTGCCATATAATTTGGGTCATCGGAGAACGGTGGAAATGAACGAAAATAAATTTTTGCAAGTGAAATTGGAATAGCGCTTACTAAGCAAAAGAACCATTGGAGATCATATGAATTTTGGCTGTAGCAACAAACACTAGTAATCACTTGCGTTAAGCACGTGAATAGCCTGGCTTGTGACCCTCCGTTTCTTATATAAGCACGTCGTAATGCTGAAGTTGAAAGAGTCGGACAACGACCGTGGAAGTGTGCGATTGTGTGTTATTGGGTCTCCCCGATGTGGGGGATGGGGTGCTGACAAGAGAGACCAGAACCGTGTGAGCGTACGATTGAGTCAACCCCTGCTGGAGTAAGGTTGTTGACAATTCGAACCAATCAACCGCCTAACCGAAGACGTCTTTGTATGAAAAGGGAGAGTAAAATACATTTTATATTTTACTGGCATTTGGTCCTATTGTTCAGACGAATTTTGTTGTAGATTGTAATTGTTGTTGCTGATGATGGCAAAAGAAGGACAAGGAAGAAGAAGAAGATTATGAAATGATTATGTGAAACTGATGTTTTGTGAAGGGGTCGGATTGAGTAGTTCCCGACAGGGAGATTAAAGATTTGAAAAGTTTAAACGTCGCTCGAATTTGTTTTGGATTGTTGAAATTTAAATGTCACCCAAGGTCTTTGAGAAATGTCGTCGTCGTAGCGGTCACAGTGAAAAACCGCAGAGTATATAAAACGTAATGTTCGTCACCAGCTAGGCAATAACAGAATTGCGTCATCCGTCGTTTGTACCAGCACCTTTGCAAAACATCGTTATCCCAGCGTTTTATTTGAGAAGAATTGACTCCGTCAAAAGAGTCTGAAGAACATTGTTGAAAAGAGTTATATCTATTTTCTGAGACGATTTAACAACAGGTGAACCATACACACTCTCTCTTAGTCTAGACTCCAGTGTGTGAGTTGTTATGCTAAAAACTTTTACTTTCTGTAACCTTTTTTCTTTTTCTATTATTTTCTTGTATATAAAAGACATTACCAGTGCAACCATCGAAGAGATTTTTTCGGCTTTCTACGGACATTACCTTTTTTCTTTCTATTTCTTTTTTGCTGTATTCTAAATGTTTAACACCGGCCGTGTCTACATCTTCAGTCGGCCGTGAACGAACAACAATTCTGCTTTCTGGATCTAATAATTATAATGTGGGCAGAAAGCAGATTTAAACCAGTGAGCCGGTTAACTGACTTATGGATGCTCATGGTTCTACGGTTAACACTTTGAGTTCGGTTAAGACCGAATAGACACCTCAACCCGAAGAGGAAGATGCCGGAGGTTGAGAGGGCAGGGTAAAAGAGTAAGGTTTGGTGCATGTTGACGGGAATAGGCTCGTGGAGTGGAAGTGCCAGATCTACGGTCCCGAGGTCAGGATAATAAGCTGGGGACGAAAAGGGCTAAATATATGGTGCCGTGATAACCAGTATCCGACTCGAGGGGCTAGAGTGTTAAAAAACTAGTAATTGTTTCTTTTGAAAGTGACCCCATCATGTTGAGTTTTTTTTTTTTTGCGGTTTTTCAAAATAATCGTCTCTCTCTCTCTCTCTCTCTCTCTCACTCTATATATATATATATATATATATATAGCATAATGATGATTCACGTATACTGTCTCAATATGTGTAGGAAAACTACTAAAAAGTAGTAAGTTTAAAAATGTATTTTTTTTGACAGTATTTATTTATTTATTTCTATTATTATATATATATATATATATATATATATATATATATATATATATTTGATATTTCAGACCGGGCTCGTCCTTTCATCAGAAACAAATGATTTTAAAATTTAAACTAGAAGCGTTCGTCATGAGAAGCGTCTGTCGCGAGATGTTTGCATCACGTGATGTAAAAAGCGATAGAGTTTTTTTTAATATATTTTTAAACGTAAACCTAACTGTAATAATACTTTTAAATGTTGTTTTAAAGAAATTTTTTTAAGTGTATCTAACAAATGTTTAACTATTGAAATATTTATAAAGTTTTAAAATCCAGTATTTTTCTTTCTTTCTTGATATATATATATATATATATATATATATATATATATATATATATAATTATTTTCTTTCTCTCTTTCTTTCTCACCGGAAATCCCCGGTTCTATTTTACGGTTCGTCACTGATCAAGATGAAAAACTTCAAAGATTTGGCTCGTTGACCACTAATTCCCTGTTCACGCTAAAGCCACAAGTATCATGGTATAGCAATAGGAAAATAAATTGTAAGAATCTTTATCGTTAATATTATTAGTACTACTACTATTATTATTATTATTATTATTATCGACACTTGGCAGATAAACTTTCCTCTATTGCAATTACTTATTTCTCTGGGTCGTCAGAAGCCTATGTAATTCTCTGTTGTCTAAGTAGTGACTATGCCAGAGGTCAAAGTCGTACTCTAGAAACCATCGAATCATAAAGATAAAATAAGTAGATATTTTTAATGAGTTGTGGACGAGAGAAAAAAAAAAAGGATGTGCGTTGTGGTGCAGTGGCTATCTTCTCGGAAAAAGAAATCGAACAGCCGAGTTCGAAATGGAGTTGAATTCGTTACGCGTAAATGCCCTTGGGAAAGGTATTAATACATCTCTTCTCCCTTTAATTATGGGTTAAATAGCAGGGCAGATTGAGTTCTATAGCCTTGGTTGGCAACCAGTCTATCGCAGTAAATATTAGCAACTTACTCACTGGTATAGAGGAGAATTGATATGAAATAACAGTTCAATACTCTTCTTTGTTTCTAACAAAATTTGCTATTTTCTTAAAACTTTGCTTAGGTTTTGGAAGGCTTTTTTGACTATTCCAATGCGCGTTCAGTTTTCAGTATCACACTTTCCGTACTCTGTGAGAATACTTCGATAAAAGTGTTGATTGTTGCACTTGTCTGATTTTGGATGGGGTGTTCTCCTTACTAACAGCCATGAATGCTGACTTCATGCAGCTAGTGTGTAGTCCTTTCTTCTCCCTTTCCTTCACTACTTCGTATTTTCCTTTCTTTGTCCGCTGTGTCATCTGCAGTTTATGTTTTCTTGAAATCGTGGTCACCAATAATGGATCCTAAAGGATCCGAAGGTGTATTGGCACGGGCAATGGCTCATTCCAAAAACTGAGTAGGGTATTGAGAGACAGAAAAATGCTGTTAGTATGTGAGCAGTGACGAGGTTTTAGAGAGTATGGAAAGGAAAAGGCAACTTATACAGCATCAGGAAGAGACAGCCGAAGCTCTGGGACACGTTATGAGGACGGAAGGCTTGGCGAATCTGTTACTCCCAGATCGGATAACGGGAAAAAGAGATAGGGGAAAACAACTCGTGACATAATTGATGAGCTTAAATAAATCGAAATAACAGAATAAAATATATTAAGAGCACTAAGGGTCAGGAAGATGTGAAGGGCCATGCTTGCTTACGACACGACACATTAAAGAAGACTGGGACTTTTGCCTTCAAGTATGTAAAAAATTGTCTCTTTGTGATGTTGACCTCAATGTCCACTTTTATATTTACATACACTCTATTCCTGATATTGAGCACTTTAAGCCATAAATATAGCAAATGCTATATTTTTATCATACAAATATATATATATATATATATTTATCTAATTAATATAAATTAGAAATAGTGAGCTCAATAGATATTATTCAGAGTAAATATTTAGAAGAAATATTGTGTTGAGTTTTCTCTCCCATCCCTCCCTCCCTCCCACTCTCTCTCTCTCTCTCTATATATATATATATATATATATATATATATATATTGTAATTTTGTCATTACAGTGGTTTATAAAAGCACAACATCAATAAACAAAAACTTTCATTTTCACCATTTATTTTAACATATCACCTGAGGAGGAGCAGTGTTCTGAAACATGAAAGTTTTTGTGTAGTGATGTTGTGCTTTTATAAACTATTGTAATAACAAAATTACAATATTAAGCTCTACACTGGATGGAGCACTCTTTATAAATGTAAAAGTATAAAATTTAATTGGAGTAGATAGACTAAACTATCGCCCAGTTCACACTCCACCCATGTCTATTGAACAGGTGAAGAGGCTCATCCCTTTTTTCCTGTTTAGGATGTGGTTTCCGGTTTTCTCTTTTCCAATCTTTTCACTCTTTTCTTTCTTTTTTTTTTTTCAATTGGAGTAGATAGACTAAACTATCGCCCAGTTCACACTCCACCCATGTCTATTGAACAGGTGAAGAGGCTCATCCCTTGTTCCCTGTTTAGGATGTGGTTTCTGGCTTTCTCTTTTCCAATCTTTTTACTCTTATGTAGCCCCCTGTACATCAGTGGCGTTATCGCCTTGCTCGGGGTGATATGATTAAAAAAAAAAAAAGCTTGAAGAGTGGGTTTTAATCTACATTTTCTTCCACTTCCTTGTAAAATATATACATATATAGTTTACGGTCATATCACATTGAATACACCGGTTCTCGCTTGATCACCAAAGTTAAGCAATGTTGAGCCTGATGGGTGACCACTTGGGAATACCAGGTGCTGTAAGTGTTATTGACGGATGTGTGAGGTTGTGCAGTGGATGTTGGCTCAGAGGAGGAAATCGGTGAGTTGAGTTCCAATTCCACTCGAATACTTTGCACTCACTTATGCGCTCATACCCTTGGGAAAGATATTCATCCGTCCCTTCCCTCCAGTTATGGGTTAAATAACTGAGGTCTGTTGTTCATGTGATCTGTGGCAGATGTCTGCACTGATTGTTTGTTATCACCAGTTCCAAAAAGTGTGGATGGTGCTACACAAGCCTTCACTCCTTTAAGCAATTCTCTGTGTGGTAGTCTAACTGTGTTAGACGCTCATACTTCGAAATCGACGGATAGTCAATAATAATGATAATAATAATAATAATAATAATAATAATATATATATATATATATATATATATATATATATATATATATATTTTATAAGGACTTGAAAGAACAGATGGATTCAAGCCTACTGTTCATGCATAAAATTAATGACCCACACAATTCTTATTTAATTTTCATAACTTCAATATACCTTAGTACACCAGAATTACTTAATTCTAATTTTAACCTAGAAAATCTAACCCCTTCAACAGATGAAGTAGTATAAAATTAAATTTTAAAAATACCTAAAATCTAAACTGCTGTTAAAAACTATTGTCTATACATTTGTATAATGTATGTTCATAGTATGCATCTTACCCAGAAAAATAAAAAAGGTGTCATATTATGACATAAAACTACAATGTTCATGCGACCTAAATGTTCAACTCCATAGTTCAATCTAATTCTCATTTTTGATTGGGTAATACCAACACACCCACAATCATATTGTTTAACTTCTTCTAACCACCCCTCCTTTATTTTCTTAATAACCATGAATTCATGTTATATTTTCTAAAATGAATCATTTTCACCATTTGTTTCTGAATATCACCTGAAGAAGAAGAATATTGTTCTGAAACATGAAAGTTTTTGTGTAGTATATATAATGCTTTTATAAAACATTGCAATAACAAAATTACAATATATATATATATATATATATATATATATATATATATGCGTTGTAAACAGATTAATTCACAACAAGGTATAAGTGTTTAAGAATTAGAATGTCTGCTGTCTGTACATAAGCTGTATTATTTTTTTCAACGATTTATTCCAACCAAGGAAATAAAGCCACCAAGCTGCAGAAAGAAATGCGTGGTGATATAATATGAGAAAAGTCATTATTAAGCAATGATGAACGTAAAAAGAACAAGACTTCATGAGACAGAAGATTTAAATTTTTGAAGATCAAATTGGACTTGGAAGTATGAAATGGACAAGCGAGAAGTGCAAGGAAAAAAGTTTATATCATATGGTTACATTTAACAATTTCAACTGTAAAATGGCAAAACCTAGCTGCCAATATAGTTTTACGCTTGAATATGTGAAATCAGGTAGATTGTTAGAACATTTACTATAAGAATAATTCAAGAAAATGCACAGGGACACAACATTACCATGGTGGTAAAGTAACTGAAGCTGAGATGTCAAGTCAGGACAAATAACATTGCAGATTCTTCCCTGGATTTTGTCAAGAGTCTTTAGATATATAGTAGAAGCACAAGAGTAGATGTGCCCACAATATTCAATACGTAGCTGATATTGAGAAGATTAATTTTCATCATAGAAGGAATCAAAAGACCCAATTAAGGAAATTCTGGAATTCTAGGAAGAAATAAGAAATCAAAAATCTCTAACAGAAGATTAAATATAGAAGATGGAAGATATATAATAAATAGTTTGAGATATTTTTATGGATAACCTCTTGACCGAGAGGATTACATTATAGGACACAATGGCTTATACAAGCCAATGGTTAATCCGACCTAAAACTCAAACCATGAAGATTGGTGTACAGTATAGATTTTTGTTCAACATTATTACTTCTGCCACATAATATGGTTCCATTATATATATATATTTTAATCATATCACTCCGAGCAATGCGGTAAAGCCACTGAAGCGCAGGGGGCTACGTAAGAGTGAAAAGATTGAAAAAGAGAAAGCTGGGAACCACATCATAAACAGGGAACAAGAGATAAGCCTCTTTACCTGTTCAATAGATGTGGGTGGAGTGTGAACCAGGCGATAGATTAATCTATCTACTCCAATTGAAAAATTAAATAAATAAATGAGTGAAAAGATTGGAAAAGAGAAAGCCGGAAACCACATCCTAAACAGGGAACAAGGGATGAGCCTCTTCACCTGTTCAATAGACGTGGGTGGAGTCTGAACCAGGCGATAGATTAATCTATCTACTCCAATTGAAAAAATAAATAAATAAATGAGTGAAAAGATTGGAAAAGAGAAAGCCGGAAACCACATCCTAAACAGGGAACAAGGGATGAGCCTCTTCACCTGTTCAATAGACGTGGGTGGAGTCTGAACCAGGCGATAGATTAATCTATCTACTCCAATTGAAAAAATAAATAAATAAATGAGTGAAAAGATTGGAAAAGAGAAAGCCGGAAACCACATCCTAAACAGGGAACAAGGGATGAGCCTCTTCACCTGTTCAATAGATGTTTAAATAAATGTAACAAATGTTATGGGATAAGTGTAAATAATTCCAAAAGAAAATTGTTATAAGCTGTTTTAAATTTAATCCTGATATCTTACAGTAATACCACAAAAAATCAGATTTGAATATATCAGATAATTCCTGTCCTATAATCATTGGTGGTGTAGTGCAAAGGTTCTCAATCGTGGTTCATATGAACTCTGGGGACCCATGTAACATTACTGGGGGTCCAAACACAAAAAATACTAAACTTGGGGTCGAAAGTAATATTTTACTGGTTTATAGAGCAATTCCATTTTGGAACGGTTGTTAAACTACCTGATATTTTGATTGTAAAAAAAGGAATAGAAACAGAGGATATATTAAAAAAAAGAATTATATAAAGGTCATAATTTATTTATTAATATTTAATGGAAGGAATATATAAAGATTATAATTAATTTATTAATATTTATTGAAGAAATATATAAATGTTAAAATTTGTTTATTAATACTTAATGGAAGAATTATTGAAATGCTACACTTTATTTAAGAATATTTAATAGAATGAATATACAAGGGTTATAATCTATTTATGAACATTTAATGGAAGGAATATATAAAGGTTATAATTTATTTATTAAAATTTAATTTAAATAATATATCAAGGTGAAAATTTATTTATTAATATTTAATGGAAGGAATATATAAAGTTTATAATTTATTTATTAATATTTACTGGAAGGTTATAATTTATTTATTAATATTCAATGGAAGGAATATATAAAGGTTATAATTTATTTATTAATATTTAATTTAAGAAATAAATAAAGGTTAAAATTTATTTATTTATATTTAATGGAAGGAATATGTAATGGTTATAATTTATTTATTAATACTTAAAGGAAAAATTATATAAAGTCATAATTGATTTATTAATATTTAATGGAAGGAATACATAAAGGTCATAATTAATTTATTAACATTAAATTGAAGGAATACATAAAGGTTAAAATTAATTTATTAATACTTAATGGAAGAATTATCTAAATGCTGCAATTTCTTTAGGAATGTTTAATGGAAGGAATATATAAAGTTTATAATTTATTTATTAATATTTAATGAAAGGAATATATAAAGGTTATAATTCATTTATTAAGATTTAATTTAATGTATATATAAAGGTTAAAATTTACTTATTAATATTTAATGGAAGAATTATATAAATGTTAGAATTTATTTATTAATATTTAATGGCAGGAATATATAAAGGTTATAATTTATTTATCAATATTTAATTGAAGTAATATATGAATGTTAAAATTTATTTATTTCTAATTAATGGAAGAATCATATACATGTTATAATTTATTTATTAATATGTAATGAAATGGATATATAATGGTTATAATTTATTTACTAAAATTCAACTGAAGAAATATATGAAGGTTATAATTCATTTATATTTATTTATTTTAAAAATTATATAAAGGATATAATTTATGTATTAATATTTATTGGAAGAAATATATAAATTTTAGTATTTATTTATTAATAATTATTTGAAGAAATATATAAAGTTTATAATTTATGTATTAATATTTAATGAAAGAATTATATAAAAGTTATAATTTATTTATTAATATTCAATGGAAGGAATATAGAAAGGTTATAATTTATTTATTAATGTTTAATGGAAGGAATATATGAAGGTTACAATTTATTAATATCTAATGGAAGGATTATATAAAGGTTATAATTTATTAATTATTTAATGGCATGATCATTATATAAGTTATATATTTATTATATAAATTAAATTAATATGTTAATAATAAATAATAATAATAATAATTTGAAATATAAATTCTTCTGCCGCATAATATGGTTCTATTTTATATGTAAATTGTCTAAGTAAATGTAACAAATGTTATGGGATAACTAAATAATTCTAAAAGAAAATTGTTATAAGCTGTTTTAAATTTAATCCTGATATCTTACTGTGATATCACCAAAAATCAGATGCTCTATGGATGAGTAAAATATTACCTTCAACCTCAAGTTTGCTATTTTTTGTGTTTTGACTCCAATGTTTATTAATATATTGTCATGAATTAATTAATATAAAATATTCAAAAAATAAAATAATCATAATAAAATTAATTTAATATATAAATTATATAAGGATAAAGAAAGGATTAACAGTATTAACCTCTTCAGCAGAA
Source organism: Ascarosepion bandense (assembly GCA_037127315.1). NCBI lineage: Eukaryota > Metazoa > Mollusca > Cephalopoda > Sepiida > Sepiidae > Ascarosepion > Ascarosepion bandense. Next base: position 1,125,313 of record JBBBDQ010001550.1, on the reverse strand, counting down.
TTAACCACAGGAAACTCATTGAATAAATCTGCACTTTTTAAAAATTTATTAATTACTTACATATTTGAATTTCTTTTATGAGTTATTTTACTAGTGTGCACAAATATTCTATAGAATTTAGTTGTTAAATACAAGTTTTTTATGAAATTAGTTTTACTTCAAAATATAGCATATACATTTACTATTTCTATAATACAATTACTAAATTTATCTATAAGTAAAAAATAAAATAAGCTTTTTTTTTTCATTGGATGATTATGAGGGTCCTGAAAAAATTTAGATTAAATGTGGTCCATGGGTAAAAACGATGTTTGAAAACCGCTGAATTCATGTATGAAATGTATATGTTACTGTTATAATAATTATCAGTAATATGATTTACGTCCTTGTGCAGAAATTGCTATTTCCTATTTGTATATCTCAAAATCTATAAAACGTAGCTAGCATTTTTTATAAAACTTTGCTTTTGTGACCAGGATAATGATATTTCTGTAATTTATCTATTTCTCATTTGGCAAAACTGCTGAATGTGAAAATTCTTGTTCACACAAAGTAGAAACGAAATGACATATGATTAAAAAAATTAGTATTTATTTATATTAGGATTACACAAAAGCGACCACAAAAATTTTCAAGTGAGTAATTATTAGTGATTTACGCTTATTCTTTAAATTACTTTCTCGAATCAGCCCACAAATAGAGTCTCTTGTCGTGTTTTTGCTGTACGATTTTTGGTAACCAGAACATACTAGAAATTCTTGAAACTTTTAGAAACTTCTCGAAAGTACTCGAAACTCGTGTTCTAGAAAATTCTCCTTCAGTCACTTTCTCACCGATGTGATGTAGCTTCCCTCTGTCTTTTCTACAAGTGGCAAATTTTCATTTGTAAATTTTCATGGCAAATTCTGTGACGAGCTTTTTTTTCCTGATTCCCGATCACAGGTATTTACGCACGCTACTAAATTGTCATTAAGGCTCTACCCTTTAACTGTCAAAACAATTAAATCTAATCACCTCTTCTCCTCTATGGAAGCATGATGGAGTAATGAATAGTGGCTATGGTTGAGGGAATTGAAGAGTCGAGTTCGAATTCCAGTCAGATTCATTACATTTACTCACAGGCTTGGGAAAGATATGAATCGATCTTTTCTCCCCAAGTTATGGGTAAAATAGAAGAACTGTCTGGCAACCTGTCTAGGAGAAGAAAAACTCTAAATTCAAACCAGCCTGAAGAGGGTTGGTCTCCGTCAGTCTGTCATAGAAACACCACTTCTACTGCGGCTGCAGTACATGTGTTGCCCCTACGACTTTAATGAGTCACTTAATATATGAATCTGGATCTTCTACTCTAACAGTTTCTTTTCTCACACTTCCCATTTGTGAAACTCCCTTCCGTTTGCATGCTTTCCTGATAGCTACAATCTTCAAAAGTTTAAATGCAAGTCAATTGCCATCTTCTATCACCTTATATATTCTCATCCATCTCTTATCTTTTCTTCGACATCTCCTGTGCCTTATTTTTTTTTCTCATACTGTAAACCTCTGTGCAACAATGGCGGTCTTGCTTTGCTTGGGGTGAAATGATGATAAAAAACTCATTTGTCTGGAATGCAATGGAAAATAGGCTCGTTTAAGAACATCGATGTTTAGGTCACAAAAGCAAAGTTTGAAGGGATAATAGTCCTTTCCTTTGTTTCTTAGACAGAAGCAATTAAGGAATAGCACTGAGCAAAGAAAATGGTATAAAGTGTTATAGAACAGATGAAGCATTTTTTTAATGTTGAAATGAGGTATAAATTTGAACATTGAAACTGCCTCGTAAAATCGTACCCATTCTGGAACTCAGGGCATATATTTGCTTCGCATACATGTACCGGTGTATAAATGACCACACTTTGATCTATAGAAAGAACGAGTTTTTACTTACCGATAGTTGTCATCACTGTAATTGCGTACAGCAAGGAACTAGCGTAAGACCACTTTATGTCGGTGTTTTCATCACTGTTACTCGTGTAGTAAACATCGTTCTTTGTGGCGTTATGCACTTTCTGTTGGAACGTAACAAGCACATTGTTGACCTGCTCCGTAAAGTTCCAATGGCTTAGCTTCGTCATATTCAACTCGACGCTTAACTGAGAGATCTTTGATATGGTATCCATCCTCAGGCTTGTGACATTGACGGCCTTGTTTTGTTCATACGGTCCTTCAAGGGCCTTGAAGACAAAACCGCCCATGATAGAGTAAGCTACCACTAATGAACAAAGACCAATATGTGAAAATAAGAAAGCGATGAACTTCTTGATGCAACTTAGGATTTTTCGGCGACGCTCAATCATCCGAAACACTTTGCTTTCCCTCCTCATCTGAGCTCGCTTGGCGATAAATTCCGGGTCATCTTCCAGTGACTGTTGAGATTTCGTCTGGTCAAGTTTATGGGGAAGACCGCTTTGTCCCTGGGTGTCCCCTATAATGGCTGTCTCACGAATATCTAAAGATTTTAGCAGATTCGTTTCGTTTTCTATTGGTATGGGGGCATTCAGTGGTTGACGGACTAACTGGTTCAATAGGTTAAGTTCCTTAAGTTCGTCGTCATTGTCAATATCCATTCCCGTTCTCAGTCTTCGTTGACACGCAAGACGATGCTTAAGCATAACTATAGCAGGCCACGACGAATGATTCGTATGGTCCTTCCACCGTTCCGAATCTTCTAGGTCGGGGTCGAAATCAGCTTCGACATCCAATGTAATTCCGGATAGATGGTTACCTAGAAGCACTGTCTGAGTAGACACCGAATTGGCCAAGTCATCCTCGTCTTTTTTTGATACGGTACTGTCCGATTTTTTCACTTTTTTACTCGTCTTTTTCTCTTTCTCTTTCTCCTTTTTCGATTTCTTTTTGTCTTCTTTTTCTTTCTCCTTCTCTTTCTTCTTCTCTACGGCCTCTTTTCTGCTCCTGCCCTTAAGCGACCATCTCTTCTTCTCTTTCTTCTCCTTGTCTTTCTTGCTGTCGTCGTGATACAGCAATGCGCTCTTTTCGCCAGATTTCTCCAGCGCAGACTCCGAAGAGGTTAACTTTTCTCCTTTCCTGTTCAAGGGCCGCTCTTCTCGGTCGGCCAACTCTTTCAATTTGTTTACGTCTTCAGCGCTTATTCTTGTGATCTTTCGCATGGAGTCGGTCTTGACCAGTATTTCACCAACCTTCGGCAACGGCCGTTTTGAGGCATCTCTTTCAGAAAACGACCTCTGAACCTTTTTCGCTTTCTTTTCTCGCACTTCCGGATCTGTTGTCTTCTCTTTGGCAATATTGACTTCCGGGAAGAACATATTTGGCTCAGCATCTCCTTTCTTCGTCGGAGAAGTTTTTGTATCCGCAGACTTTTCACACCAGGCTGAACCGCCAGCCGTTGCGTCAACGACGCTAGAACTTCGAGGGGAAGGGCTCCGAGAGGTAGACGGATGCGAGTATTTAGCGCTACCTGAGCCGTCGGTACTTGTCGAAGAGGACTTATGGCCGGGGCTCACAGACTTTGTGGGAGTCTTGGGAAGGGTTTTTACAGACGGCGTCCTGGAAGGTGTCTTTGAGCGTGAACTTCGACTAGTGGGAGAAAGAGAATCGTCATCAACGTGAGACCCCGTCGAAGTTCGCGGTATATTAATAGTAAGTTTATCCGTTTCGAGGCCAGTCTTGGCTCCCGTGGTTTTTACGCTGCCGGCCCTACTCGTAGAATCGGCTGTAGAGTGATCTGGGACGCTGAATTTTGGAATGGGTACAGAATGACTTGACTTTGTCGAACTTGATGGAATGACAGACTTAGCAATTGCCTTGAAAGTGTCAGAAGGTTCTGTAGATCTTGGGGTCGAGGAAACAACCGGTTTTGTACTAGAAGAACTTAGACCGACGCCTGGAGTCGTGGACTTTATTCCAATGACAGCTGGTTTGGAGAGAGTGATTGTGGGAGTCTGACCAAATTTACCGGTTGGGCTAGTTGAAAGAGGACTCGTAGAGATGGGGCTAGTGTCAGTTTTACATGTAACATCTTGTTCAAGGCTGCCTTTCGTTCGACCAGATCCAGATAAATACTTTGATAAAGAACGGCTTGATTGTTCCATAGCTTCGCTATCGGTTGCGGTCGGACTCTTTTCTGGTTGTCCCTCATAGCTGGCCCTCGACGACGAGGAGCTCTTTTTATCTTTAGTTCGATGTCGAGTGGGTGAAAACGTTCTGGTATACTTTTGTGAAGGAGAAAGGGGGAATGTTGGTGAGGTTGGGGATGCTTCAGCACTGTAGTCATCAAACACTGGCCACGTTGGTGAGGTAGGGCTCATTGATTCGTCGTCTAACTTCCAATGAGCATCACTGCTATGTCTTCTAGAATCACCGCTCAATTGGCCATCTCTTGACACTAACCGTCTGTAACGAGGATCCGTATCTGACGAAACGGGTGATCTGACTCGAGGACTGGCACTTTTGGGTCGTGCGTCGCTCGTCACAGCTAGGCTGTCCATTTTAGAAGAGTCATCATCAGACTTAGTATCTTTAGCCGTTAATAACAGATTCGATGTCGACCTCCGCAGAGAATTGTACTTGCTCACCGCTTGTAGATCCTTTTCTTGTCCGGCCGGCGATAAGCAATAAGGTGATAACGTTTTGCTTAGTTCTATGAACAGTGCGTGCGACTCGTCGTCGTCCTTCTCAATTTCGGCACTGTCGCATTTCGTTTCTGAATGTTTTGACGGAAGTTTCGACTTCTCTTTTTCATCTTCAGTGATCGTTTCTTCGTCATCGTCAGCTTCGCCATCATCATTCTCGCCAACGTAGCGCCGTCCACTCCCGTGAGCTGGTTGAGTTCTAGCTCTTTCCGTAACTCTAGATCGCCCTTGTTCTTTTTCCATAGACTTAGTTCTCCTCTCTTTGCTTAAGTTAGATTTTATCAGTCCGCTTTTCGCTGACTGTGATCGACTAACCTTTGGGGACCGTGAAGCGCCTCTTTGCGGAGATTTAGCGTCCTCTGTGGAGTGCTTTTTACGATCTCGAGACTCTTTTCTTGAACGAGACCCTGGGGATCTCGATCTTGATGACGGTCTCGAAGGAGAAGAATAATGATGTCTCCGGTGAGGTGATGGTGACGTTTTCTTTCCTGTCTGCTTTACGTCTTTACCTACTTTTATATAGCAGACTTCCTCTCCTCTACGACTAATTCTTTCGGGACGCTCTTCCTCTTTTTCTATACTCTTGGTGGTTTTTTTGTTTTTTGCTCTTGAGGGACTTGTCGATTTGATTATTTTTTGGGCCTTATCAGTTTTTAAGCTTTTCGACGCTGAAATATTGCTCGGCTTTGCTGTCGTTTTGAGACCACTGTCACCGGCAAATGGGGTCGCAGTTGCAGCCGGTCTTCGAGTGGTGAATTCAATCCTGTCGTCTCGATGAAGGTCAGGTGAGGACGCAGACAGAGTTCGAATCGATGCCACTTCCGCTTCGTAGTCGTTGTCGTTTTCCTGCCCGTAGTTTCCATCTCCGGCCTCGGCACGCCGCCGCCGACTCGACGAGAGCGCGTTGGTGGACGACACCCGCTTTACCCGCTTTTGCATCATCGCTTCCTTCACCGTCATTCGCCGGAAGAGATCACGTGGTTTCGTCTGTGAATTTTCCTCGTCATCGGAGAGCACATCGCGTGGGGATGCAACATCGGTAGATGTTGCCTGCGGCTCGAGAGTAGCATCCCGTGATTCGACATCAACTTCGCCCCTCTCTTTACTCTGAGTCCGTCCGGTACTTGACGATCGACTTCTTTTGAAAAAGCTCCGCCTCTTTTTGCTACTGGATTTTCGTTCAAGATCGGCTCCCTCGCTGCTAGTGGCAGTGGCAGAGGCGCCAACTGTTGCGGGTACGGCACTTTCAGACCTCTCATCTTTAATTTCCGTTTCCGATTTAGCCCGCTTCCGGCTTAGTTTCTTTTTGCTTCCAATTTTACGCCCTTCACTGGACGCCCTCTGTGAAGAACGCTCGGGAGAAGCCATTTTGAAAATTACTTTTTACACAACCAAGAAAAACATATTTTGGGTTTTAGTCTTTTGAGTTTATAAATTTTTATAATACGCTAGAAAGAGTTTCAGATATATTTTCAAACATTTTTAAAATAAATGATTTGTTTAACGTTTTTCTGCTTTTTTAACACTGAGATAGTCGGTGAAAAATTTTAGTTAAACATTTCTTTCTTTTGAAAAATAAATTTTTAATTATTTAAATGTCGAGAAAACGATGAACGAAGATGGAAAATTAAGTCGAATAAATAAAGTTTAATATGAGTTTAAATATTTTCTTGTTTAAAACTTAAGACTCTATGAATTCTACTTAACCGATGAACAAGATTTTAACCGATTTTAAAAGATTTTAACCGATTTTAAAAAAGATTTTAAAATGATTTTAACCGATAAATATAAAAAGATTGTAACCGATATTTAAAAGAATTTAACCGATAAATCGAAAAAATGTATCACATTTGCTTATTTTTTTTACAACCGATAATTTCTTTTTTCAAAAATCTTTAAAAAAATGTTAACTATTTAAAAAAAAAATCTTTTTTATTTTTTAAATTTAAATCATTCTGGCAATTTATCAAATGCAAAAAGACTTTATTTATTTCTTCAATTTGATTTAAGTAAATATATGATCGAATATATTTCTTAAATATATTTCTCTTTGTATTGAGTTATTTACGAATACTTTAATCTGAAAAGTTTATCATACAAATCTAACAGTTCTATCTTGTTTAGAAAACAGATTTAAAAAATACTGTTATTTTTTTGTTCAGCCTTATAGCTCACTGTTTAAAAAATCCCTGGTATTTGTTGCGAACTTTGATATTTGATACGATGCGTTTGTATGATGATTCTGGCGTATGCACCTTTACTACTGCTTAGAGTATGAAAATATAAAAGAATTCTTTTTTTTTTCAGAAGAATTTCTTGACAGAAAGAACAGTGTGTTATGAAAGACTGACAGATATATAGGCTGGCACACTTCTGTAAAAAGAATTCTGCCAGCCAATGAAATTTCTTGCCAGTTTTCTTTATTGCTTTGTTTTGTCTTTGTTTTTCTTTTTATGTTTTATTATTTCTTTTTTTTTTAATTTAAATTTTTTTTTTCAGGCACTTTTCAAAGTCACAACTGCTTCTTTGTCCCGTTTAAGCCGATACGGAAAAAGTGAACGGACTTCCGCCTCACCCCTACCAGTTTTTGCGTCATTCTTATCGTTGGAGATTGTGAATGAGCCAGACATTGACGGGCAGTAGGTGGCGCTGGTTTTATGTTCCCCGGTATTTCTTTTTCTCTCTTTCTTTCTCGCTCCACCTCTCTTTCTCCCTTTATATATATATATATCTCTCTCTCTATCTCCAAATGTGTTCAGAAGATTTAATAGTGAAGGTAAGAGATAGTGATACAGTGGCCCAGAAACAAGAAGGAAAATTCATAAAAAACTAGAATATCCGCCAATATTGTTGATTTATTCTGGTAATGATTGTCTGGAAAGTTTTCAAACAGTCAGGAATCTGCAACAGAAGAAAAAATAGTGAAAGAAGAGATTTTTACACACACACACACACACACACACACACACACACACACACACACACATATATACATATATATATGTATATGTATATATATATATATATGATTAAAAGGAGACAAAAGGAAAACTTAATTTTTTTAGCCAACGCGTTTCGTCCACTGACTGATATTATCAAAGCAAAATGTGAAATGAATATTATTTTAAATAAGTCAGTTAAGTGCAACACGTTTAAGCGATTATGTTTCGAAAGAAACATTACTGACTAGGCAGAAGATTTTCGAGCAGTTGGTTGCCAACCAAGGCTATAGAACCCAATTTGTAGTGCTATTTAACACATAGCTGGAAGGAGAAGCGACGGATTAAGACCTTTCCCAAGGGTATTTCCGCGTAAATGATTGCAACTAATTCAACTGGAAGTCGAACTCGGCTCCCCAATTTCTCGTTCCGAGCCGATAATCACTACACCACAAAATGATGTATCCATAAACAAAAAGTAATGGACGAAACGTGCCGGCTAAAACAAAATATACTTTTCCTTTTGTCAATTATTCGATTGAATTTAACAAAAATTTCGATACAACTTTATATATACACACACACACACACACACACACACACACACACACACACACACACACACATATATATATATATATATTATATATATATTTGCTAAACATATGCTGTTAAATATAAGAGACAATGAATGTCTATTATGTTTAATCATGAGCCGTTCTAAACGTCGTATTTTGGCTTTAATTTCAGTTGAAAATAAAGACAAAAATTCTCCAACATTTGGATAATTATTTATTGATTTGCTTCTAAGCTTTCGGCTCACATGAGACATCTTCAGAGAGGTTATTTAGACGAAAATATAATAACATCCACCATCACCGACGATTTTATATACTGTTCTTACCATCATCGAATGACTTTAAGTAATAGAAAATAGAAAAACGCACTGCCCTCCTCTCTCTCCCTCTCTCTCACCCTCTCTCTCTCTCTCTCATCTCTCTCTCTCTCTCTCTCTCTCTCTCTAAATATTACTGGCAATTGAAAAATAGTGTTATTTCCCCTGTCATTTAATGGGATTTCACAGAGCTAAATCATACAACAGAAATGGACATATAATTTATGTCTTCTGAGAAATTAAGAATCATAAAACACTTAAATAACCCTAGCATATTAAACAAGAGAAATGAATTGATAGTTACATGTAGGCATAAAATAAAATCTACTTAAATACGTTGATCCAGATTAACAAAATATTGGTAATAGTAATTAATAATTAATTTATATTTCAATTTTATAAATTATGAATTTTGTTTTTTAGAAAAGTACAAGTAATCGAGCATTATATTTACTATGAAGGATCAATATTTTCAATGATTAATACTATGAATGATTAATATTTTTCTTCATATATATATATATATATATATATATATATATATATATATATATACAAATCCTGTTTATTTTAAATGGCAAACATAATTTTTAAAATGAAAAAGAAAAACTTTAATTCCAGTATAATATATAGTTATACCAACAACCACATATATTTACGAAAATTTAAATTACGTAACCGTCAGTTACCTGAAGATTGCGTTATGCATGAAAACTTAGAGTCGTGCAACCAGAGAAGGATAATATTTATATATATGACGAATTAATGGATTTCATTTTTAAATCCCTCAGATTTATTAGTTACTTCTTAAAACAGATTAAACGGCGGTTTCACCTCTAAAGTGGGCCGGTAGTTCTCATTCAGCCAGACGGTGCATTTAAATTAAAAAAATTTTCGACCGTGCAAGCCAGTAAATGAAAATACAAATAATTTGATATAAACAGAGTGTATAATCAAAATAACGTTAAAAGTAATATATATATATATATATATATTGTAATCTGCGGATGACAATAATATATATATTACATATATATATTATTGTCATATATAATATATATATACTATTACAATATATATATATATATATATATATATATATATATATATATATATATATACAAGTATGGGTGGAATAATATTCCCCATCCAAAGAAACACTATTTTTTTAAAAGTGCTCAATACAAAGTAGAGCTAATAATAATAATATTTATTAATAAATTATAACATTGATATGTTACAATATCACTACAAAAGTAGCTATTTTGTTTCAACATTTTTTGTGTCTTATCAAGTGATGTGGTTATTTCAAAATGAATGGCTTTAAAATATATATATATATTGTAATAGTTGTTACAATGGTTTATAAATTCATAGTATCACGACAGAAACATTTTCGCGTTTCGAAGCTAACCTTGTTTTTTTGTTACTTCTCATCGGGTGAAGAAGCTGGAATTATCCTTATGTTATCCTTATGTTAGTTTAAAATACAGACGAATTACTTTAACTTCAAAAACGTTTCCAATATAATTCTGTCCTTAAATTCACGTATGAACTTAACACTAATAACAAAATTCCCTTCCTCGACAAATTGATAAACACAAATAATAACAAATTTACTATTTCATCATACAAAAAACTTACCAGCATCATGCACACTTAACTACAATAGCGAATGCCCATATTACTACAGAATAGCAATTATAAAAAGTCTAATACACCGTGCAGAAACTAATTCATCCACAAAACAGATTTTCTACAGTGAACCAAAGAATATGAAACAAACACTTATTAATAATAGCTTCCCAAACTATATAGTTGACGAACAAATGAGATGCTTTCTTTGAAGTCTCAATACTAAGCAGGTGAAGAACAGTACTACTTTAACTAAACACAAATATATTAGTCTCCTATATCGCAATCAAATGCATACAAACTATAAAAGAGATGAAAATATACTAAAAAATTAATAAATACTAATACATCTACAGCAGATCCGAGCAAATAAATTAAGTTAATCATATACTACTGTAACTCTAGTATATCCAACTCACTCATTCGCAACGACTCATCTCTCCTGGTTAGCGATTTGAAAAAAATATCAACATAGTATACAAATTCAAGTGCCCTTTAGGAGACTGTATCTCCAACGAATTAAACAATATTTATGTTGGTCACACTACAAACTCGCTCTCACGACGTTTGAAACTACATTTAAACAATAATTCTAACATCTTTAGACATTTAAAATAACATACCAGGCCACATACACCATTCCGTGAAATCCTCGTCGAAAACACAACCATACTTAAACATGAAAACAATAAACAAAAACTAAAAATACTCGAAGCCATATACAGAAAACAGTTAAAACCTAACCTGAACAAAATTAACTACGAAATCCCCACAAAGATTCTCAAATGCCTATAGTAGACAACAAAAGCGATTGGTTATCCCAATGGCTTTCCATACTTAATATTTCTCGCCTCCACTCCTGCGTGCTCATGTGAGTCGCCACAAATTGTAGTGCGATTTTCGCTTCCAGTACGCTCGCACGTGTTCGCCAATCTTCCATACAAACAAAATAGACGACTACTACTATCGTTCGTCCGCGAACTGTTTATTACAACCAACACAATTGTCATCTTTGATAATGGCTGATGTAACCTGAAAGCTCAGAAAGGATTAAATAAAAACATGTCTCAATATTGTTATTTTCTTTCCTCTTTCAACGATAATGCCATTAAGCTTATCGGACGATATGAAAAAAATTTACATAAAATAAATCGACAAAACTTGTCTATATTATTTAATGAAACATGAATCAATGGAAAAATGCTGCCTAAATACACACACACACAATATGTAGCGACTCCGACTGACACCAAATCAGTTGAGTTTCGATCCTGGCCAGAAGCAAGTGGATGTGCCTAGCCACACTGATGAGCTGTGATACAGCGAAACAGGCTTGTATGTGGATGACTAATATATATATATATATATATATATATATATATATATATTTCCAAATAAATAAGAACGAAGAAAATAATTGCAACGTTGAAAACATTGATTTAAAACAGTGCTCAATATGAAAATAGAACAATGAATATTTATTATTAATTTTTACGTTTATGTGCAAACTACAAACTACTATAAAATTGTACATTTTTAGTAGGTTATAGTTTCCACCTGTACTAACGTAATAATTAATAATATATGTGTATTATTAATTATATATTTTTAATTATATATATGTACATGTATATATACAAATTAATTTGTTAGTTCTATCACGGAGATTGAGCGCTTTCAAATAAGTACCACGCATGTATAACATATAAATAATAGAATGTATATAACAAATTGCATATATATTCATATTTACACACACACACACACACACACACGCGCGCGCACACACACACACACACACACACACACACACACACACATATATATATATATATATTAGAAGGAAACGAAAGAACAGATAGATTAAAATCCACTGCTCATGCATTTAGTTTTATGAAGAGTGCTCAATACATATTTTTTACTCTGAAATTAGTTATTTTTGTATATCCTCTACGAACATCACCAACGTCGCACTTGTAAAAAAACACTCAGGTGCCATACGTGATACACGCTTTCTGACTAGGTAGAAGATTATCTCACAGTAAGTTACCATTACTTTCTGTGGTAGACTGGTTGCCAAGGCTATAGAACCGAATATGTCCTGTTATTTAACCCATAACTAGAAGGAAGAGACGGATTAATACCTTTCCCAAGGGTATTTGCGCGTAAGTGAATGCGAGGAATTCAAATGGAATTCGAACTCTGCTCTCTCCGAGTTGCCATTCTGAGTCAATATCTATTGCACCACAACGCACATCCTGCACTTGTAAAACATGTTGCATATTTACTGGTTTCTCTCAGCTGGTGGACTTAGGTGCAAAATCAGCATTAAGAAAGCAAATGACAAACGTTATGTCATTAAAAGAGATATCGCTTCCAACTCAGTAATTCGCCGAAGCCTTCTTTTTTCACATTAAGGCATTATAATGTACAAGCGTTGTAGTTGTGGTACATTGGATACCGGCTCGGAACGAGAAATCGGGGAGCCGAGTTCGAATTCCAGCTGAATTCATTGCATTCACTTACGCGCAAATACCCTTGGGAAAGGTATTAATCCGCCTATACCTTCCAGTTATGAGTTAAATAACAGGACAGATTGGGTTCTATAGCTTTGGTCGGCAACCAGTCTACCGTAGAAAGCAATGGCAACCTACTGCGGGATAATCTTCTGCCCAGTCAGTTATGTCTCTGTCGAGACATGATCGCCCAAGCGTGTATCACGTATGGCACTCAACTGACTGATAATAGATGGAAACATGATTTAGGCTACACACTGGGCATAAAGTGGGGGATCAGTTGTATATTGTTATGAAGTAATAAACTGATCCCCCAATAATTAAAACTTAATAATATAATACATCTCTTCCCCCTCTAGCTATAAGTCAAATAACAGGACAGATTGGGTTCCATAGCCTTGATCGGTAACCAGTCTACCGCAAAAAGCAATGGCAACCTACTGCGGGATAATCTTCTGCCCAGTCAGTCATGTCTCTTTCGAGACATGATCGCCCAAGCGTGTATCACGTACGGCACTTAACTGACTGACTGAATGTACAAGCGACGTCATTCTGGTGCGGATACGCGCTTGTCTAAATCGATGCTGCTATACGCTATTTTCACTGACATCAGATATGATATCAGAAGCAAGACAAATGAGGTAATTTTTGCTTCTTCTCACCTTAATTGATCCCAGCTTTTTGTATAATGCGCTATGTAAACCTATAAACATCTTTTTAAACCACTAACCGCAAGCATGTTTTTCCTGTTTTTTTCAACCGAGGCGAATGGCACGATTTTTATTTCATTTTATTTTATTTTTATGTTAAGATATTGGTAATTTGGATTTGCTGGTAGGGTAAATGTTATCGACTCGGAAAGAGAAATCAACGATTCGGGTCCGAATTTTGGTTGAGTTAATTTTCGCAGAAATATACTTGCGGAAATTATGAATCCTTCTCTTTCCTCGACTGCTATAGGTTAAATAACCTCTTGACTTTAGACGACAAAGTCAAAGCACTATACGAAAGTAATTTCGATAAGTTGATTCTGTGTATGTGGCATGATGGGCCCCTAGCTGTGAATGTCCAGACTGATGGAATCTGAGGTATGTGGTTCGTTTGAACATGTCAGTGAAATAGCGATAACTAGCCAGCAACGTGTCATTAGGTTCGGTCACATCTTGGTACGGGAGGGGAGACACCTGGCGCCGCGACAACCAAAGTCACACATACAAATATCTACCTGGGTTAATTAGCAGAAATCTAAGTTATGACTGGGAACTTCATCATGAAGAGGCCCGACTGGAAACAACTTAACCAGTCAAGCTACGTTGCCCGCCCTTTTTGGACAGAGGATTAAGTGTAATATCATTTTTCAATTCCTTATACGACTGACTTCATCGATTACAGCTAAAGTGATCGATTTTATTTCTCCTTTTTCTTATAAAACTGAATTCCTAACTCGTGAGGAAAAACTACTACAAACGTTGCTCTGTCGAGCTTAGCTTCCTGACGCCCTGTCTACACGAATTTACCCTAACTACTAGCTTTCCTCTGTCTTTTCTACAAATATTTTACGGTTTCTGTTCTAACGAGCGTTATTCCCTGATTCTCCGACCAAATGAATTTACTCGTGCTACTCGGTTGGCAACTAGGTCCCACCCTTTTACAGCCAAAACAGTCAAGCGTAACCCTCACTTCTACTATATTGGTTTCTTTTCTCACATTTCCCATCCATGGAACTCTCTTTCATAAACTTGCTTTCCTGATATCTACAATCTACAAGAGTTTAAGTGCAATGTAAATTACCATCTTTTCTCTCCTTGATTCTCATTTTTCTCTTATCTTTTCTTTGACATCCCTTGTACCTTGTTGTTTTTTTTAGCTCCCCTCTCATGTAACCCTCTGCGCAGAAGTGGCAGTACTACCTTGCTTGTAGTAAAACGATTATTAAAAAAATATTTCAACTTCCTTTGCTCGATTTATTTTCATTTATATTTTCCATGCATATTTTTTTTTTTTTTTTATAAGCGTTTCACCCCGAGCAAGGCATGTCACTGCCACTACTGTGCAGGGGGCTACGTAGAGTGGAGAAAGGCTGATTAAATATAGGAAATGACAGAGGGTGGGTGATAGGCGGGTAATGTCTATGGTGATTAGTTGATAACAGCTTTGTTTTGGAGGCATTGAAATTTACCAACCATTTCCTACCCCAGGTCACTACGGATTGGAGGTCCCTTTCATATATATATTCAACTGGTGATTCCCTTAGATTATATTTTTTCATATACTTTATATAATCAAAACTTAATCTATTGTAATCACCTATTGGACTGAGGGATAAGTGGTTGTAGTTTTAAAGAAGCAATGTTGATAACGAATATATCATTCTACTACTCCAACAGCTTCTTTTCTCGCGCTTCCCGCCTGTGGAACTCCCTTCCACAAGTCTGCTTTCCCGACAGTTACAATCTCCAGGTGTTTAAATGTAGGGTCAATAGACACCTCCTATCACACTAACTCCCAACTATTCTCACAACACTCTCATCTACCCAACCCTCATTCTCGGTATCCTCACCCGCCTATCACCCACCCTCTGTTATTTCCTATATTTAACCAGCCTTTCTCCACCCTACGTAGCCCCCTGCACAGTAGTGGCAGTGACATGCCTTGCTCGGGGTGAAACGCTTATAAAAAAAAAAAATGTTTCTTAAATATATATTACAATAGTTGATGAAAAGTAGATAACATACAATAATGTTCAACGCAAATATCAATGGACTAAAAAGACCTGAAAAGTGGAGCCCCATAGAATAAAGATAATATTATGCCTGTGATAATACCGTCAGGGTATTATTCATTTATGGTTCTTTAAATTCAATGAAAAACTAAATGCATATTTATATGTCCAGCAGGGGCAATGTGCCCATAAAACGGTGGTCGGAATGCGCCCCGTATTCGTCAAGTTTTTTTTTTTTAATCGTTTCGCTCCAAGTAAGGCATTCCACCGCCACTATTTCGCTTGGGGTTACATAGGGGAAGGTAAATAGAAAGAGTGGTCAGATATAGGAAATGTCAGAAGGGGGTTGATAGATAGATGAGTGGGTGGGAAGAGTGTTTGAAAGAATGGAAGCGAGTTATTGTGTTAGGAGGGGTCTATTGACCTTACATTTAAACTCCTGGAGATTGTAGCCGTCTGGGAAGCAGTCATGTGGAAGGGAATTCCACAGTCGGGAAGTGCGAGAAAAGAAACTGTTGGAGTAGAAGTTGCGGTTGCATTTTATCGGTTTCGTAAAGGGGCGGGATCTAGTTGCTAATCTAGTATCTCGTGCAAATTCGAACCTAGGAGACACCAGTGATCTAAGCTCATCGGAACAGAAGCCATGGAAGTATTTATAGAAGAGGCACAGGGAAGCCACGTCGCGCCGGTGAGAGAGAGAGACTGCAGGCGGTCTGCCAAGTCAGTGTCGATCACATTACAGACCCTCCGCTGTACCTTGTCGAGAAGCCCAAGGAGAATAGCAGGGGCACCCGACCAGATATGGCAACAGTATTCAATGCACGGGCGGATGGTAGATTTATAAATGTGCAGGATACATTCAGACGGAAAAAAACTCCGGGCCCTGCACAGAGAACCGACTTTCATAGCAGCGGATTTAGCAATGGATTCTATATAATCATTCCACTTGAGGTCCGCTGAAAGTGTGAGACCAAGGAGGCACAGTGTTTTGCTCTCAGGGAGGCAAGCCTGGTCCATGCTAATGGGAGGTAGGTGCGATTGTCTATGATGGTTAATTGATAGTAGCTTCGTTTTAGAAGCATTAAAATTTACGTGGAAAAATGTTGTTCTATATTACAAAACGAGGCTTTATACAGCAAGCAAACGCAGACAAAATAAAGATTATGGAAATCGGCTAGTTTGTTCTACTAGATATGCTATACTGACCTGACTTTGCACCAACTGATTATTTCCTTTTTAAACAGATACAAAACGCTTTGACAGTGAAAGCTTTCGTTAATGTAAAAATGAAACAAGAATTCGTTTAAAACTTTTTCGCATCAAAACCTGCTGATTCTTACTCAAAATATATCCAAGAAGCTCCTAGTAACTGACAACAAGCTATTTCAAATAATAATGGCTGTATTAATTGAATGAAATATAATGGTTCTTTATCGTAATCAATTGTTTTCGCTCAAACGAATAACCGCTCTGTTTGGGTGGGCTTCAGAATGCGCTGACTACAACTCTTCAGAGGGGTAAACCCCCCAATGAGGCGCCCTGGGTATGACGATAAACTACATCCGGGTCCTGGGTTTGACGATAAACTGCATTCAGCAATTGAGAAGTTTTGAGGAGCATAGAACCACCTCTTAATTGTTGTTGTTCCCAAGCCCCACTTGACTGAGGGTGGTAGCAGCTGTTAGGATCCTAGCTATGGGCAAATAAGTAATCCCTAAACTGGGACAAAAACACAATGAAAATATAAAAATAGATTTTTCAAATGAAATATCCAGCAATACATTTTGAAGAAGAAAATAAATATGTTTGACCGAAAAGTGCCTTGTCATCGTCCATAGAAGTTTAGCAGATAAGTGCATTGGACTCGTCCATAGAAGTTTGACCAAAAAGCGCCTTGGGTTCTCCAGAGAAGTTTGTCCGAAAAGTGCTATGAGATTGTCCATAGATGTTTGATCTAAAATCACCTAAGACATTTCATAGAAGTTTGATCAAAAATCACGTTGGGCTCGTTCATAGAAGTTTGTCTGAAAAGTGCCTTAGGCTTGTCCATAGATGTTTGATCAAAAAATCGCTTTGGGCTTGTCCATAAAAGTTTGGCCGAAAAGCGACTCGGGTTCTTCAGAGAAGTTTGTCCAAAAAGTGCCTTCGGCTTGTTCATAGAGGTTTGATGGAAAATCGCCTTGGTCTCGCTCATAGAAGTTTGTCTAAAAAGTGCCTTCGTTTTGTCCATAGAAGTTTGATGGAAAATCACCTTGGGCTTGTCCATAGAAGTTTGATGGAAAATCACCTTGGGCTTGTCCATAGATGTTTGATCGAAAATCGCCTTGGAAGATGTCCTCCTCCATGATAACGTATAGCCGCATTCAGCAAGAACAGCATAGAAAAATGTGTCCTCTGGGTTCTTCAGAGAATTTTGTCCGAAAAGTGCCTTGGGATTGTCCATAGATGTTTGATCGAAAATCGCCTTGGGTTTATCCATAGAAGTTTGATCGAAAATCGTCTTCTTCTCGTTCATAAACGCTTGTCCAAAAAGTGCCTTGAGCTTGTCCATAGATGTTTGATCGAAAAGCGCCTTGTAAAATGTCCTCCTCCATGACAACGTATGGCTGCATTGAACAAGAACAGCATAAGAAAAGCAAATGGAACTCGGCTAGTTTGTTCTACCTCATTCGCCTGACTTTGTACCTTTTACGATTTCAGCAAACACGGTGGGGGACTATCTTTAATGAGAATATGATTCCAGAGTTCATCGAAAAATTTTAACTTCCAAAACCTACGGATTTTACCCAAAAGTTAACGGAAAGGTATTTTTGTTTAAGTTGTTTTTGTAAATAATAACGAATATATAATTGAATACAACGTAATTAGATTCTATTTCTGAAAAATAAATTTTATAAACGAAAACGGAAATTATTTATGGCACAACCCAATATGCAAAGTGGGTTTAGAGTAGGTATTATGCTTCTTATTATACCAGTATTCTTATATTCTTATTCTTATTCTTATTCCTATTCTTCTTATATTATTATACCGTTATTCTTATTCTTATTCTTCTTATTATACCAGTATTCTTATATTCTTATTCTTATTCTTATTCCTATTCTTCTTATATTATTATACCGTTATTCTTATTCTTATTCTTCTTATTATACCAGTATTCTTATATTCTTATTCTTATTCTTATTCCTATTCTTCTTATATTATTATACCGTTATTCTTATTCTTATTCTTCTTATTATACCAGTATTCTTATATTCTTATTCTTATTCTTCTTATATTATAGTACCGTTATTCTTATTCTTATTCTACTTATTATACCAGTATTCTTATATTCTTATTCTTATTCTTCTTATATTATTACCGTTATTCTTATTCTTATTCTACTTATTATACCAGTATTCTTATATTCTTATTCTTATTCTTCTTATATTATTACCGTTATTCTTATTCTTATTCTTCTTATTATACCAGTATTCTTATATTCTTATTCTTATTCTTCTTATATTATAGTACCGTTATTCTTATTCTTATTCTACTTATTATACCAGTATTCTTATATTCTTATTCTTATTCTTCTTATATTATTACCGTTATTCTTATTCTTATTCTACTTATTATACCAGTATTCTTATATTCTTATTCTTATTCTTCTTATATTATTACCGTTATTCTTATTCTTCTTATTATACCAGTATTCTTATATTCTTATTCTTATTCTTCTTATATTATAGTACCGTTATTCTTATTCTTATTCTACTTATTATACCAGTATTCTTATATTCTTATTCTTATTCTTCTTATATTATAATACCGTTATTCTTATTCTTATTCTACTTATTATACCAGTATTCTTATATTCTTATTCTTATTCTTCTTATATTATTACCGTTATTCTTATTCTTATTCTTCTTATTATACCAGTATTCTTATATTCTTATTCTTATTCTTCTTATATTATTATACCGTTATTCTTATTCTTATTCTGCTTATTATACCAGTATTCTTATTATACCAGTATTATAATAGTTGTTCTGGGAGTCGTTTTATACTAAAATTTATTTACTTCAGTAAAATCATTTTAATAAATTATATTAGAAACTTGAAAAAAATTTCACTTTTTTTCAACAGATGCCGTTCCCAGAACTGCGTGCGTGTACTTTCAGATGGTCAGTCAGTTAAGTGCCATACGTGGTAAACGCTTGGGCGATCATGTCTCGAAAGAGACATGACTGACTAGGCAGAAGATTATCCCGCAGTAGGTTGTCATTGCTTTCTGCGGTAGATTGGTTGCCAGCCAAGGCTAGAGAACCCAATCTGTCCTGTTATTTAACCCATAACTGGAAGGAAGAGACGGATTAATACCTTTCCCAAGGGTATTTGTGCATAAGTGAATGCAATGAATTAAACTGGAATTTGAACTCGGCTCCCCGATTTCTCGGTCCGAGCCGATATCCACTGTACCACAACGCACATCCGTCTGTTTCAGATAGTAACAAATCTATAAGGAAGTACTATAAGCAAGCTTGAAATTCAGTGTATGTTATTTCGCCGAACTGTAAACAACTTTTTTTTCATAAAGTTAAATATGCCGGATTTCGTGCCAAAGAAAGTGTATTTGCGGGGAATTTTACTGCACTACTTTATTCAAAAGAAATCTGCAGCTGAAGCAGACAGAATTCTTGTTGAGACTTACGGAGAACATGCTCGGCAGAAAAGGAACGTTTTTTTTTTGCATCGTATTGTGAGCGGTGATGAAAAGAGGATACACTACGATATTTATTATGATCTGCTCAAACCGACCGAAACGATAACGGGAGACAGCTATCGACTACAATTGATGCCTTTGAGTCGAGCACTGAAGAAAAAACGGCCGCGATACGAGCAGAGACACAACAAAGTCATTTTGCAATATGACGACGGTGGCCACATGTTACAAAACGGATGAAAACTTACTTGAAAACGCTTAAATGAGAAGTCCTACCCCACCCGTCGTATTCACCAGACATTACTCCGTACGATTATCATATTTTCCGATTGGTGGCACATAACCTGGCTGAGAAGCCCTTTCATTCTTATGCAAGATACTAATACATTTATTATAATTTTACATTTTTAGAAAATAAAAATAATAATAATAAACATTTTTAGGTAAAGAGGATTTTATGACGGGGCAAACATTTGAGTGATTGATATGTTTATTATATATATATATATAATCGTTTTTCCTCAAGCAAGTCAGTACTACCACTGCTGCACAAGGGGTTACTGTGAAAAGAGAGGAAAGAGAGAAGAAAGAAAAATAACGGCACAGGGGATTTTGAAGAAAGGGTAAGAAGGAGGTGGGAGTCAAAGAGATAAGAAATGGTAATTGACATTGCATTTAAACTTTTGGAGAAGGGAGTTCCACAGCGGGAAGTGCAAAGAATGAAATTACCAGAGAAAAAGCGGCAGTTACATTTGCCTATTTTGACGGTATAAGAGTGGGACCTAGTTGCAAATCTAGCTGCACAAATAAATTCATGAGAGCAGGTTACCTGGAAAGAAACTAGAGCAGAAGCTGCGAAAACGCTTGTAGAAAAGACAGAGGGAAGCCACATCCCGTCGGTGACAAAGTGCCTGAAGTGAGCTGAGAAATCAGGACCGATTACATGAGTGAACCTTCTTTGGATTCTGTCGAGAACCCCGAGATGAACAGCAGGAGCACCCGACAAGATATGGTAACAGTATTCAATGCACGGACGAATAGTAAATTTATAAATATGCAAAATGGATTCTGACTAGAAAAACATTCTGGCTCGGCACAGCGACCCAACATTCTTAGCAATAGATGTAGCTATTGATTCAATGTATTCATTCCACTTGAGATCGGCTGAGAGAGTGAGGCCGAGGAGGCGCAGTGTATTGCTTTCAGAGAGACTAGTGTGATCCAAATTAATTGAAAGTAGGAAAACTTCTCTATGGTGCTTATAAGAGAGCAGCATCGTTTTAAGCCAATTCTTACCCCAATCCATCACATATATTGTAATTGTATAATAAATACAATACGTTTTGTGCGCATGTTTTGTTTTCATAACTGTATAGCTACTTTTGCTACCCTTGCATATTTCATTAATTGTCATCGTTTATTTTTTTACTTAACATAGTTCTTGATATATAATATAATATATCGTTTAGCCATAGCATCTCATATAACGGGAAATACTGTAAACTGTCACGAATTTATTTTTAATCTCTTGAAAATGATTAATTTAATCTCTGAACAAAATGGTATTATCCTTATCGAAAATCGATTGAATGACAAGATACGATAAGAAGATAGAGATCAAATGAAAAACTCTGTGCCAAAACACGAAGCTCTAAGCACAGCTTCTATCAAAGAAATTCTTTTACTCGTTTCTTTTAATTTTTTTACCGTCTTTTATTTTTTCTGAAAACTTGAGCCGAAATCATTTGCTCGGCTTATTTCTCACGTATAGTCTTACATGCCTTTCGGGTGCGCTTCTCTATCAACGTTATCAACGAGTTAAAATGACTTAAATAAGGAAGTGATTACTATTAGAGTTGTATGCTTACTGACAATTTGAAACCTTGTCAGGTTCAGGTAAAACAACATTGCTGATAATAGATTCACGGATTTTTTTAAAAAAATGTTATCTATGAGAAAATAAGAAAAAAAAATTCTTTATTTTCACGAGATAGACTCTAGCAACAACTGAACACCTTTTAACCAGTTGAACCTGCTGTACTTATTTATTGGCAAAACACCGTAAAAATAACAACGTCTAACATGAAAACGTTTGATAAAGTACGTCACAATGAAATGTTGGAACTACAACGTAGCCTTGACATATTTGGGAAGGATATTAGAATAATCCTGAACAAGTCACTTGCATGCAGATCGAAAAGAAATTCAATAAATATACAAAAATAGAAAGGGGTGTAACAGTCCCCGGTTCCCTTTTTGACAAAGTACTCCGATTCGCTTTCCAACAATAAGACATGGGTTCGCTTTACGACCATGAGACCTGAGTTCGCCTTCCGACAATGAGACCCGGGTTTGCTTTATGACCATGAAACCCGAGATCGCTTTCCAACAATGAGACATGAGTTCGCTTTACGACCATGAGACTTCGGTCTGCCTTCCAACAATGAGACCCGGGTTTGCTTTTTGACCATGAAACTCAAGTTTGTTTTCCAACAATGAGACATGAGTTCGCTTTACGACCATGAGACTTCGGTCTGCCTTCCAACAATGAGACCCGGGTTTGCTTTTTGACCATGAAACTCAAGTTTGTTTTCCAACAATGAGACATGTGTTCGCTTTACGACCATGAGACTTCAGTCTGCCTTCCAACAATGAGACTCGGGTTTGCTTTTTGACCATGAAACTCAAGTTTGTTTTCCAACAATGAGACATGTGTTCGCTTTACGACCATGAGACTTCGGTCTGCCTTCCAACAATGAGACCCGGGTTTGCTTTTTGACCATGAAACTCAAGTTTGTTTTCCAACAATGAGACATGTGTTCGCTTTACGACTATGAGACTTGGATTCGCCTTCTAACAATGAGACCCGGGTTTGCTTTATGACAATGAAACTCAAGTTCGCTTTCCAATAGGATGTGCATTGTGATGCAATGGATATCCGCTCGGAAGCCGAGTTCGAATTCCAGATAATCTACTGCCCAGAAGATTATCCCGCAGTAGTTTGCCATTGCTTTTTACGGTAGACTGGTTACCAACGAAGGCTATAGAACCCAATCTGTTCTGCTATTCAATCCATAACTGAAGGGAAAAAGACATGGATTATATTATATTAATATATTATTAATAAGTAGTAATTTTAAGGGGATCAGTCTATTACTTCATTACAATAGAAAACCGATCCCTTACTTTATAATCAGCAGAACATTTACTGATGTTTGCAACTATTCAGTCAGTTAAATTCCATACGTGATAGACGCTTGGGCGATCATGTCTCGAAAGATACATGACTGACTGGGCAGAAGATTTTCCAGAAGTAGGTTGCCATTGCTTTATGCTGGTTACCAACCAAGGCTATAGAGCCCAATCTGTCTTGTTATTTAACCCATAACTGATGGGAAGAGACGGATTAACACCTTTCCCAAGAGTATTTGTACGTAAGTGAATGAAAGGAATTCAACTGGATTTCGTACTCGACTCCCCGATTTGTCGTTCCGAGCCGATATCCACTGCACCACAACGCACATCCAATCTAGTACAGCGTTTAAATTCACAAAATCTATGTACCAAAGAGGAAAGCTCACCAAACGAATTACTATGTAAATATTTATAGAAAAGGAGCAGAGAAGCAGCGTTTCGGCGGTTGAAAGCGACTGAAGACGGGATGCCTTATCTTATAAATGATTATTTTACAGTTTCAGTTCTGTTGATATCAGCCTACTCATATCAATCTATTTATATCTATCATATATCAATATCAGTCTATTCATATCTACTTCATGGTACCTAGAGCCAGACGGCATAGAGACGGCCGTAAATTAAATGTACAGTTTATTACTTAACAAAAAATTAATGGTTACAAAAAGTCAATAAATCTAAAAATAGCACGATTAATTTCTTAGTAAACAATAAAAATCAGAAATTAAAAAGATGGATGAGACCTTGCCGCCAATCTAGTACTGCGCTTAAATTCCCATAGTACCGGGTACCAAAGAGGAAAACTCACCAGAACTATTACTATGAAAATGTTTGTTCTTTCATTGGAGGTTTTGTAGTTTTCTTGCATGCAATAAAAATATTTTTATTTATGAAAAAATTACTTGTTGCACTTTGTCTATTCGAGACTGACCGTTCAGCACATTGTTCATTCGACACTTTGAACATTCGACACTTTGGCTTTTCGACACTTTCTCTGTTCGGCACTTTGTTCATTCGACACTTTAAATATTCGTCACTTTGATCATTCGACACTGTCTGTTCCGCACTTTGGTCGGCACTTTATCAATTCGACACTTTGTCCGTTCGGCACATTGTTTATTCGACACTTTGACCGTTCGACACTTTAATCAGCAATTTATCCATTCGACACTTTGTCCGTTAAAATATCTTTTATGCCGTGTGCCTTGAGAAATTATGGCTGTCATGGCCCTTCACATCTTCTGGTCTCGTGTAGTTCTTAATATATATTGTCTTGTTATTTCTCCCAAAACGTGTTATTCCATACATAAGCCCATCATATATTTTAATTGCTGTGTTCTCCTGTCCCTCTTTCACTTTATCCGTCCTGTGAGTATCAGATTCCCCAAGCCCTTTTTCCTCATCCGGTTTCTTAGAAATTTCAACTTTCCCTTCCTGGTGCTAAGTATAATTTTCCTTGTGTCTTCATTCTCTCCCAAATTTCATCGTTTCTCACATGTTCAGTGAATGGTATCCTAAGCATCCTTCTGTAGAAACATATTTCTGTTGCTTTGAGTCTCTTCTTCATCTTTGAGGAGATTGTCCAGTATTTGCTGCCATGTTAGAGTCCAATACTCTTTCCTTTTTTTGCTTCGAAATTTTCAATCTCTAATAATCTTCTTAGCCTTTGGAATAAAGTCCCTCGCAATGCCAATTCACATTCGGATCTCAGTGTCGCACATTCCGTACTCTGTTTGAAAACATTGCAGGTTTTAAATTTGTGTACCTGCTTGATTTTAGTATCCCTGACCTGTAATAATATTTTGGACTTCTCTTGTTGCTGATGACCTGCATTCAGCTTTGTGATACTTTATACTTAGTCATTTATACTCATTTCTCTTCGTTGCATTCCGTAGTAGGTAGTTAATTTGAATATTTTATTTATTTATGAAAGATTTACTTGTTGCAATTTGTCCGTTCGGCACTATGTTAGTTACTTTGATAGGTACTTTTCCATTCGACCTCTTGTCCGTTCGGCACATTGTCCATTTGACACTTCGACTGTTAGTTAATTTGATCGGCACTTTTCCATTCGACCTCTTGTCCGTTCGGCACATTGTCCATTTGACACTTTAATTGTTCGTTACTTTGATCGGCACTTTTCCGTTCGACGTCTCGTCCGTTCGACACATTGTCCATTTGACATTTTGATTGTTCGTTACTTTGATCGGCACTTTTCCATTCGACCTCTTGTCCGTTCGGCACATTGTCCATTTGACACTTTGATTGTTCGTTACTTTGATCGGCACTTTTCCATTCGATCTCTTGTCCGTTCGGCACATTGTCCATTTGACACTTTGATTGTTCGTTACTTTGATCGGCACTTTTCCATTCGACCTCTTGTCCGTTCGGCACATTGTCCATGTGACACTTCGACTGTTCGTACTGTGATCGGCACTTTTCCATTCGATCTCTTGTCCGTTCGGCACATTGTCCATTTGACACTTCGACTGTTCGTTACTTTGATCGGCACTTTTCCATTCGACGTCTTGTCCGTTCGGCACATTGTCCATTTGACACTTTGATTGTTCGTTACTTTAATCGGCACTTTTCCATTCGACCTCTTGTCCGTTCGGCACATTGTCCATTTGACACTTTGATTGTTCGTTACTTTAATCGGCACTTTTCCATTCGATCTCTTGTCCGTTCGGCACATTGTCCATTTGACACTTTGATTGTTCGTTACTTTGATCGGCACTTTTCCATTCGACCTCTTGAACGTTCGGCACATTGTCCATTTGACACTTCGACTGTTCGTTACTTTGATCGGCACTTTTCCATTCGATCTCTTGTCCGTTCGGCACATTGTCCATTTGACATTTCGACTGTTCGTTACTTTAATCGGCACTTTTCCATTCGATCTCTTGTCCGTTCGGCACATTGTCCATTTGACACTTCGACTGTTCGTTACTTTGATCGGCACTTTTCCATTCGAGCTCTCGTCCGTTCGGCACATTGTCCATTTGACACTTTGACTGTTCGTTACTTTAATCGGCACTTTTCCATTCGATCTCTTGTCCGTTCGGCACATTGTCCATTTGACACTTTGATTGTTCGTTACTTTGATCGGCACTTTTCCATTTGATCTCTTGTCCGTTCGGCACATTGTCCATTTGACACTTCGACTGTTCGTTACTTTGATCGGCACTTTTCCATTCGATCTCTTGTCCGTTCGGCACATTGTCCATTTGACACTTCGACTGTTCGTTACTTTAATCGGCACTTTTCCATTCGATCTCTTCTCCGTTCGGCACATTGTCCATTTGACACTTCGACTGTTAGTTAATTTGATCGGCACTTTTCCATTCGACCTCTTGTCCGTTCGGCACATTGTCCATTTGACACTTTAATTGTTCGTTACTTTGATCGGCACTTTTCCGTTCGACCTCTCGTCCGTTCGACACATTGTCCATTTGACACTTTGATTGTTCGTTACTTTGATCGGCACTTTTCCATTCGACCTCTTGTCCGTTCGGCACATTGTCCATTTGACACTTTGATTGTTCGTTACTTTGATCGGCACT
Organism: Ascarosepion bandense; assembly: GCA_037127315.1. Classification (NCBI taxonomy): domain Eukaryota; kingdom Metazoa; phylum Mollusca; class Cephalopoda; order Sepiida; family Sepiidae; genus Ascarosepion; species Ascarosepion bandense. The sequence continues at coordinate 1,098,494 of JBBBDQ010001550.1, read as the reverse complement.
TTTCCATTCGATCTCTTGTCCGTTCGGCACATTGTCCATTTGACACTTTGATTGTTCGTTACTTTGATGGGCACTTTTCCATTCGACCTCTTGTCCGTTCGGCACATTGTCCATTTGACACTTTGATTGTTCGTTACTTTGATCGGCACTTTTCCATTTGATCTCTTGTCCGTTCGGCACATTGTCCATTTGACACTTTGACTGTTCGTTACTTTAATCGGCACTTTTCCATTCGATCTCTTGTTCGTTCGGCACATTGTCCATTTGACACTTTGATTGTTCGTTACTTTGATCGGCACTTTTCCATTTGATCTCTTGTCCGTTCGGCACATTGTCCATTTGACACTTCGACTGTTCGTTACTTTGATCGGCACTTTTCCATTCGATCTCTTGTCCGTTCGGCACATTGTCCATTTGACACTTCGACTGTTCGTTACTTTAATCGGCACTTTTCCATTCGATCTCTTCTCCGTTCGGCACATTGTCCATTTGACACTTCGACTGTTAGTTAATTTGATCGGCACTTTTCCATTCGACCTCTTGTCCGTTCGGCACATTGTCCATTTGACACTTTAATTGTTCGTTACTTTGATCGGCACTTTTCCGTTCGACCTCTCGTCCGTTCGACACATTGTCCATTTGACACTTTCATTGTTCGTTACTTTGATCGGCACTTTTCCATTCGACCTCTTGTCCGTTCGGCACATTGTCCATTTGACACTTTGATTGTTCGTTACTTTGATGGGCACTTTTCCATTCGATCTCTTGTCCGTTCGGCACATTGTCCATTTGACACTTCGACTGTTCGTACTGCTTGATCGGCACTTTTCCATTCGATCTCTTGTCCGTTCGGCACATTGTCCATTTGACACTTCGACTGTTCGTTACTTTGATCAAGCCTTTTCCATTCGACCTCTTGTCCGTTCGGCACATTGTCCATTTGACACTTTGTTTGTTCGTTACTTTAATCGGCACTTTTCCATTCGACCACTTGTCCGTTCGGCACATTGTCCATTTGACACTTCGACTGTTCGTTACTTTGATCGGCACTTTTCCATTCGACCTCTTGTCCGTTCGGCACATTGTCCATTTGACACTTTGATTGTTCGTTACTTTAATCGGCACTTTTCCATTCGACCTCTTGTCCGTTCGGCACATTGTCCATTTGACACTTTGATTGTTCGTTACTTTAATCGGCACTTTTCCATTCGACCTCTTGTCCGTTCGGCACATTGTCCATTTGACACTTTGATTGTTCGTTACTTTAATCGGCACTTTTCCATTCGACCTCTTGTCCGTTCGGCACATTGTCCATTTGACACTTTGTTTGTTCGTTACTTTAATCGGCACTTTTCCATTCGACCACTTGTCCGTTCGGCACATTGTCCATTTGACACTTCGACTGTTCGTTACTTTGATCGGCACTTTTCCGTTCGACCTCTCGTCCGTTCGACACATTGTCCATTTGGCCTTTCATTGTTCGTTACTTTGATCGGCACTTTTCCATTCGACCTCTTGTCCGTTCGGCACATTGTCCATTTGACACTTTGATTGTTCGTTACTTTGATGGGCACTTTTCCATTCGATCTCTTGTCCGTTCGGCACATTGTCCATTTGACACTTCGACTGTTCGTACTGTGATCGGCACTTTTCCCATTCGATCTCTTGTCCGTTCGGCACATTGTCCATTTGACACTTCGACTGTTCGTTACTTTGATCGGCACTTTTCCATTCGACCTCTTGTCCGTTCGGCACATTGTCCATTTGACACTTTGTTTGTTCGTTACTTTAATCGGCACTTTTCCATTCGACCACTTGTCCGTTCGGCACATTGTCCATTTGACACTTCGACTGTTCGTTACTTTGATCGGCACTTTTCCATTCGACCTCTGGTCCGTTCGGCACATTGTCCATTTGACACTTTGATTGTTCGTTACTTTAATCGGCACTTTTCCATTCGACCCGCCTCTTGTCCGTTCGGCACATTGTCCATTTGACACTTTGATTGTTCGTTACTTTAATCGGCACTTTTCCATTCGATCTCTTGTCCGTTCGGCACATTCCATTTGACACTTTGATTGTTCGTTACTTTGATCGGCACTTTTCCATTCGACCTCTTGAACGTTCGGCACATTGTCCATTTGACACTTCGACTGTTCGTTACTTTGATCGGCACTTTTCCATTCGATCTCTTGTCCGTTCGGCACATTGTCCATTTGACATTTCGACTGTTCGTTACTTTAATCGGCACTTTTCCATTCGATCTCTTGTCCGTTCGGCACATTGTCCATTTGACACTTCGACTGTTCGTTACTTTGATCGGCACTTTTCCATTCGAGCTCTCGTCCGTTCGGCACATTGTCCATTTGACACTTTGACTGTTCGTTACTTTAATCGGCACTTTTCCATTCGATCTCTTGTCCGTTCGGCACATTGTCCATTTGACACTTTGATTGTTCGTTACTTTGATCGGCACTTTTCCATTTGATCTCTTGTCCGTTCGGCACATTGTCCATTTGACACTTCGACTGTTCGTTACTTTGATCGGCACTTTTCCATTCGATCTCTTGTCCGTTCGGCACATTGTCCATTTGACACTTCGACTGTTCGTTACTTTAATCGGCACTTTTCCATTCGATCTCTTCTCCGTTCGGCACATTGTCCATTTGACACTTCGACTGTTAGTTAATTTGATCGGCACTTTTCCATTCGACCTCTTGTCCGTTCGGCACATTGTCCATTTGACACTTTAATTGTTCGTTACTTTGATCGGCACTTTTCCGTTCGACCTCTCGTCCGTTCGACACATTGTCCATTTGACACTTTGATTGTTCGTTACTTTGATCGGCACTTTTCCATTCGACCTCTTGTCCGTTCGGCACATTGTCCATTTGACACTTTGATTGTTCGTTACTTTGATCGGCACTTTTCCATTCGATCTCTTGTCCGTTCGGCACATTGTCCATTTGACACTTTGATTGTTCGTTACTTTGATGGGCACTTTTCCATTCGACCTCTTGTCCGTTCGGCACATTGTCCATTTGACACTTTGATTGTTCGTTACTTTGATCGGCACTTTTCCATTTGATCTCTTGTCCGTTCGGCACATTGTCCATTTGACACTTTGACTGTTCGTTACTTTAATCGGCACTTTTCCATTCGATCTCTTGTTCGTTCGGCACATTGTCCATTTGACACTTTGATTGTTCGTTACTTTGATCGGCACTTTTCCATTTGATCTCTTGTCCGTTCGGCACATTGTCCATTTGACACTTCGACTGTTCGTTACTTTGATCGGCACTTTTCCATTCGATCTCTTGTCCGTTCGGCACATTGTCCATTTGACACTTCGACTGTTCGTTACTTTAATCGGCACTTTTCCATTCGATCTCTTCTCCGTTCGGCACATTGTCCATTTGACACTTCGACTGTTAGTTAATTTGATCGGCACTTTTCCATTCGACCTCTTGTCCGTTCGGCACATTGTCCATTTGACACTTTAATTGTTCGTTACTTTGATCGGCACTTTTCCGTTCGACCTCTCGTCCGTTCGACACATTGTCCATTTGACACTTTGATTGTTCGTTACTTTGATCGGCACTTTTCCATTCGACCTCTTGTCCGTTCGGCACATTGTCCATTTGACACTTTGATTGTTCGTTACTTTGATGGGCACTTTTCCATTCGACCTCTTGTCCGTTCGGCACATTGTCCATTTGACACTTCGACTGTTCGTACTGTGATCGGCACTTTTCCATTCGATCTCTTGTCCGTTCGGCACATTGTCCATTTGACACTTCGACTGTTCGTTACTTTGATCGGCACTTTTCCATTCGACCTCTTGTCCGTTCGGCACATTGTCCATTTGACACTTTGATTGTTCGTTACTTTAATCGGCACTTTTCCATTCGACCTCTTGTCCGTTCGGCACATTGTCCATTTGACACTTCGACTGTTCGTTACTTTGATCGGCACTTTTCCATTCGAGCTCTCGTCCGTTCGGCACATTGTCCATTTGACACTTTGACTGTTCGTTACTTTAATCGGCACTTTTCCATTCGATCTCTTGTCCGTTCGGCACATTGTTCATTTGACACTTTGATTGTTCGTTACTTTGATCGGCACTTTTCCATTCGACCTCTTGTCCGTTCGGCACATTGTCCATTTGACACTTCGACTGTTCGTTACTTTGATCGGCACTTTTCCATTCGATCTCTTGTCCGTTCGGCACATTGTCCATTTGACACTTCGACTGTTCGTTACTTTGATCGGCACTTTTCCATTCGATCTCTTGTCCGTTCGGCACATTGTCCATTTGACACTTCGACTGTTCGTTACTTTAATCGGCACTTTTCCATTCGAGCTCTCGTCCGTTCGGCACATTGTCCATTTGACACTTTGACTGTTCGTTACTTTAATCGGCACTTTTCCATTCGATCTCTTGTCCGTTCGGCACTTTGTCCATTTGACACTTTGATTGTTCGTTACTTTGATCGGCACTTTTCCATTCGACCTCTTGTCCGTTCGGCACATTGTCCATTTGACACTTCGACTGTTCGTTACTTTGATCGGCACTTTTCCATTCGACCTCTTGTCCGTTCGGCACATTGTCCATTTGACACTTCGACTGTTCGTTACTTTAATCGGCACTTTTCCATTCGATCTCTCGTCCGTTCGGCACATTGTCCATTTGACACTTTGACTGTTCGTTACTTTAATCGGCGCTTTTCCATTCGATCTCTTGTCCGTTCGGCACATTGTCCATTTGACACTTCGACTGTTCGTTACTTTGATCGGCACTTTTCCATTCGATCTCTTGTCCGTTCGGCACATTGTCCATTTGACACTTCGACTGTTCGTTACTTTGATCGGCACTTTTCCATTCGACCTCTTGTCCGTTGGGCACATTGTCCATTTGACACTTTGAACATTCAACACTTTGTCTGTTCGACACTTTGACCGTTCGACACTTTGTCTTTTCGGCACATTGATCAGCACTTCGTTCATTCGATACTTTCTCAATTGGGCACAATGTCCTTTGACACTTTCTCCGTTGGGCACATTGTCCTTCGACACTCTGACATCGATCATGGCTCTCCACGATGTACTGTTCTTTGTAAACTATCGTAAATATTGTCTTTTTGTTATCTCACCTAAGCTCTGATCTTTCATGAATTTACACTTGCTCATTCTTCTTATTCTGTGTCCGTTCAGTTCGTTGGCGATCATGGCTCTCCTCAATTTTCTGTCCTTTGTAGCTGTTAACAAATTTTTTTTGTTACCTCTCCTCAATCGTGCTCGTTTATCCATTTACACAAGCTCATTCACTTTCTTCTACGTGCCGTGACCCTTCAGGACGTTGGTGATAATAGCCCTCCACGATGTTCTGTTCTTTGTAAATCTTAGTAAATTTTGTATTTTTGTCATCTTTCTTAAACGCTCTTCTTCCATCCATTGATACAAGCTCATTCCTTCTTCTTTGTTCCGTTGGTAATCATGGCTCTCCACGATGTCCTTTCTTTTGTTGACCTTAGTAATTTTATATTTTTGTTGCCTTTTCTAAACCATGTTCTGCCAATCCATTTACGCAAACTCATTCTTCTTTGTTCGATGACCCTGCAGGACGTTAGCAATCATGGCTCTCCACTTTGTCCTGACCTTTTTAACTCTTAATAAATTTTATATTTTTGTTATCTCTCCTAAACATTGTTCTTCTGTCCATTTAAACATGCTCATTCTTTTTCCTTTATGCTCCGTGACCCTTCAGGACATTGGTTATCAAGTCTCTCCACGATGTCCTGTCCTTTGTAGACCTTAGTAAAATTTTATTTTGTTATCTCTCGTAAACCTGGCTCCGCCATTCATTTACTCAATACTTCCGTTGGAAACGCATTAAAATGTGTTACAGAGTACGTCAGAAATACCCACCACGTGTACCTCCCACATAAATGTAATCCATTAGCTAAATGAAAACACAGTTGCCGCTTATGTCTTACCGTTATGTGCGAAGTATTTCTGGGATGTTTCTGTGGCATATATTTCTGCTGCACCCTGTACTTATTTCGCCTTAAGTTGGGTGGGTGATAAAGAGATACACCTAACAGCTTTTAAAGTATCATTTAAACCCAAGCGATTACTGTGAGTGAAAAAAAGAAAATTTCCTACCACGAGAATGTCGACCTGATGAGCCCTGACACTCGCTTACACTTGTGCCTCCAAAAAAAAAAAAAAGAAAAAAGAAAAAAAGCGCTATGCATGTTCGCCTACGCTAGGATGTCCTCGTAATATGCATACTTGAAATTTTTTTCTGTCATTTCTGTAGCTTTGCTATTTATGTATATCTACCCACCCCACCGTATACACTTTAAGTCAGTTAAGTGCCATACGTGATACACGCTTTGGGCGATCATGTCTCGAAAGAGACATGACTGACTGGACAGAAGATTATTCCGCAGAAGGTTGCCATTGCTTTATGTTGTAGATTGGTTGCCGACCAAGGCTATAGAACCCAATCCGTCCTATTATTTAACCCATAACTGGAGGGAAGAGATAGATTAATACCTTTCCCAAGAGTATTTGCGCGAAAGTGAATGCAAGGAATTTAACTGGAATTCGAACTTGGCTCCCCGATTCCTCAGCCCGAGCCGATATCCACTGCACCACAGACGCAAGTAAGAAAATCGACGTTGTTTTTCACAGTACAAGGGAAACATCGGTCTGAAGCATCCAAAGCATTCTAACTATACAATAAGATTGCAATTGCAAACATAAAAAGAAGATGGTGTGAATAAGTAAAATATTACTCTATATTCAGCTGTATTCTTCTTCTATATACCGTGTCCGTTCAGGACGTTGGCGATTATGACCCCTCCTCCCAACAAATTCTAACCGTTGTAGCGCTTAATCTTTCTGCTATCTCTCCAAAATATTTCACCGCCACCCACTCTTTCCTCTTTTTTTGTTATGTTTCTTAGAAATTTAAACTGTCTCTTCCTGATTTGAGCTACCATCACTCTCCACAATTTCCCGTGCTTTGTAGCTCTGAGTAAATTTTGCTTTGTTTTTTTACTGTCTCTCCTAATCCCTGTTTTGCCAATTATTTGCACAACGTCGTTATGTAGCTAATGCATTGCTTTCCTTGGGTCATCTTTCAATCAGTATGTCATATGAATATCACTTTTTCTGGGCCATTTTTTCCCAGAACGTGCCCTAGAAATTGCAACTGTTTCTGATTCTAATCAAGTATCCTATTTGTTTTCGTTTTTTTTCCTTGAACACATGTTGAAGGAGTATCAGCTTGCCATGAGTTCCTTAAAAGCAAATTACCTAACAACCAAATCACAGATTTATGCCAATTAATAAATTTCATCTTAACACACAATAATTTTAAATTCAACAACAAACACTATTTACAGATTAGTGGCACAGCAATGGGCACGAAAATGGCACCTAGTTATGCCAATATCTTTATGCATATTTTAGAAAAAAAGATACTAGACAGTTCACAATACAAACCATCACATTATTTTAGATACATTGATGGTATTTTCTTAATATGGACTCATGGATTAGAAAAATTAAAAAACTTCTTTACTTTCTGCAACAACTTCCACAATACAATCAAATTTACCATGGAGTACTCATACACATCCGTCCCTTTCTTAGACGTCATGGTAAAATTAAATAAACATACACTTTCCACCAGTCTATACAACGAACCCACAAACCAACATAAATTCCTACACTTTAACAGCTGTCATCCCCTCAAATTAAAAAAAATCTATCGTATACAGCTCATTTATTAGAATAAAACACATTTGCTCAGACCATCCAGATTTTCTAAACAACATTAACAACCTAACAAAACAGTTTCTAAAATGTAAATATCCAATAAAAATAATAAAGGAAGCACTACATAAAGCCATCCACATAGATCGTAGCACACTTCTCACATACAAAAAACGAAAAGATAACAACCGAATTCCCATGGTTTTTAACTATAATCAATATTCCTACACACTTATCAAAAATTTAAAAAATGATTACAGGAACCTCCAATCAAACAAAAACATCAAAGACATTTTCGATAAACCACCCATAAATGCAAAGAAACAAACACCCAACCTATCAACTATCCTCACTTCTAACAAATATTTAAATAATACAAACCTATCAGGGAATTTAAAATGTGGGAAGCCTCGCTGTTTAATTTGTAAACATTTAATAACAGACAAAACATTCTCTGTACCCAACACCAAAATAAAATTACACCCACCAAACCTTACTTGTGACAGCAAAAACATAATCTACTTTCTCTTCTGCTCAATTTGCCCCAACAGTGGATATATCGGCGAATCCGGTAATAGCTTTAGATTTCGCTTCAATAATCACAAACTAAATATACGACAAAAAAATGTATACTCCCCAATTGCAGCCCATTTTAATCAACCTGATCATACTTTAGAAAATTGCAAATGTTTACTAAATAGACTCCAATTTTAGTTCTACATACACACGCAGAAAGAAAGAAAAATACTGGATTTTAAAATTAAATACACACAAGCTAGGGTTAAATAGGGACTTAGGTGTGTTGAATCTTTACAAATATTTCAATAGCTAAATTTTTTTTCAGATATTCCAAGAAATTTTTATTTAAAACAAACAGACTTTCTCTACGGACATGCCGCATGTTGTGAACAAACACACCACGTGATGTAAACAAAAAATATTCGGACGCTATCGTGAAATACGTTTCTAATTCAAATTTAAAAAATCACTCGTTTCTGATGAAGGACCGAGGGCGGTCTGAAATATAAAATATAATAAAAATAAACAAATACTGTTAAAAAAAGTACATTTTTAAATTCAAAACTTTTTAATATTCTTTCCTATACATATTAAGACAGTATACGTGGATGATCATCACTATATATATATATATATATATATATATATATATATATATATATATATCCGAGTGAGTATAGAATGAGGAGAGAAAAAAGAAAATTTTTTTCCGTCCAAAACATTAATTTAAAACAGTGTATATATGATGTATAGAGCAGTGAATATTTATTATAAATTATGTTTTAGAGCATGTAGATAATTTCTTCTATATATGTCCTCTTCCCTACAATCATATGTTTGTTTCAGTGTTTGGATTTAAACACTTCTTCAGGGAAATAAAGGTTTGGAATCATTCTCTGTTTATATTTGGTTCGTTGTTGTCGTGTGGGTTGGTTGGGGTTATTGGTAATTAAGTGAATGTCTCGTTTTTTTTGTTATTTTTACCGAAAAAATCTAAATTGGAAAGAAAAAACACCCCACCCCTATCACGTCTATGAAAACCTAGACACAGGATCAAAGTAAATGCATGAATTAGGTCCACTAACAGCAAACATCAACCAATTAAACGATAGCCAACCATAAAAATGACCACTCAACAGCGCACTCTTAGAAATCCTAACCAAAAGATATACCCAACCGATAAAAAGATAAAACATACATTCCAACAGATAATACCATTAATCAACAATTTCACACTTACACACCAAATTCCTCAAAAGTCTAACGGTCAAAACGAGACATTCACTTAATTACCAATAACCCCAACCAACCCCCACGACAACAAGGAACCAAATATAAACAGAGAATGATTCCAAACCTTTATTTCCCCTGAAGAAGTGTTTAAATCCAAACACTGAAACAAACATATGATTGTAGGGAAGAGGACATATATAGAAGAAATTATGTACATGTTCTAAAACATAATTTATAATATATATATATATATATATATATATATATATATATATATATATATATATATATATATATATATAAAGAAAAACGAGCGAATATATTACACATTACTCATTCAGTGATGAATTGAGTTCTCCCAGTGGCGGGCGTGTGTATACACCGCAGATATATAACACGCTAAAATTTCCTCCTCTCTCCTTCCATGCGCCGACTGACACTAATTCGGTCGGGTTTCGATCTGGGCTGGAAGCAAGTGGATATCTTGCCACGCTGATAAACTGTGATACAGCGAAACAGGCTTGTATGTGGATGACTAATAAATCTATATCTATCTAGATAGATAGATGGATAAAGACATATCATAGAATTAGTGTGTGGGCTGTAGTTAAGAAGACAATTTTTGTATATCTCTTAAGCTGGGGTTTCCAGAGATTCTTTCAATGTGTTTTTTGTTCCATTTTTTATCATTCCAAGCGCACCTACTATCAGTGGTTTTCACTATCTTGTTTTCAATTTCCGCATTTTTTCTATTTCAATTTCCAGGTTTATATATTTTATTAGCTCTTAAAATTCCTTGGTTGCTCTGTTACAATCCGCTAGACAAGACATATCAATTAGTACGCAAGTTTTTTCTTTTTGGTTTTTGACAATAATGTTTTTAACAATAAGTTTTCTTGTTTGTGTAGATCATGTAATCCCATAGAATGGTGGTATCTTCTATTTCTGTAACCGGTTCTGGGTGATGCTCATACCAGTGTGACTTGACTAATTTGAAATCGAACTACACCATTTACCATTCAATTTATAAACTAAGGCACTGAAATGAAATATACTGCATTCAAATTAAATAATAGTGTTTTCAAATTAAAAACAAAACGAGACATTCAATTAAAAAATAACATTCAGTTTAAAGAATGAATTTGCAATTCACTAACTCTAATCTAACTATGTAATCAGTACGTTAGTACCACATAGTTTAATAGCACATGCTTGTTTTGTATTGGTATTCATCTGAACTTTTTTCTTTGGCAATTGCGAGTTTTATTTAGTGAAGAATTTGATGCCATTTTATATCGATAACAAAAAATAGTGCATTATTTTAAATTAAATGGCTTATAATTTAATTTAAATGCCTTAGTTTTTAAATTGAATGACTTTTTTTAATTTGAACGCAGCAATATTTAACATGAATGTCTCAGCAAATGGTGTAGAAAGTTTTCTTCTTGTATGTGTCATTGGCCTTCAGGATGTAGGCAATCATGGCTCTCCACGTCTTCCTATACCTGGTGGCTATTAACACACTTTCTCCTTTTACCCGCCCAAACCCCGCTCTGCCATCCACCTGCTCGGGCACTTCAAATATGTTATCCTTGTCTCTTTTGCCCTCTATCTGACCTGTGAGTATCAGATTCTCCAAGCCTTCCTTCCTCATTACATCTTCAGCTCTCTCTTCCTGATGCTCAGAATTAATTTCCTTTTTGTTTCTATCCTTTCATTGCTCACACGCTCGATCCATCATATTCGCAGCATCCTTTAGTTGCTTCAAGTTTTTCATTAATCTTTGATGATATTTTCCAGCATTCACTGCCATATTAAAGAACAGACATCACATAGCAATCCAGATCTCTTTTCTTTGTTTCTAGTGAAATTTTCCTGTCTCTTAATACTCTACTCAGCTTCAGGAACACGTTTTTTCGCCATACCAATTTGCCTTCGGATTTCTGTATTTCACCTTCCGTCTTCTGTTAGAACACTTCCCAAGTATTTAGATTTTTATTCTTGCTTGATTTTAGCACTCCCCACCTGTATTTGGCATTTTGAACTGCTCTTGCCTAATTTAAAATAAACGCCCCGTTGTCAGGAATTTTTCGTTATTTTTAATAAACTTGCTGTTGAGATAATAATACCAGAAAATGTTTTGAAAAAATAATAAGCAGGCCGAACTTAATAATTAATCTGCCTGGTTGAGGGAAGAAATTGAAAAAAAAAAAAATTTCACGGTAATGCTACAATAGAATAATAATCTCTGCATGGCCAATATCCAGAACACGTGCCAATAAATCCAATGTTGACAAAGTTTAATACTCATCGATGGTTACGTGCATCTGGATTAAAGTCTTTATTCTTGCAGCACAAGACCAAAGTCTTTTCACGAGAAACTTTCAGGCAAATATTATGCATAATAATATGGATCCAAAATGCAGGTTTTGTGATAAACACCAAGAAACAATAGACCACCTAATCTCAGGCTGTTCTGTGCTTGCTCCAAATGAATATAAAAATCGCCACGATAGAGTTGGGCAATATGCAAACATTATGGAAAAGCTGTAGGCAAACACTGGTATGAACATCACCCAGCACCGGTTACAGAAATAGAAGATGTAACCATTCTATGGGATTACACCATCTACACAGACAGAAAAATTGAAGCAAACAGGCCAGACATTATTGTTAAAAAACAGAAGGAGAAAACTTGTCTATTAATTGATATGGCTTGTCCAGCGGATTGTAACATAGCAATCAAGGAATTTGAAAAACTGTCAAAATATAAAGACCTGGAAATTGAAATAGAAAAAATGTGGAAATTGAAAACAAGAGTTGTGCCAGTGATAGTAGGTGCACTTGGAATGATAAAAAATGGGACAAAACAACACATTGAAAGAATCCCTGGAAACCCCAGCTTAAGAGATATACAAAAAATTGTCTTATTAAGTACAGCCCACACACTAAGGAAAACTTTATCTATGTAATGCTGGAGATGATAGGGAAGATAGAAAAACATGAAATGGAGCCATAACAACACGCCACTACCTGCCTTAGGTCTCCCCGCAGACTTGGTTGGTAGTGAGACCAAAGCAGAAATCGAAATATGATGAAAAATGACATAATAATAATAATAATATCTCCGCCTTGTATTCGTTTGTCTGTCTGTTTATTTATCTTTCCGTTGTCAAGATATCTCAAGACATGCTGGATGGATTCGGATGGAATTTTCAGGGATGATTGTCATCATGACTGGCTCGAAGTGATTAGATTTTGTGTTTGATCCAGTACGGAATAAAGTTTCTGGGTTATTTTTAAGGATTTTTATTAATATTCTTTCGTACATTTCACATGCCAACTACTGAATTACCTCCCCTAGATTGCTTTTCGCCATTACATTTTCTAGACGCACCTTTTCTTTTAATAATAGTAAATAATCATCTCTTGCTAATTGCTGAAATGATGTCGTTATTGCTTTGGCGGAGGTTTACGATCTTTGTCTGCTCTTGTCATTATCATTATTATTATTATCAATAATAATAATAATAATTGCAGTATGAATGTCGCCAAATAGTCTACCATTTAGCAACCTTCAATGAAAAAACATTCTCTATGGCCATTATATTAATTATGTTTATAATTTTCATTACTGAAATTGGCATTATAATCTTCTTTATATTCGTCGTTGATGATTCAACAGAGTAAAAATGAAAGGGAAACAGAAAAGAAAAAGGAAAGGTAGAAACAAATAAAAAAAGAAAAAAAGAAAGAACAAAAGAGAAAGAAAGAAATAAAATAAATGAAAATGAACCAAATAAAGAAAAAAGGCTCCAAAGGGAATAAAGAAAGAGATAAACAAAGAGAGAGAGAGAGAGAGAGAGAGAGAAAATAATGTAAAGAAAGCAAAAGGGAGCCAAAGAAAGAAACAAAGAAAGAAAGAAAGAGAGAGTGACAGAGAGGAAGAGAAAGACAGAAAAAAGTGCCAAAAAAAAGATAGAAAGAAGACGAACAAGAAATTAAGACAAAAAGGAATCAAAAGAAAGAAAGAAAGAAAGAAAGTAAGAATGAGAAAAAAGAAGAAAGAAGAAAAAACAAGAAATTAAGACAAAAAGGAATCAAAAGAAAGAAAGATAGAAAGAAAGACAGAAAAAAGAAAGAGAAAAAAGAAGAAAGAAGAAAAACAAGAAATTAAGACAAAAAGGAATTAAAGAAAGAAAGAAAGAAAGAGAAAAAGAAAGAAAGAAAAACAAGAAATTAAGATAAAAGGGAATCAAAGAAAGAAAGAAAGAAGAAAAACAAGAACTTATGACAAAAAGGAATCAAAGAAAGAAGGAGTAAAAAAAGAAAATAGAAAGGAAAAAAGAAAGAAAGAAATGTTGTCGGGGAAGAGAGCTATTCACTTTGATCTACAGCCAAATACCTGATTTGGCACTTCACTTTCATCTCTCTCTCTCCCTCTCGCTCACGCCATCTCTCTCTCTCTCTCTCTCTCTCTCGGTCTCTTATTCCTCTCTCTCTCTTTCTCTTTATTTCTTTCTTTCACGCTCTTTTCACTCGAAGAACCACAAGTGAGAAAGAAGGATATTCAATGGCTCTTTTCATTCTGATGATTTTTGGCTATTTTTATGAAGTGTTTGCCAACGGATACATCTACTTCAGGGGCACATGCATCACTTTACACACACACACACACACACACACACTCGTATATATATATATATATATATATATATATATATATATATATATATATATATATATATATATATATATATATGTATGTATGTATGTCTTATATATACATGTCTTATGTATATATATATATCGTTTTAAACACACGCACACATATACGCATATATGTGTGTGTGTTTGTGCGAGTGCGAATGTATGGGAGTGTGTGGGTGAATTGAGGTTTGTAATTAAAATACTGAAAATATCATTCATTCAGATATCTATGTGTATATCTATCTCAGTTCATAGTGAGCATGTGGTATGCTGATGTTTGAAGAGAAAAAGTTATTTAGATATTTATCAGGTATTCTGGCGATTGTCACGGTGAAATGAGCAGTGATTAGACATGGCTTGGATAATGATATTAGACCAAAAAGAAAGGCAATCACAAAGATTAACTCTCGCGGGTTGTGTGCCAAATTCAACCATTGTCATTGGAAATAAACGTCTATTTCAGGCAATATCTTTCTTAGCAGTTCATATTTATCTCTTTTGGTATCTGTCTCACTTTGTTCATATCTATCTATCTATCTATCTATTTATCTATCTATCTAGGCTCATTTACATCTATCTATCTATCTATCTATCTATCTATCTATCTAGGCTCATTTACATCTATCTATCTATCTATCTATCTATCTATCTATCTATCTATTTATCTATCTATCTAGGCTCATTTACATCTATCTATCTATCTATCTATCTATCTATCTATCTATCTATCTATCTAGGCTCATTTACATATATCTATCTATCTATCTATCTATCTATCTATGTAGGCTCATTTACATCTATCTATCTATCTATCTATCTATCTAGGCTCATTTACATCTATCTATCTATCTATCTATCTATCTATCTATCTAATCTCATTTACATCTATCTATCTATCTATCTATCTATCTATCTATCTAGGCTCATTTACATCTATCTATCTATCTATCTAGGCTCATTTACATCTATCTATCTATCTATCTATCTATCTAGGCTCATTTACATCTATCTATCTATCTATCTATCTATCTATCTATCTATCTATCTAGGCTCATTTACATCTATCTATCTATCTATCTATCTATCTATCTATCTATCTATCTATCTATCTAGGCTCATTTACATCTATCTATCTATCTATCTATCTATCTATCTATCTACACACATGTACACACAAACACACACATATATGAGGTTTGATCAAAAAGTATCGTGATTGTTGCTATGGTAACAGAGCTAAAGTACGTAGAGTGAGTTACTTGGTACAGATTGATCGTGAACTCTGTCGCGCATGTGCACTAAGTTATAACGTTTTTGCTCACTTGCATTGTTTATAGCAGGGCTTGGAACGAAAGTGTGTAGAGTGTAGTCGTCTCATCACACCACTGAAATTTCATCAGTGACCACGGCAGAGACAACTGAACTGAGAAAAACAGGCTGTAATGTTCTCGCTTACGTCCATTGTTTATAGTAGTGCTTAGAAGGAAAGTGTGTAGAGTGTGGTCGTCTCATCACACTACTGAATTTTCATCATTTATAGAGCATTCATTAACAATGAATTTTTATGGAGAAATTATTAGAAATGCACTTTCTATAGTAAAATTATAAGCAATGCATTTTTATATGAAATCTTTAGCAAGGCATTTTTATATGAAATCTTTAGCAATACATTTTTATACGAAATCATTAACAATGCCTTTTTTAGGAAACCATTAGTAATTCATTTTCTATACTAAATCATTAGCAACGCATTTACTAGGGATAAACTATTATCAATGTATTTTTATAGAAAATCATTAGCAAGACATTGAATATAGTAAGATCGTTAGCAATCCTCTTCTAAGGAAAACTCAGCAGTAATGCAATGTTATAGAAAAACATTAGCAATACATTTCATATAGTAAACATCATTAATAATTAATTTATTATAAAAAGTCATTAGCAATGCATATGTATGGAAAATCTTTAACAATACATTTTATTAGAAACATTATTAGCAATGTATTTATTATAGAAAATGATTCGCAATGATTTTATTACTGACCATTGACAACCATTTTTTTTTCATAAATTGAAACCAGAATATTCAAACTATCCAAAGCTACATAAAACATGGCAAAATTCGCTAGTTTAATCATTTAATTTCATTTTCAACTCTCATACAAAGTCTGTTTTCATTTATTCACTGTTTTGACCTTCAGGTGAAAAATAACGCAAGTAAATTTTCAGAAAGCCATCTCAAACCAAAAGAAGCTCCTCCCTCATTGCCGTCAAAAGGAAAGGATCGGGGGTCAATCCACGTTACCGGAGTCGTTGTAAAAGAGAAGTGCCGAATAAAATGGCCAGATTTTTTTTTGTTTTTGTTTTTTTGTGGCTAATATCGTGCATGCGTGGGATTAGCATTTTGGACCCGGCCTTGTGCTATATTCCGTTCGGCGGATGCGAGAGGGTGCGTGGATAAAATCTTGTCGGCCAACATTCAATATTCCACCATCTGCGTAAAGAAGTAAAATATACCATTCCTACCGTCTCCGTAGGCTTCCGAAAATAACATTTTGCCTGCATTCATTCGCATTTTATATCAAAATATTAAATGGCCAGTTTTTGACACATTAATATTATGAGTTTTATCTCCTACTGTCAAAAATGATAACAATATTGACGTGATTTTGTATGGTATCCCAAAATATCGAACCAATGTAAAAAGGATTAAGTATTTTTATATGTTTCTCTTATAAAAATGAAGGAAAAATACTAGAACTCCTATAAAAAGTAGTAAATAAAAGCGAGGAGAAAGGACTAAATATCAATCGTAAGAAGACTGAATGCATGGTTGTTAGTAAAAGGAAGAGGTCGAGTAAAGGAAAGCGTGAAGAAAGGACTAAGCATCAATTTTAAGAAGACAGAATGTATGGTTGTTATCAAAAGGAAGAGGTCGAGTAAAAGAAAGCGTGAAGAAAGGACTAAACATCAATTTTAAGAAGACAGAATGCATGGTTGTTAGAAAAATAAGAAGCCATGAAAAGCCAGGAGCAAGGACTAAACATCAATTGTAAGAAGACAGAATGAATGGTTGTTAACAAAAGGAAGAGGCCAATAAAGGAAAGCGAGAAGAAAGGACTAAACATCATTTGTAAGAAGATAGGATGTATGGTTTTTAGAAAAAAGAAGAGCCCAAGTAAAAAAAAAATGACAAAAAAGGACAAAACACCAATTGTAAGAAGATAGAATGCATGATTGTTAGCAAAAATGGAAGAGGCCAAGTAAAGGAAAGCGTGAAGAATGGACTAAACATCAATTGTAAGAAGAAAGAACTCATGGTTGTTAGCAAAAGGAAGAGGCCAAAAAAGGAAAGCATGAAGAAAGGACTAACCATCAATTGTAACAAGACAGAATGCATGGTTGTTAGCAAAAAAAAAAAAAAAAAAAGAAACCAATTAAAAGATAGCGAGAAGAAAGGACTAAACACCAATTATAAGCCAGAATGCATGGTTGTTAGCAAAAGGAAGTGACCAAGTAAAGGAAAGCTAGAAAAATGATTAAACATCAGTTGTGAGAAGACAGAATGCATGGTTGTTAACGAACTGATCAGCTCAAAATGCAAATTAAAAATTGGAGATAACAAAATCAAACAAATAGAACAATTTGAACATCAGGGAGCATGAATGTGCATTCTACCCTCCGATATGGTAGTGAATGCTAGACACCTCAAAAATGAACGACAGCCTCGGCGCAATAGAAATGCGTTTCTACAGAAGGATACTGACAATACCATAAACCGAACATGTAAGAAACAATGTTTTGGAGAGTATGAAAACGAAAAGAAAACTCATACTTAACATCAGGAAGAGACAGATGATGTTCCCGGAAAACATAGTAAGAAAGGAGGGTTTGGAGAATCTAGTACCCACAGGACGAATAGAGGGAAAGAGAAACATGGGAATGCAACGAAAGATATACTTGATGGGTTTGAGAAAGTGGATGGCCGAGTGGGTTTTAGGATAGATACGAAGATGAAAAATGTTGAAAGCGACAAGAGAGAGGGTCAAGTTCAAGTCCATGATCCCCTACTTCCTGAAGGGACACGGCATATAAAGAAGAAGGACGTAATCCTAACAATATAAGACATAAGGATATTTGAGCGTAACTGAATGCAACGAATTCAACTGGAATTTGAACTCTGCTCTCCAATTTCTCATTCCGAGATTATATTCATTGCATGTCAACGCACATCCTTCTTCTTCTTCTTCTTCTTGTTCTTGTTCTTGTTCTTCTTCTTCTTCTTCATGTGTCTTCTGCTTTCAGGAGATAGGCGATCATGGACCTCCACATCCTCTTATCATTTGTAGCGCTTACACAATTACATTACATTATACTTAGGTCAGATTACTAGTAACACCTAACCTAATACTTTCTGACTAAACCGGCTTCCCAACAAGGGTTTTCTGGTGGTGAGGATGCCTCGATAGCCAGCTAGATTATAAATAAGACTTTTCAAACGGCAGATGAACTTTCTTGTAGGTTCACCTTGACATCAGTTACTATCCTACCTCCATAACATACTAAAATAAGGATCTAACAAGTGTTTGGTATCTCACAAAAAACTAACGTAAAAATATCGAGGCAAAACGATAGTACTTGGCGAAGAAATGGAAATGAATATGTATTTAGAGATTTTTTATAAAACACAAAGAAAATCTGCAATGTTATTGGTTCAGACCTTGCTTCTCGGCATCAGTCACTTTTCCCACCGCGATAATGTACCATGCAACCCAATACTACCTGTCGCAATGTCGGATTCTTCTTCTTCTTCTTCTTCTTCTTCTTCTTCTTCTTTCCATGTCCCTTCAGGACGTAGGCGATCATGGCTTTCCACATCTCCCAATCCTGAGAAGCTCTTAACACACTTTCTTTTGTTGCCTCTCTCAAACCGCGCTCTGCGGTCCACTTGCTCAAGCTCGTCAAGTATGTAACGCGCTGATTTCCCCTGTCTCATTTTCCCTCTATCTGACCTTATGCTTCTGTAGAACCACATTTCGGTTGCCTCAAGTCTCTCCTTCATCATTGATGATACTGTCCAGCATTCGTTGCCATATTGAAGAACTGACATCACATAGCAATCCAGTACTCTCTTCTGTGTTTCTAACGAAGTTTTCCTGTTTCTCAATACTCTACTCAGCTTCTGGAACGCATCTTTGGCCATGCCAATTCGCCTTCGGATCTCAGCGTCGCACTTTCCGTTTTCTGTCAGAATACTTCTCAGGTATCTAAATTTCCGCACCTGCTTGATTTTACTGGCAACTAGACCGACTCCTCAACCAAGCTTTGCTGGTGTTGAGGGTGGCTTGACAGCCAATAACATTGAAAATGCTTGTCAAACGGCGGATAGACGTTCTTGTACGTTCAACGATCATCTAGCTTGTTCCATAGCTACATAAGCAGTCTAGATGGATATCTCTCATAAGAAAAATAAAACCTTAGATGTGTGGAGGCCAAGATTAGAATGACGTGGATTACTTAGCGACTGAACATCATCACTGAAAGCCAATTATTCGTAAGAGTAGTTCGTGAAGAAAGAAAAATGAAGACAAGACACTCATTCTATTTATATAGAGGTTGTATTTTGTTAAAATCATCCAGACTTATCTTCAAGTATTTTGGACAGAGAAGGCAGCATCAAATATTATATTATATACATCCGTAAGTCGATGAAGATAGACAAAATTCCTTAAGAGAAGACTGGCTTTGGAAAGGGGAAACATGAGTATGTGACCTCGCGAATATAATGTAAACATATCGAGTCAAACATATAGTACAAGACAAAGTTATAATAAGCAAATATGACCATTGCTGATTGGCATTATTTTCAGGCGAGAAATAGAGATGGATATTTATTTTGAGATTTTTGATAAAACACAAAGAACTTGTAATATTATTGGTCCAGACCTAGTATCTCAGCTTCAGTTACTTTTCCATAGCCGTAATGTTTCTTCTCTGTGTCTTTTCTATAAATATTTTCATGACAATTGTTCTAATGAAAATTTCTCTTTCGTACGTAGATTTTACAAATTTAAGCACAGTACTAGATTAGCAACTAGGTCTCATTAATTTACAGTTCAATAGGCTGCATGTAAGCGTAAGTTCTATGCTAACAGTCAAATTTGATAGGTAAAATTTAAACTCAGTGTCAATCAGTCAGTTAAGTGCCATACATGATACACGCTTGGACGATCATGTCTCGAAAGAGACATGATTGACTGGGCAGAAGATTATCCCGCAGTAGGTTGTCATTGCTTTCTACGGTAGACTTGTTGCCGACCAAGGCTACAAAACCCAATCTGTCCTATTATTTAACCCATAACTGGAGAGAAGAGACGGATTAATACCTTTCTCAAGGAATGCAAGGAAGTCGA
Organism: Ascarosepion bandense; assembly: GCA_037127315.1. Taxonomy (NCBI): domain Eukaryota; kingdom Metazoa; phylum Mollusca; class Cephalopoda; order Sepiida; family Sepiidae; genus Ascarosepion; species Ascarosepion bandense. Next base: position 1,077,831 of record JBBBDQ010001550.1, on the reverse strand, counting down.
CTGAAATTCGAACTCGGCTTCCCGATTTCTCGTTCCGAGCTGATATCCACTATCTTAATTCCTGTTCTTTTGTTATTTTCTCGCCTCAATGATTTTCTATTTTTCTCATTCTCCCACACTCAGTAAAGACTTGGGTCTTAGTGACTTTATTGCCTTGCTCGAGGTGAAATGATTAAGAAAAGAATAAATATATGAATCATCTTTTTTCTCAAACTATGGGTTAAATATTAGGACTTGCATCTGGGAAAGTCACTGTTATCTAAAATAAAATATTAATGCAATTCTCACTTACAAAAAAAAAAAAAGAATTATTTTTACAAACAACATTTTTTCGGTTTAAAATAACACACAGTGGGTTGATAAGCCGTAAAAATACATCGATCAATTAAGCTGAGATATAGCAGTAATATTCTCTTCTTCGTTTTGTCTGATCTGATTTTACAACAGCATAGCAGCAGATGTTGGGTATTTTCTTGAGTTATACAAGGAATCAACCATTTTTCCAGCATCTTTGGTAATGGTAGGCGATCATAGCTTTCCAAATCTCCCAATCCTGAGTAGCTCTTAACATGCTTTCTCTTGTTTCCCCCCCCCCCAAACCCAGTTGAAGTCGTTGGTAACCATGACGCTACAATTTCTTATATTTTCTAGCTTTTGGTAGATTTTTTTTTTAAATCACCACTACTGTCGCCAGGTATTGAACTCGAAACACTTTGGGTCAAGTCACTGGATCCAACCAACGCTTTTATCCACTTACAGGGCTGAGGTAAACGAAGATAACTAAAATATCCGGAAGTAGCATGACTTATGGAACGAGAACAATCTACCCCAGTGATCGAAATAAAGGGTTCGGTTCAAAATTTCAAAACTCGAAGAAGGTCGAAACATCTTGAATATCACAATAAAGATGAAGACAACAATCCGAACAATGTAAATAACACCCGGTACTCTTGTCTTTGTTTCTAATGAAAGTTTATTGTTTCTTTATACTTTGCTTAGCTTTTTAAAGTTATCTTTCGCTAGCTCATCTCATCTTCGGATTTCAGTGGTGCACAGTTTTGGAATCTCCAGTTTTTAATTGGCATATTGAATTGTCCCTTTTACTGACAACCATGTAGTCTGTGTTCTTGCAATTTTTCTTTAGTCCTTTCTTTCTTCTTTCTTCATTAACTTCGGCACAATTTCCATTTGAAGTCTGGGGTGAGCTTTAGGCGCAGTATTCTTTATTTTTTTATGTGATGTGTACCTTCAAGACGTAGGTGATCAAGCCCTCCACGTCTTCCTGTCACTTATTGTTCTTAATATATGTTGACCTGTTATTTCTCCTAAACCCTACTCTGCCATTCATTTGTTTAATTCTAACAATTATTTCACGTGCTGTTTTACCCCTGTCTTTCTTTCTGCTATCTGCCTTGTGAGTATCGAATTCTCCAAGTCATCGTCCCTCATTACGTATCTCAGAGACTTCAGCTGTCTCTTCCTGATGTTAAGCATTATTTTCCCTTTTGTTTCTATTCTTTCTAAAACCTCGTCGTTGCTCACATATTCGTCCATAGTAGCCTCAACATCCTTCTGTAGAACCAAATTTTTGTTGCTTCAAGTCATTCCTTCATCTTTGAAGGGATTTTCCAGCAGATATCTTGTAACAGCAGCCCAGTAGTCTTTTCTTTGTTTCCAACGAATTTTCTCTGTCTCTCAATATTTTGCTTAGCTTTTAGAATGCGTCTCTGGCTATGCTAATACATCTTCGGATGTCAGTTTTGTACTTTCTGTCTTCTGTTAGAACAATTCTCAGGTATTTAAATTTCTGTACCTGCTTGATATTAGTATCCTTGACCCGTATTTGTCATTTTGCCAAATAGACGTTCAAATTAAGTTGCCTCATTAAGAGTATGCCGATCATTAAGATTGAAACAAATCAAATACACGTCATTCGTCGTCTTTTGCTTCTTATGGTTGAAGAAATAGTAAAGAAGAAAAAAAATTTTGGGTTGTTATTTAATATCTACGCCATTTTATTGGGTATAACACGTCTTGAGTATAAAACGATCCTGCGTTTCTGAAGCTAAAAGCAGAGAATAAATTACATCCTTTTGTCTAATACAACCACGTGTTTCTGAAGCTAAAATCGGGGAATAATTTACATCTTTTACTTTTAGTATAATACGATCCAGTGTTTCTTAAGTTAAAAGTAGGTAATAGATTACATGTTTTAGTACAATACAACCACGTGTTTCTGAAGCTAAAATCGGGGAATAATTTACATCTTTTACTTTTAGTATAATACGACCCCGTGTTTCTGAAGCTAACAGTAGGTAATAGATTACATGTTTTAGTACAATACAACCACGTGTTTCTGAAGCTAAAATCGGGGAATAATTTACATCTTTTACTTTTAGTATAATACGATCCAGTGTTTCTTAAGTTAAAAGTAGGTAATAGATTACATGTTTTAGTACAATACAACCACGTGTTTCTGAAGCTAAAATCGGGGAATAATTTACATCTTTTACTTTTAGTATAATACGATCCAGTGTTTCTTAAGTTAAAAGTAGGTAATAGATTACATGTTTTAGTACAATACAACCACGTGTTTCTGAAGCTAAAATCGGGGAATAATTTACATCTTTTACTTTTAGTATAATACGACCCCGTGTTTCTGAAGCTAACAGTAGGTACAAAAATTACATCCTTAAGTATAATACAACCCTTGTTTATGAAGCTAAAAGCAGGGAATAAATTACATCTTTTAATATAATACGAACCCGTGTTTCTGAAGCTAGAAGCAGGAAATAAATTACATCCTTTAGTCTAATACATCCCCGTGTTTCTGAAGCTAAAAGTAAGTAATTAATTACATCCTTTAGTATAATACGATCCCGACTTTCAGAAGCTAAAATCAGGGAATAAATTACATCCTTTTGTATAATGCAACTTCGTGTTCCTGAAGCTAAAAACGAGGAAAAAATTACATTCTTCCGTATAATACTACCCGTAGTACAACCATACCTATATAATTGTTTTTTAAAACTTATAGCATTAGAATCTCATGATAAATTATTACCGACGTCAATAAACAAATATTGCCGACAAATCTCTTTTGTAATCAATCATTATCAACACCTGCCTAATTTATGTTTTATTATCTATTGTGATGAGTCTATTTGTAATGTTGTTGTTTCGAATCCGAGAGCCGAGTTCAATTTTTTTTTTAATCATATCACCGCAAGCAAGGCGATAACGCCACTGATGCGCAGGGGGCTATGTAAGGGTAAAAAGGATGGAAAAGAGAAAGCCGGAAACCACATCCTAAACAGGAAACAAGGGATGAGCCTCTTCACCTGTTCAATAGATGTGGGTGGAGTGTGAACCGGGCGATAGTTTAGTCTACCTACTCCAATTCAAAAAACATAAAAGAGAGTGAAAAGATTGGAAAAGAGAAAACCAGAAACCGCATCCTGAACAGGAAACAAGAGATGAGCCTCTTCACCTGTTCAATAGATGTGGGTGGAGTGTGAACCGGGCAATAGTTTAGTTTATCTACTCCAATTGACAAAGAAAACATAAAAAAGAGTGAAAAGATTGGAAAAGAGAAAACCGGAAATCGCATCCTAAACAGGCAACAAGGGATGAGCCTCTTCACCTGTTCAATAGATGTGGGTGGAGTGTGAACCGGGCGATAGTTTAGTCTATCTACTCCAATTGCACAGTTGAATTCGGTGTATTCACATATAGTCAAATAATCTTCGGAAAGGTATTAATTCATTCTTCTCCTTCCAACTATAGGTCAGATAACAGGACAGATTGGGTTGGCAACTAGTCTACAACAGGAAAATGTTGTAACTGCAAAAAAATATTCTGCCGAGTCAGTCATGATCGCCTAAGCGTGTATTACGTATAACACTTAACGGACTGACTAGCAATAAAATTAATCGACAAAAATGTCTGTTTTCTTTAATAGCAAATAGTCTATAAAACAATATATTAAATTTCTGAAAACATTTACTTGTGTATAATACGACGCAAATTTAATTTTTGTTCAAAATTTATTGTATTATGCGCAAGAACGCTACCGTGAATGCTGCAAAATCTAAATCTTTCTAAACTTATTTATAAATGGAACTTTGTCTGTGTGTGTGTATGTGTGTGTGTGTGTGTGTCTGTGTGTGTATGTGTGTGAGTGTCTGTGTGTATGTGTGTGTGTCCGTTACCTATAGACTCCGAAACGGCTGAACCGATTTTCTTGAAAATTTATACAGTTGTACTATAAGCATCTGCGAGTGTTCTTAGCTAGGTTTTGTGTCCAGGTACCCCCGATAAATATCGAAAATCGATAATCGAAAAAATCGGGTTATACAAGGAGTGGTCCGATTTTAATTAAATTTGATACACTCATAGACAAAGACATAAAAAACTATACGCCTTAGGACCTCAGTGTCGAACTTTCCGTTCTCTCATGAGATAAAAACAAAGTACAGAGGATGTCGAAGGAAAGATAAGAAGAAAATGGGAATCAAGGAGAGAGAAGACGTCAAATGACATTTCATTTAAACATTTGAAGATTGTAGATATCAGGAAAGCAAACAAACGGAAGAGAGTTCCACAATCAAGAAATGCGAGAAAAGGAACTGTTAGAGTAGAAAAGTGCGGTTACATTGAACTATTTCAAGGGTAAAATGGTCGGGCGTTGGTGCTAATCTAGTAGACCGCGTAAATACATATAATTGCCCCAATTATATGTATTTGGCAGGAAAAAAGTCTGCCAATGCAGTTGCTATGAAAATACTCGTAGAAAAGAGAGAAAAAGCCATATCAGGCCGGTGAGAAAGTGACTGAAGGTAAGCTGCTAAGTCAGGATCAATTACGTTGAAGATCCTCCTTTGGATTTTGTCTCGAGCCTTAAGATGAATAGCAGGAGCACCCGACCAGATATAGTAACAGTATTTAATGCACGGATAAATGGTAGATCTATAAATGTGCGAAATGCATTGTTATGTGAAAAACTTCCTGGCTCCACAGAGTGACTTAACCTTCCTGCAGCTATAGATTCGATGTATTTGAGGTCGGTTGAGAGAATGAGGTCAAAGAGGCGCTGTGTGTTGCTCTCTAGGAGACTAGCTGCATACATTCTGATGCTAGGTAGGAAAGTTTCTCTATGGTGGTTGAAGGAAAGCAGCTGATATGATACACATATTTGAAAGAACATCAAAACAGCGAGAGATGCCATTCTGAAACTATGTATTAAGATTAAGGAAAATGTCATTAGCAGCAAATGGTACTGAAGTGCTATGTAACATCTACTCTCTTATATGGTACTGAATGTTTGACAATCACCTAATGGATGAAATAAAAAAAAAAGCGACAGGCACGTGTTCTGACCGACTAACACAGATAAGACCATGTTCAGAATATGTAACTAACGAGGAAGTTTTAGAAAAATAGGAACTCCAAGAAAGTTTATATTAACAGTAAAAAAGAGACGGTTAAAACTTCTGGGACATATAATGAATAAAGAGTGTTTGGAGAATTTGATACACACAGGACATAGTCAAGACAAAAAAGCAGTAGATAATAACAAGCAAAATTCTTCTTTTTCTATGTACTATGTAGGCAATCATGGTCTTCCACATCTTCCCATCCCTAGTAACTGTTAACAAGCTTTCCCTTGTTACACCTACATAACCCCGATCTACCAGCCATTTACTCAAGCCAATCAAGTATTTCTTTGTCTCTGTCTGACCTGTGAGTATCAGATTCTCCAAGCGCTCCTTCCTTATTACATGTCCTTAGAACTTCAGCTGTATTTTCCTAATGTTAAGTATTAGTTTCCGTTTTGTTTCCATTCTCTCCAAAACCTCATCGTTGCTCACATGTTCGGTCGTTGGTATCTCCAGCATCCTTCTGAAAAACCACATTTCGGTTGCTTCAAGTCTCTCGTTCGTCTTTGAGGAGATTTTCCATAATAGAAAACAAATAAGAATCCAGAACGTATGTGTAAAACGGACAAACAGACAGAATAAAGAACAAAAGTTGGATAGAACAAGAGAAGACAGGAAGTTGCGAAGAGACATATCCCGAAAGAAAGTGATATAAAGAAAAAAGTTGTTTATTTATTTATTAACAACAACAGTTATAGTTCTTATTTGGAAAGAATGCCCAATCTATACATGTTAACCCGCATGCGCAGCTTTTTAAGGCGGCATCAATTTGTCTTTTCTACAAATACGAGCGTCAGTCAAAAAATAAGGAGAATTTTTCGGTATAAGAACTTCTAATACAGATAGAAGCTTACTTTGTTTTTAGTTTTTTTCCTTTACTTCTTTTTCAAAGGGCTTTAATTTTTTTACAGATTAAAAAATAACTTTGAGAGTTTTGGAGATTAACAAAGATGGCCGACCAAGAAGCATGCTCCAGGTTTGAACAGAGATCAGTGATCGAGTTTTTGGTTGCTGAAGGGTGCAAACCAGGTGAATGTCAACCGTGTATGGTGCCACATGTTTCAGCCAAAAAAATATCTACAAGTGGGCTAAATTGTTTAAAGAAGGACGAAGCGGTGATTAGGATGAAAACAAGCCTGGGAGGCCTACAGAAGTGAGGTCTCCTGAGGTGATAGAATCAGTCAATGACCTCATTCAGTCTGACAGAAGGATGAACTATGAACTGCTGAGACAGGTCAAAGAAGACATAAAGAACAAACGCAGGGGCCATCAGTCACATGGAGTCGTCTTTTATCAAGACAACGCAAGACCTCACACAGCAGCCTAAACGGTGCAGAGCATCAACGAGCTGGGCTGGGAACTGCTCTCTCACCCCCCTTACAGTCCAGACCTTGCCCCTTCAGATTTTTACCTGTTTGGTCCCTTGAAAGCGTTTACAAGAGACACGAAGTTTGAAAGTGATGATGAAGTCAAAAGTGCAATGAGTAATTGGCTGAGATATCAGTTCAAAGATTTTTACGATGAGTGAATACGGAAGCTTAGGTACAGATGGGAAAAATGTGTGACACTGATGGGAGACTACTTTGAAAAATAAAAAAAATAAGCTTCTATCTATTTTAAAAGTCCTTATACCGAAAAATTCACCTTATTTATTGAATGACCCTCGTATATTAATGGCAATTATTCTAATGAGTGGTTCTCCTTAATGTGTCGATTGCATAGATCTGAGCTTGCTACAAGATTGGCAAGTAAATCACACTTTTTTACTGTTGAAATAGCTAGATGCAACAGTCAGTTCAATTCTATTAACTTTTCTCTTCCTTCTCGCCGTTGGACTACCTTTCCGATTTTTAAAAAAAATACTAGCAGTATAGCCCGGCGTTGCTTGGGTGTAATGAAAGCTTTAAAACTAATCCATGGCCCTGGAGCTCAGACTCTTTGGACGTTGGCACGAAAGACTAAAAAGCAATAGTTGTTTCCAATTAAAGCGAAACCGTAGACTAAAAGAAAAATGAATGGATGCAAGTCAAATTTTGAAGTTTGGTGAGAATGGGATAAAAAATGTGGATTTGTCTAAAGGACATACAGGCAGATAAACAGACACACACACAAATATCTTGCCTTTATATATATATATATATATATATATATATATATATTATCAATTTTCTGCACTACTGTAAGAACTGCAACCTTGAAACTTCTGAATATCGTTTCTTATGTTTTTGTCTATAAGTGCATCAAATTTGATTAAAATCGGACCACTCCTTCTATAACCCGATTTTTTCGATTATCGATTTTCGAAATTTATTTTTTCGACACAAAACCTAGCTAAGACCAATCGCAGACGCTTATAGTACAACTGCGTAAATTTTGAAGAAAATCGGTCCAGCCGTTTCGGAGTCTATAGGTAACGGATACACACACAGACATACACACACGCAGACAAAATTCCATTTATAAAATAAGTTTACATGCAATCTTCAAAAATTAAAATGTAAAGTCAATCGATTTCTTCTATTCTCCAGAAACTTGTTCCTATATTGTACTTTTAGTCACCTCTCCTCGTTAAAGTCATCTCATTCCCTTTTACCCACTGTTTCTCCTCACTAAAGTGTTCTAATTTGCTTTTAGACTTTATTTCACTTCGCTAAAGTCTTCTGATTCTCTTTCATATCCTGTTTCGCCTCACTAAAGTCTTTTTGTTTCACGCCTTGTTTTGCCTTACTAAGTCTTCTCATTTTGTTTCACGCCTTGTTTTGCCTTACTAAGTCTTCTCATTTTGTGTCACGCCTTGTTTTGCCTTACTAAGTCTTCTCATTTTGTTTCACGCCTTGTTTTGCCTTAATAAGTCTTCTCATTTTGTGTCACGCCTTGTTTTGCCTTACTAAGTCTTCTCATTTTGTTTCTCGCCTTGTTTTGCCTTACTAAGTCTTCTCATTTTGCTTCACGCCTTGTTTTGCCTTAATAAGTCTTCTCATTTTGTGTCACGCCTTGTTTTGCCTTACTAAGTCTTCTCATTTTGCTTCACGCCTTGTTTTGCCTTAATAAGTCTTCTCATTTTGTGTCACGCCTTGTTTTGCCTTACTAAGTCTTCTCATTTTGTTTCACGCCTTGTTTTACCTTACTAAGTCTTCTCATTTTGTGTCACGCCTTGTTTTGCCTTACTAAGTCTTCTCATTTTGTTTCACGCCTTGTTTTGCCTTACTAAGTCTTCTCATTTTGTTTCACGCCTTGTTTTGCCTTACTAAGTCTTCTCATTTTGTGTCACGCCTTGTTTTGCCTTACTAAGTCTTCTCATTTTGTTTCACGCCTTGTTTTGCCTTACTAAGTCTTCTCATTTTGTTTCACGCCTTGTTTTGCCTTACTAAGTCTTCTCATTTTGTTTCACGCCTTGTTTTGCCTTACTAAGTCTTCTCATTTTGTTTCACGCCTTGTTTTGCCTTACTAAGTCTTCTCATTTTGTGTCACGCCTTGTTTTGCCTTACTAAGTCTTCTCATTTTGTTTCACGCCTTGTTTTGCCTTACTAAGTCTTCTCATTTTGTTTCACGCCTTGTTTCGCCTCACTAAAGTCTTCTCATTTTGTTACTTTCTCTTTCTCTTCACTAAATTCTTCACATTTACTTTCACTTTCTCTTTCTCTTAACTCTTATTTTCTCATTATCTTTTATTCACTTACTAAAGTCTTCTCACTCACTTTCACACCTTGTTTCTCCCCGCTACAGTCTGCTCATTCTCATTCACCAACTGTTCGTCCTTGCCAAAGATTTCTCATTCACTTTCACTCCCTGATTTTCCTCGCTAAAGTAGTTGCATTCTCTTTCAACCTCTGTTTCCCCTCGGTGTGTCATCTCATTTCTTTCCCTCCCAGTTTCTCTACGGTAAAGTTTTCTTTGTTCTTTTTCACTTCCATGTTTCTCCCTGCTAACACATCCATCAATGAGTCCCGTGTCTGACACATAGATGGCACTATTAATAAACATATTCATATGATTTTTATGAAGTACTAACGTTCATATGTCACGTGGAAAAATTTTGGCACAATCGGATTATTAGTTTACAAATTACAGTTATTTAAGTGAAGATACCGTTGCAAATTTTTAAAACAACATAAAAATCTGAAGTTCGTGTGTTGATAAAGCATTACTTTCTGATGGGAAAAATACTGTTCAAGCAAAGCAATGAATTGGTAAGTGTTATCCGGACTCTACTCCATCGAAAATAACGGTTAAGACGTGGTATGCTGACATTAAACGCGGTCGTACAGACACAAATGTTGCTGAAATCTCAGGTCACAAAAATCATCACTTGTCACGGAAAACACCAAAAATATCCACAAAATTGAAATTGAGTGAGATAGCAGAGCAGTTGAAAATACCTGAAGGCAGTTTAGTTCCCATTTTGCATGAACATTTGTCAATGAGAAAGCTATGTTCAAATAGGGTGCTGCGTTTGCTCACAGTCGATCAAAGACAACAACGCGTCGACGATTTTGAGAGTTGTTTGTAAGTGTTTCAACATAACAAGAAAGAGTTCTTGTTTAATTATGTGACAACGAATGAAACTTTAGGATCAACCACTTCACCCCGGAGTCAAATCAGCAGTCAGTTGAGTGAACAGCAGCAGATGAAAGCCGTCCAAAGCGACCACCAAAGACGCAAACATCAGCAGACAAGGTTCCGGCCTCCATATTTTGGGATGCGCAAGGTATTTTGATCATTGATTACCTTGAGAAAGGAAGAACCATCGATAGTGAATTATTATATAGCATTATTGGTGCGTCGGGAGGAATAAATCGCCAAAAACAGCCACAAATGAAGAAGAAAAAGTGATCTTTCACCAAGACAAGGTACCATGTCACAAGTCTATCGCAACGATGGCAAAAATACATGACTTGCACCTCGAATTGCTTTTGCATCCAACTTATTCTCCAGGTCTGCGACCCTAGCAACTACTAGCTGTCTACAGACCTCAAAAGAATGCTACAGGAAAAGAAATTTGGCTCCAATGAAGAAGTGATATCGGAAACTGATATGTCCCGGAAACGTTATATATATATATATATATATATATATATATATATATATATATATATATATATATATATTTAGTATATCGAGGCAGCAAGTAATTTTCCAGACATATGCTATTAAATATAAGAGACAATGAATGTCTATTATGTTTAATCATGAGCCGTTCTAAACGTCGTATTTTTGCTTTAATTTCGGTTGAAAATAAAGACAAAAATTCTCCAACATTTGGATAATTATTTATTGGTTTTTTTCTAAGCTTTCGGCTCACATGAGCCATCTTCAGAGAGGTAGTTTAAACTGAAATATTATAAAATCCACCATCACCGACGATTTTATTTTGTGTTGACATAAAACTCCGCTTGGCAACGGCAATAGTTACCAAAAATAATAAACGCAGTTCTTAAGTTTGCGATGCGGTTTTATGACGTCACACCGCGGGATAGCGCGAAATGACAACAAAACCATCTAGTCAAATGCAATGTAATATGTTATTTCCTGTTTTAAAGTTGATTTTATTGAGTGTTGGTTGTTTTGATTTGATGTACATGGCCTCCAATATCTGCAGGTTCCTCTTACTGTGTGTATGAGTAAGGATCACCGTATTGTTGACCAAAATCTGTCTGATATTACCTACATGTTTATGTTTTTCAGAGAAATGTTGTTTAATAGTACTCTGATCAGAAAGATGACATGTAAGTCTACGGGAGAGCGTGGTTGTGGTAAAACCAATATATGTACTAGGTTTTTGAGTAGTATCAGAGATGCAATCTCTGAATGGGCATGTAAATTGGTACACTACATTGGTTTTTTGTAAAGAATTTAGTTTAGCGTTCGTTGTTATTCATAGACTATGAGAGATTGTCATTTAAAATTTATAATAGAGAGACCGATTATTACTGACTACTTAACATTTCTACGTATTATGTTTTTGCAGTTTTTCATCTTGTTTATAATTATTATGTATTTACTGTAATAGTATAAGTTATCAGTGTTGTTTAGTTTTGATGCAAACTATTATTATTAATATCATTATTGTTGTATTGTTAAGTTTGGTGAGATACATTTTAATTTGTTGATCAATAACGGAGTTAGGAAATCCATTATTGACTAGTGTTTGCTTAATGTTGTGTAATTCTTTATAAAATATAGATTTCGAAGAAGATATCATTTGTGTGCGTTGAAGTAAGTTTTTTATAACAGCTAACTTATATCGTTGGGGACATTCACTATTATAATTAAGAAGACACGAATTTATGCTAGTTGGTTTCCTATATAGAGAAGTAGTAAATTTATGTGTGCTAGAATCAATGAATACATCAAGGAATGGGAGTTTGTTATTAATATTAATAATCCCATTCCTTGATGTATTCATTGATTCTAGCACACATAAATTTACTACTTCTCTATATAGGAAACCAACTAGCATAAATTCGTGTCTTCTTAATTATAATAGTGAATGTCCCCAACGATATAAGTTAGCTGTTATAAAAAACTTACTTCAACGCACACAAATGATATCTTCTTCGAAATCTATATTTTATAAAGAATTACACAACATTAAGCAAACACTAGTCAATAATGGATTTCCTAACTCCGTTATTGATCAACAAATTAAAATGTATCTCACCAAACTTAACAATAGCTCTAACAATAATGATAATATTAATAATAATGGTTTACATCAAAATAAACATAACACTATTAACTTATACTATTGCAACCAAATACATAATAATTATAAACAAGATGAAAAAACTCTCAAAAACATAATACGTAGAAATGTTAAACCAGTCGAAAGTAATAATCAAATTAAACTCATTATATATTATAAAAAGTTTAAAACAATTGACCTCATAGTCTATAATAACCCAACAGGCACTAAACTAAATTCTTTACAAAAAACCAATGTAGTGTACCAATTTACATGCCCATTCAGAGATTGCATCTCTGATACTACTCAAAAACCTAGTACATATATTGGTTTTACCACAACCACGCTCTCCCGTAGACTTACATGTCATCTTTCTGATCAGAGTACTATTAAACAACATTTCTCTGAAAAACATAAACATGTAGGTAATATCAGACAGATTTTGGTCAACAATACGGTGATCCTTACTCATACACACAGTAAGAGGAACCTGCAGATATTGGAGGCCATGTACATCAAATCAAAACAACCAACACTCAATAAAATCAACTTTAAAACAGGAAATAACATATTACATTGCATTTGACTAGATGGTTTTGTTGTCATTTCGCGCTATCCCGCGGTGTGACGTCATAAAACCGCATCGCAAACTTAAGAACTGCGTTTATTATTTTTGGTAACTATTGCCGTTGCCAAGCGGAGTTTTATGTCAACACAAAATAAAATCGTCGGTGATGGTGGATTTTATAATATTTCAGTTTAAACTACCTCTCTGAAGATGGCTCATGTGAGCCGAAAGCTTAGAAAAAAACCAATAAATAATTATCCAAATGTTGGAGAATTTTTGTCTTTATTTTCAACCGAAATTAAAGCAAAAATACGACGTTTAGAACGGCTCATGATTAAACATAATAGACATTCATTGTCTCTTATATTTAATAGCATATGTCTGGAAAATATATATATATATATATATCATTCGAGGTAGTTTAGTGGTTAAGGCAAATGTAACCGAGTAGGACAATCTAGTAAATAGATATAATGTACGGTACTCGTCGTATGCGTAGTCAATAACCGTAGACCAATAGTCATAGATTTCTAGTGGTAGACCAATAGACCTCTAGTGGTAGATCTCTGAACGTCCTCGCCTTAGTCTATATTTATGACTGACACCAGCTGATCACATTCCATTGAGGGGGAACCAAGATGTATACATATACATTACCTATTCATTACATCAGAACTTGAGGCGTATTCTGAGGTCAAAGACAAACTGTTCTACAAAAAATGCATCGAATTGTTAGAGAAGCGTGATACACTATCACCTAGAAAGAGACTATGTTGATGAATAAAGCCGAATTTTGCCTAAAAGTTGTTGTTTTATTAGTTAGGCCCGGGATTTATTGAGTGATGAGTTAAGTTTTCATTTTTGTTCACTCTCTGGTTTAAACGCTGAAGACTTTGCTTTCTTTTTCAGTCAACGTTTCTCCTCTTTTTGTCCCAGTTTCTCAACACTAAAATCTTCTTATTCTCTTTCATTTCGTGTTTCTATACGCGAACGTATTTTTTTTTTTTTTGCTCTCTTTGCCCTCCCTGACTCTCCGTGGCAAAATCTCCTGGCTCTCCGTCAGACCCTGTTTCTCTTTATCAAATTTTCGTATTCACTTTCACTGTCTGATTTTTTCTCACTAAGGTCTTCTCATTCTCTTTCACTCCCTCATTCTCCTCATTAAACTCTTTTCATTCTTTTTCATTCACTTATTCCATCATTAAAGGCTTGTCATTCTTTTTGTCTATCTGCATTTTCTTTCTAACGTCATCTTATTCTCTTTCCTCCCTGTTTCACTGCATTAAAATCTCCTCATTGTCAGTCACTCTTTCTTTATCTTCAATAAAGTCTTTCATATTCTCTTTCTTTCCCTGTTCCACCTCACTAAAGTCTATCGTTCTCTGTAATTCACAATTCTCCTCAATGAAGTCTCCTCGTTCTCCTTAACACTTTGTTTCTTCTCATTAAAGTCCTTTTGTTCTCTGTCACTCCAGATAGATAGATAGATAGATAGATAGATAGATAGATAGATAGATAGATAGATAGATATGAAGAAATTAAATGGATAGAGAGAAGAGACAGAAAGAATGTGTGTGTGTGTGTGTGAGAGAGAGAGAGAGAGAGAGAGAGAGAGAGAGAGAGAGAGACAATGGGATGGAGAAAGGCGGAAAGAATAGATAGATAGATAGATAGATAGATAGATAGATAGATAGAAACTGAATGAGATAGATAGATAGATAGATAGATAGATAGATAGATAGATAGATAGATAGATAGATAGATAGATACTGTGCGGACTGAAATAGATAGATAGATAGATAGATAGATAGATAGATAGATAGATACTGTGCGGACTGAAATAGATAGATAGATAGATAGATAGATAGATAGATAGATAGATAGATAGATACGTAATAAACAAACTGAGATAGATAGATGTAAACAAAGAAAGACCAAGTCTTATATACGAAAAGATATAGTAAGGCAAAATATAGAAATTAACGCTTGAAGTAAGTGGATGTGTCTAACCAGACTGATGAGATGTGATTCGACAAAACAGGATTGTGTGTGGTAGACGAATATATATATACTATTTACATTATTTCGACTGTTGTCCTCACTTTTGTTGGCATTTGTACAATGTTTCAGCTGTTGTACGCTCCGGCCTTCTTCAGGTGCTAAAATTTTTGAACCGAACCTTTTATTACGATCACTGGGGTATATCATTCTCATTCTTTGTTCGCAGCTGCTTTTGGTAGTCATGAGTCTAAGTTACTTGTTCACTACTGCTGTAGCTTGTTATTGAACTCACAACTCTTTGGGTCATGTCACTGGAACTAACCAATATCGATATCCACTGGGCCGCATATTCTTAAGAACAACTGAATTTCTAGGATTTATAAATCTAATGTTCAGCACCATTTTTTACCAGAGTTCATAATGCAATGTTTTTATGTCAAAAAATTTCTCTAGTATTTTTTACCAGAGCTCATATTGAAATTTACACTAATGATTTTTTCTTACACTCCATATTACTGGTTTTCATATTGTATTCATCCCTATACTTGGTCGGCTTAGAAGATTTTTGTAGCCTAGCATATGTGCCAATTCCTTAAGTTTACGTAGTTTCCAGTGGCGTTCTCTATCTATCGTTTCAAATTCATCCCATAGGGGGCGGTGATCTTCTTTCTCCCTCAGTATGTGGTCAGCTACGCCTTCGTGTTACAACCTTGCGATGCTCTTGTATCCTTACCGTAAGGGGGCGGCCTATTTTTTCTTTATATTTCTTTCCACATGGCGTACACACAGTCCTTTGTCATGTTCTTCTCTGCTGGGGATCTTACTCAGGAGAGGTACCTTCGAAGTGTAGAACCACTTCTGAAGATCGTCCTCATGTTATATGGACTATAAATCCTTTGCATTTTCTTCGATAACCCCTTTACATAGGGTTGACACAGAGGCTGTTTTCTGAGAGTTGTTATCCTCATACAACACTCCCATGTTTGTTGGAGTTGTTGTCATGTACCCTGGATAATTGTTACGTTATAAGGTACTGCTTATACTGACCATTGCTTGTTCGTATGTCTCTGCGTTGTTGCTTATGAATATTGCTCGATGTTGCAGGCAGCGGATGATCTCTTTCTTTACATCGTATTGGTGGGGAAAGTTGAAATTGAGGTAGAGTCCGGTAAATGTTAGGTTGCGGTATATGGAACCCACTCTCTGTCCGAGTTATCAGCACATCCAGGAACGCCATTTTGTTGTCACTCTCTTTTTCCATAGTGAACTGTATTGATGATTTTATTGAATTTACATGGTTCAATCGCGTCTAGAATTCCTGCTGGTGAGGCCAGAGTATGAAGGTTTCATCAACGTATCTCAGCCATAGGGTTGTCTTTAGAGCTGTGGATTCTAATGCTATCTCTTCAAAATATTCCATGTATATGTTAGCCAGTTATATTGATAATGGCGAGCCGATTGCTAAGCCTTCATCCTGTCGATATATGTCTGATCCCAATCCGAAGTGTGTTGGTTGGGTACATAAAACAGCATCTCTATCAGGTTATCTAGTGGAATACTGGTATGTTCTCTTAGGGATGAGTCCGAGGCCAGTCTGTCCCTGACTAACGATAGTGCTTCCACTGTGGGGATCTTGGTGAACAGCTTCGCCATATCCAGACTCACCATCTGGGTGCATTGGATGGGAACATCTTTTATAAGTTTCAAGAATTGGCGGAGCATATGAAATAAAGGTTTTTTGCACCTAAAGAAGACCGGAACGTACAACGGCCGAAACATCGTACAAATGGCAACAAAGGTGAGGGAAATAGTCCGAATAACTTAAATAGTGTAAATACTACATCATCTCAGAAATATATATATATATATATATATATAAATAGAGAGAGAGAGAGAGATAATGAACAGAATAAGAAAGAAAGAAAGAGTCATATACGAAAAGTCGCATATATGTAATAAAGCAAAATATATAAATTAACGCAGATAGATAGATAGATAGATAAGATAGATAGATAGATAGATAGATAGATAGATAGATAGATAGATAGATAGATAGATAGATAGATAGATAGATCGATAGATAGATAAGATAGATAGATAGATAGATAGATAGATAGATAGATAGATAGATAGATAGATAGATAGATAGATAGATAGATAAAAGAATCACTGGAGATAGATAGATAGATAGATAGATAGATAGATAGATAGATAGATAGATAGATAGATAGATAGATAGATAGATAGATAGATAGATAGATAGATAGATAGATAGATAGATAGATAGATAGATAGATAGATAGATAGATAGATAGATAAAAGAATAGATAGATAGATAGATAATGAGATAGATAGATAGATAGATAGATAGATAGATAGATAGATAGATAGATAGATAGATAGATAGATAGATAGATAGATAGATAGATAGATAGATAGATAGATAGATAGATAAAAGAACCACTTGAGATAGATAGATAGATAGATAGATAGATAGATAGATAGATAGATAAAAGAATCACTGGAGATAGATAGATAGATAGATAGATAGATAGATAGATAGATAGATAGATAGATAGATAATGTTTAAAGAAAGAGGTCGGGAGAGATTGAAGACTCATTAGAAGAGACAAAGTCCTAATATTATAAGCACGATACCAGGCAGAAGCCGTGACAGAAAATGCCGGCAGATTCATTTTAGATTCAGAAGCATCCAAGCATGAATGATGAATATCTAAGCAAGTGTTTAGGGAGACAAAGAATTACTAATGTAATATATATATATATATATATATATACATATATATATATATATATATATATATATAAGTGAGAAGAGAGGGCGTTTGGTTGTTGGAACAGGTGAAGAATTTATGAGTAATGATACAGAAATAAAAGAATAGAATAATCTGATATGCACAGAGATATTCATATTTACAAAGATTTAAAGCTTAATTGCATGCACACATACATGCACATATACATGCAAACATACGCGTGCAAACACACACACGCACACATGCATCTTTATATTTATACATTTAACTGAAAGGTTCTCAGCCCCACCCGTTTTTCAAATGACCAAGCATCAGACTTTTGGGGGTACACTTTTCAGCACACCCGCAAGTGTCCCTATGGATACTTTTGCATAATTGTTTCTACGTAATTTTAAACATTTTCTTTTTCAACTGAGAAGAAAAAATTGTGTACATTCCTCAGCTGGAAACCATAACCAATTCAGTCCTTTTCCAAGGCGACAGTAAAAGTACGGGCGGCCCCTGAACCAAATCGTTCAATGTGAGAGTGGTAAAATGATATTAAGAGAAAATAGTGAGAGGAAAACTTGAGGTGTGAACAACTGAAGGCATAAATGAATATCTGAAATAAAATGTGAAATTAAAAAACAATTACTAAAGTGAATGATAAACTTCAATTTCAAATAATTTTCTATTTCAGAAAACAAATTTAAAATGACATTTGTACACACGCACGCGCAAGCATAAAATTGATTCCACTCAATTTGGACACGAGTCTATTTGAGATACCAAATAGACTAGCAATAATTTATTTGTTATGGGGGACCAGAAAATCGTTCAGCTAGGAGAGTGTGAATAAATCAAAGGATATTTAATCGTTATCTATCCTCCTTATTCATGTAATATTCACTCCAAACCATCTCCTCATACATTCATATGAGACACTTCATTCACTGACATTCTACTTTAAGTGGGTCTATAGTCTTGTATTAAGTGAAATTTAATGCCAGGATAGCAAAAGATGTTTTCCAAATGCTAAATAAAGGATTAGAAGAGAGAAAATTCTCCTTAGAAACAAAGAAAACTGTTATGTAGTATTGGTTATCGTATATGGCAGTGAATGCTGGACAATCTCATCAAAGATGAAGAAACTTGAGGTAACAAAAATGTGGCTTTACAGAAGGAAGCTGAGAATAACATCGTCTAATCATGAGAGCCTCGAAAATATGCACGAAGGATGTGTGTTTTGGTGCAGTGGATATCGGCTCGAAATGAGAAATCGGAGAGCAAGGTTCGAATACTAGTTAGATTCATTGCATTCATTTACGCGTAAATACCCTTGTGAAAGGTATTAATCCATCTCTTCTCCTTCTAGCTATGGTTAAATAGCAAAACAGATTAAGTTTTGTAGCCTTGATTGGCGACTCGTCTACTGCAGAAACTAATGGCAACCGACTGGCGAGTATCACGTAAGGCACTTAACTGACCGATATTTAGAAATCAACAAGAGATAGCTTCGGTCACCAGGGCGTGTTATCTCTGGCTCAATTCAGATGGTTATGTGGAGTTGCGGAACACTGTGGTCACGCTTTAGTTGGAGAAGATAGCTGCTAGTGTGACAGCAAGATTCAGCTCCCTGCCACATAAACAGGAAGAATCAAAAGTGGTTGTCAGATAATTTTTACAACTTCAGCAGCCCGAATACCTAGCCCTTTAAGTCCCCTTATGTAACACATCACTCAATAAGTCCCGGGCCTAACATATACATGGCAACACTAATAAAATATCTGTATGATATTTGTGAAGTATTAACCTTCAAATAGCATGTGAAAAAATTTGGGCTACAAATTACGGTTATTTAAGTAAATTTTCAAAACAATGGAACAAATCTGAATTTTGTGTGTTGATAAAGCATTCTGATAGCAAAATACTGTTCAAGCAAAGCAATAGCTTGATAAGTGTTACTTGGGCTCTGCTTCGTCGTAACCAACGGTTAAAAGGTAGTATGATGAATTTAAACACAGTCGGACAGACATGCTGAAGGCTCAGGTCACTCAAACACGGCGATTGTCCCAGAAAACAGCAAAAGACTCTACAAACGCGTTTTGAGCGTAAATTGAAGTTGCGTGAGAGAGCAGAGGAGTTGAACATATCAGAAGGCAGTGTATTCACCATTTTGCATGAATATTTGTCAATGAAAAAGCTGTTTTCAAAGTGGGTGCCGCTTTTGTCACAGTCCATCAAAAACAACAAATTCAGAGCCTTGTTTTCATCTGTTTCAACGCAACAAGAAGGAGTTTTTGTGTAAATATGTGACAATGGTAAAACATGAATCCACCACTTCACTCCGGAGTCAAATAGGCAGTCAGCTGAGTGGACAGCAGCAGATGAAAGCCGTCTGAAATGACCAAAGACGCAAACATAAGCAGGCAAGTTTTTGGCTTTTATATTTTGGGATGCGCAAGGTATTTTGTTCATCGATTACCTTGAGAAAAAAAACCATTAATAGCGAATATTATATAGCATTATTGGTGCGTCTGAAAAGAAAAATCGCCAAAAAACGGCCACAAATGAAGAATAAAAAGTAAAAAGTGATCATTCACCAAGAAGACGCATCGTGTCACAAGTCGATCGCAACGATGGCAAAAATACATGAATTGGCTTTTCGAATTGCTCCCGTATCCACACTATTCTCCAGATCTGCCCCGCCCTAATGACTACTGGCTGTTTGCAGACCTCAAAAGAATGCTCCAGGGAAAGAGATTTGACACCAATGAAGAAGTGATATCGAAAACTGAGGCGTATTTTGAGGTCAAAGACAAATCGTTCTTCAAAAAAGCATCGAATTGTTAGAGAAACGTTGGAATCAATGTATCACCTTAGAAGGAAACTATGTTGATGAATAAAGTCGAATTTTGCCTAAAAGTTTTTTATTAACTAGGCCCGGGATTTATTTAATGATGTCTTTATTCCATGGATTGTTATATGTATGCAAGGTGCGGTTGAGAAAAGACGCCAACCGCACTATTTGTAACACAAAAGACCAGCAGATCGACAAGATCAACGAGACGTTTTAGCTTCTCGCTAGGTGCACCGTGAAGATAACATACGCCAAATTCCAGAGGCGCGTCGAAGCAGTCGTAAATACTGAGGGTGGCTTCTTTGAGTGAATTGTCTTTTGATCATTGTCTCGATGACACTTTTCTGTTTTTACCAATAAACTGATTTTTGGCTTAGACATTTACTTTGTTTTCCTTTCAAATATTCTATTAAATTTTTTCCGAACACCCTTTTTTATAACCTTTTGTCATCAGGAAAATCTCAGTCTTAAAAATCTTCCCTTCAATTGGTGTTTGAACATTCAGCATCACCGGCGTGACGTGGCTTCCCTGTGCCTCTTTTATAAATACTTTCACGGCTCCTGCTCCGATGAACTGGTGCCCGCTAGGTATGAATTTGCACGAGATACTAGATTAGCAACTAGGTGCCACCCTTTTACAGTGAAACCGATAAAATGTAACCGCAATTTTTACTCCAACAGCTTCTTTTCTCGCACTTCCTGCCTGAGGAATTCCCTTCCACATACTTGCTTCCCCGACAGCTACAATCTCCAGGGGTTTAAATGTAAGGTCAATAGACACCTCTTAACACACTAACTCGCACCCATTCTCTCAAACACTCTTTCTATGTACTACCTTACCCGTCTATCATCCTCCTTTTGACATTTCCTATATCTAATTACTCTCTCAGCACCTTTCCCTATGTAAACCCCTGCGCAATAGTGGCAGTGGAATGCTTTGCTTGGGGTGAAATGATAAAAAAAACATGTCGCCACAAGCAAGTCATCTTACTGTTCCTGTAAGTTATGAGAAAGAGTGAGAGGTTACATGGGGTTTCAGGAATAGGGTAGGAGGAGGATGAGAATACTGATGAGGTTGAAGTGGACGAAGAAAAGAGCATGAGAGAGAGAGAGAGAGAGAGAGAGGATGCAAGTTAGGGAGATAGGAGATGACTATTGACTTTACATTTGAATTATTGAAGATTGTAGCTGTCGGGAAAGCAAATATGCAGAAGGGAATTCCACAGGTGGGAAGTGCGAGAGAAGCGTTTACATTTTATTGGTTTCACAGTAAAAGGGTGGGACCTAGTTGCTAATCTTGTGGCTCGAGTAAATTCATGTATAGGGGGAACCAGTGAGCTAAGTTCATTTGAGCAGACGCAATGAAAGTATTTGTAGAAGAGACACAGGGAAGCCACATTGCGCTGGTGAGAAAGTGACTGTATCCGAGCTGCCAGGTCGGGATTGATCACATTAAAGATTCTCCGTTGTAGATTTACATATTTATATATGTGCATGATTGTTTTCCGGCCCTACACAGAGAACCGACCTTCTTAGCACCGGATTTAGCTATGGGTTCTATATAGTCATTCCACTTGAGGTCTTTTGTAAGAGTTAACCTGAATTTCTATCTAAATCAAACATTTGGCCGAAATCTAAGTTATTTCTTCAAAATTAAGTTAGTTATTTTCTAGCACATTTTTTTTATCCGTAATTGCTTTTATAAGGGTTCAAGCGGGTTTATAGGTTGTTGTGCAAAATAAGATCATAACATCCCTATGATTAGTACTTTTTGTTTTATATGCCCTGTCTATGTAGGTGTTCATGGCTACCCATAACATATTGTCTCTTGTAGCCCTACCCACCGTAGCCGCCGCTCAGTTTAATTTTAGTCCAGAACTTTGGAGCTCATATAGACTCAGACATCCTACACTAAAAAATAGTTTCGAGGTTTATTAAAGCTCTCCACAACTTCCTATCCTTTTTTAGTTTTATGCAACGTTTAGCTATATCAAGTGTGCCAGTGATAATGATAATGCTCTGCCACCACGTTCACATGACGTGAGAACATTGTGATTTTTTCTATGGGGGTATGGAAAACCTCTACCTACAAACCTAGAGAAACGTAAGCGGAGAATCCTTGAGGCGCCAAAGAATATTACGCTAAGTACGTGTTTCACAAGAGATGAATTGCCGATTTGATTTCGTGTTACAGATGGTGCGCATAATGAACATTTGTGAAACGTTGTGAAATGTGGTATAAAATCTACATCCCTTTTAATAGTTTGTTCAAATTTTAATTAATAAATATTTTATTGGTCTAGGTGAGGCTAATCTAACTCCGTTTTGGATGTGCGTTGTGGTACAGTGGATATCGGCTCAGAACGAGAAACCGGGAGCCGAGTTCGAATTCCAGTTGAATCCATTGTATTCACTTACGCGCAAATACCCTTGGGAAAGGTATTAATCCGTCCCTTCCTTCCAGTTATGGGTTATAGCAGGACAGACTGGGTTCTATAGCCTTGGTCGGCAACCAGTCTACCGCAGAAAGCAATGGCAACCTACTGCGGGATAATCTTCTGCCCAGTCAGTCATGTCTCTTTCGAGACATGATCGCCCAAGCGTGTATCACGTATGGCACTTAACTAACTGACTGAATAATCAGATATTCACATTTTAAATTGTATCAATTGTTAGAGACACTGTATAATTTGAATCAGAAAAAGACCGTTGATAATTCTAGGGCATATAACAAGGAAGGAAGGCTTGGAAAAATGAACGCACACTGATTATATTTAAAGCAAGAAGGATAGTGGAAAGCAATAACCTAAATAATGACAGAAAAAAAAAAGACAAACATTGCTAAGAGCTAAAATGACCAGGAAGTTGTGTAAAGCCATGATTGCAAATGTCCTAAAGGGATACAACATATGGAAAAAGACTACGAGGTAAAAGAAATATAGTAAGCATTCCTTTATATTACGAGATAAATATAGTTCCCTGTTTGGTCAAAATTCATTTATTTTTTTGTGGTGAAACTGGAGTGACCTCTCCAGGGCGCAGGCCCGAATGACGGTATATGGAGGCCGAGAGCTACCCATACTGCATGTCAAAACGCTCAGTAATACCAACAAGATTCAAAGGAATACAGGGTATTAGATTTGGGGAATGCTTGGGTGCGGAAATTACGAGAAAACATTGAGACTCCACTCCGGATTTTCTGTCTGAATATACTTCCATAGACTTTTCTGTGCTTTGGATATGACGATAAGGCATCGGATGATTCAAAATCAGGGTTTTCCTCGCCTAGATAGACTGCCTTCTTAGCTTGTCGAGCTCTATCTATCCGAAGTAGCTGGTCATGAGGCGCCAGGTGTCCGCCTTCGCCCATTCTCCGTTAGTTTTTGGATATAACCACAAGGCAACGAAAGTTTAAAATCAAGGTTTTTTCCTTTCGTTCAGTGGTTCTAAACTAGGTCCATATAAACCCAAAGGGTCCCTGTAACAAAACTGGGGATCTAAAACAAAATCGTCAACTGAGAGACTACAGTAATATTTTAGTAGTCCATATAACAATTTCAATTCGAAACGGTTGTTAAAAATGAGAATTGAAATTTCTACACTAATCTACGTCACATTCAGTTAAGTTACATACGTGATACACGCGTGAGCAACGACAAGGATTTGGAGAGGCTGAAAGCGAAAAGGAGATTGATAACTAACATCAGGAAGAGAGAGCTGAGGTTTCTGGAATTTGTAATGAGAACAGAGGGTTTGGAGAATCTGATATTCACGGGATGGATAGAGGGAAGGAGAGACAGCGGAAAGCAATGCGTGACATACTTGATGGACTTGAGCAGGTGGATGGCGGAGCAGGGTTTTGGAGAGGGTAATAGAATGCGTGTTAAGAGCTACAAGGGATAGGGAGATGTGAAAAGCTATGTTCGTTTACATCCTGAAAGAACACGGCATATAGACGAAGAAGAATCCTTCACCTTTCTCTGAACGGCATAAAATCAATAAGACGAAGGAATATAGATTCATAATATTTAAACTTTATTACAATCCGTAATGGTCGATTTCATTTTCATTTCATCATCCGTTACACAAAATGGTTTGTAGAGAAGCAACAAAGCTTCTCCACCTCTTCCTATCTTGGGACAGACTAGTCAATGAACCCTAAGAGTACTGCATGGCTTTCATCTCATTCTCCACCGTACTTCTCCATGTCGTTCTTGGTCTTCCCTTCTTTCTTTTGATATCTGGGGTCCAGTGCAGTGCTGTTCTTGTGATTGACTGTGGATCTTTCCGGAGCACATGCCCAATCCCTGCTCAAGCTATACCAGAGCTGTGTTGTATCTCCACTCCTCTACGGATCTGAGTGCTGGAGAAGGATTAAAGTGGATCTTACCAAACTTCGATCCTTTCACACCCTATGCCTTCGACGAATACTGAGAATATTTTGGCCAGAGAAGATCTCCAATAAGGATCTGTTGGAGAGATGCAAGCAAGAGAACAGGTGTACCATCATTACAAGAAAGCGGTGGAAATAGTCAACTTCGTGGCAACTAAATGCTGAAAAACCGGGGCTGTTCTTGTAGTGTAGGATCCACAAAATCTTACTGATTAATGACAACGTTATCTAAGCGTATCCGATGTTGATTCCCTCAGTTCAAACAGAGTCAGTCAGTTAAGTGTCATACGTGATATACGCTTGGGCTATGATGTCTCGAAAAAGACATGACTGACTGGGCAGAAGATCTTTCAGTGGTAGGCTGCCATCACTTTCTTCGGTTGACTGGTTACCTACCAAGGCTATAGAACCTAATCTGTCCTGTTATTTGACTCATTACTGGAGGGAAGGGATGGCTTAATACATTTCCCAAGCATATTTGCGCGTACGCTAATGCAGCGAATTCGATCGGAATTCGAACTCGGCACTCCGATTTCTCGTTCCGAGTCGATATCCACTGCATTGTATCTATTCTCCTCTACGGATCTGAGTGCTGGAGAAGGATTAAAGCGGATCTCGCCAAGCTTCGATCTTTGTGTAAATTTTCAAGAAAATCAGTTCAGCCGTTTCGGAGTCTATAGGTAACCCCCCCCCCCCCCACACACACACACAGAGAGAGAGAGAGAGAGAGAGAGACAAAGTTCCATTTATAAATAAGTTTAGATTATAATTTATTATATAAATTAATTCAATATACTGATAATAAATAGCAATATTCACTCTAAATATGATTAAAATAAAATAAAATAAATTAATATATCAATATAAAATAATCAATGTAGTAATAGAAGCGACATTGTGAAAAAGCAGTGGTCTTTGATTATCATTGACATCAATAGAAACTGAATATATGAATCTCAAAGAACAACATCAATGAGAGGGAAATCATTAAAAATATGCTCTTCTTTTAATTTATTAATTACTAAATTATTTAAAAATGGTTTAATATGAGTTATTTTACTAGTGTACGCAAATATGCTCTAGAATTTAGTTATTAAATACAAGTTTATTGCCGTTGAATTAGTTTTACTTCAAAATATAGCATGTACATTGACTGTTTTTATAATAAAATTCACAAATTTATCTAGTAGTAAAAAATAAAATAAACTTTTTTTTAACCAATGGTTACGGGGGTCACAAAAATAGAATTAGGAGTTAAAGTTGTGTAAAGGTAAATAAAAAAAAGGGGTGAAAACCAATAATTTAGCGTATGAAATGTTTATGTCCCTCTCAGAAGAATTCTCGAACACTATTATTGTCCTTGAATTGTAACTATTGTTTTCTATTTACTTATGCCTAGAAAGTATGAAAAATAACTAACATCTTCTTCAATATTTGTTTTGTAAAGAAAGTAATAATATTTATGACATTTACATATTCCCCTTGTTAAAATTGGCGAATGTGAACAATCCGTTCAAAAAAATTTAGAGTAAACTGGCCCATAGTTAAAACAAAAACTGTTCTGGATGGACTGCCTTCCTAGACTGTCGAGCGCCTAGGAATACGGCACTGGATTGACTGGCACTGGACTAAACTGTCTAGCGCCTACGAAAACAACACTAGATGCACTGCCTTCCTAGACTGTCTAGCACCTTGAATACTGCATTAAATGGGCTGCCTTCTGGACTATTGAACCGATAAGAATACAACACTAGATGCACTGCCTTCCTAGACTGTCTAGCACCTTGAATACTGCATTAAATGGGCTGCCTTCTGGACTATTGAACCCTTAAGAATACAACACTAGATGGACTGCCTTCCTAGACTGTCGAGCGCCTAGGAATACGGCACTGGATGGACTGGCACTGGACTAAACTGTCTAGCGCCTACGAAAACAACACTAGATGCACTGCCTTCCTAGACTGTCTAGCACCTTGAATACTGCATTAAATGGGCTGCCTTCTGGACTATTGAACCCTTAAGAATACAACACTAGATGGACTGCCTTCCTAGACTGTCGAGCGCCTAGGAATACGGCACTGGATGGACTGGCACTGGACTAAACTGTCTAGCGCCTACGAAAACAACACTAGATGCACTGCCTTCCTAGACTGTCTAGCACCTTGAATACTGCATTAAATGGGCTGCCTTCTGGACTATTGAACCCTTAAGAATACAACACTAGATGGACTGCCTTCCTAGACTGTCGAGCGCCTAGGAATACGGCACTGGATGGACTGGCACTGGACTAAACTGTCTAGCGCCTACGAAAACAACACTAGATGCACTGCCTTCCTAGACTGTCTAGCACCTTGAATACTGCATTAAATGGGCTGCCTTCTGGACTATTGAACCCTTAAGAATACAACACTAGATGGACTGCCTTCCTAGACTGTCGAGCGCCTAGGAATACGGCACTGGATGGACTGGCACTGGACTAAACTGTCTAGCGCCTACGAAAACAACACTAGATGCACTGCCTTCCTAGACTGTCTAGCACCTTGAATACTGCATTAAATGGGCTGCCTTCTGGACTATTGAACCCTTAAGAATACAACACTAGATGGACTGCCTTCCTAGACTGTCGAGCGCCTAGGAATACGGCACTGGATGGACTGGCACTGGACTAAACTGTCTAGCGCCTACGAAAACAACACTAGATGCACTGCCTTCCTAGACTGTCTAACACCTTGAATACTACATTAAATGGGCTGCCTTCTGGACTATTGAACCCTTAAGAATACAACACTAGATGGACTGCCTTCCTAGACTGTCGAGCGCCTAGGAATACGGCACTGGATGGACTTTCTTCCTAAACTGTCTAGCGCCTACGAAAACAACACTAGATGCACTGCCTTCCTAGACTGTCTAGCACCTTGAATACTGCATTAAATGGGCTGCCTTCTGGACTATTGAACCCTTAAGAATACAACACTAGATGGACTGCCTTCCTAGACTGTCGAGCGCCTAGGAATACGGCACTGGATGGACTGGCACTGGACTAAACTGTCTAGCGCCTACGAAAACAACACTAGATGCACTGCCTTCCTAGACTGTCTAGCACCTTGAATACTGCATTAAATGGGCTGCCTTCTGGACTATTGAACCCTTAAGAATACAACACTAGATGGACTGCCTTCCTAGACTGTCGAGCGCCTAGGAATACGGCACTGGATGGACTGGCACTGGACTAAACTGTCTAGCGCCTACGAAAACAACACTAGATGCACTGCCTTCCTAGACTGTCTAGCACCTTGAATACTGCATTAAATGGGCTGCCTTCTGGACTATTGAACCCTTAAGAATACAACACTAGATGGACTGCCTTCCTAGACTGTCGAGCGCCTAGGAATACGGCACTGGATGGACTGGCACTGGACTAAACTGTCTAGCGCCTACGAAAACAACACTAGATGCACTGCCTTCCTAGACTGTCTAGCACCTTGAATACTGCATTAAATGGGCTGCCTTCTGGACTATTGAACCCTTAAGAATACAACACTAGATGGACTGCCTTCCTAGACTGTCGAGCGCCTAGGAATACGGCACTGGATGGACTGGCACTGGACTAAACTGTCTAGCGCCTACGAAAACAACACTAGATGCACTGCCTTCCTAGACTGTCTAGCACCTTGAATACTGCATTAAATGGGCTGCCTTCTGGACTATTGAACCCTTAAGAATACAACACTAGATGGACTGCCTTCCTAGACTGTCGAGCGCCTAGGAATACGGCACTGGATGGACTGGCACTGGACTAAACTGTCTAGCGCCTACGAAAACAACACTAGATGCACTGCCTTCCTAGACTGTCTAGCACCTTGAATACTACATTAAATGGGCTGCCTTCTGGACTATTGAACCCTTAAGAATACAACACTAGATGGACTGCCTTCCTAGACTGTCGAGCGCCTAGGAATACGGCACTGGATGGACTTTCTTCCTAAACTGTCTAGCGCCTACGAAAACAACACTAGATACCGCCTCCTAGACTGTCTAGCACCTTGAATACTGCATTAAATGGCCAGCTCTTCTGGACTATTGAACCCTTAAGAATACAACACTAGATGGACTGCCTTCCTAGACTGTCGAGCGCCTAGAGAATACGGCACTGGATGGACTGGCACTGGACTAAACTGTCTAGCGCCTACGAAAACAACACTAGATGCACTGCCTTCCTAGACTGTCTAGCACCTTGAATACTGCATTAAATGGGCTGCCTTCTGACTATTGAACCCTAAGAATACAACACTAGATGGACTGCCTCAGACTGTCGAGCGCCTAGGAATACGGCACTGGATGGACTGGCACTGGACTAAACTGTCTAGCGCCTACGAAAACAAACACTAGATGACTGCCTTCCTAGACTGTCTAGCACCTTGAATACTGCATTAAATGGGCTGCCTGGACTATTGAACCCTTAAGAATACAACACTAGATGGACTGCCTTCCTAGACTGTCGAGCGCCTAGGAATACGGCACCGGATGGACTGGCACTGGACTTAAACTGTCTAGCGCCTACGAAAACAACACTAGATGCACTGCCTTCCTAGACTGTCTAGCACCTTGAATACTGCATTAAATGGGTTGCCTTCTGGACTATTGAACCTTAAGAACACAACACTAGATGGACTGCCTTCCTAGACTGTCGAGCGCCTAGGAATACGGCACTGGATGGACTGGCACTGGACTAAACTGTCTAGCGCCTACGAAAACAACACTAGATGCACTGCCTTCCTAGACTGTCTAGCACTCCTGAATACCGTACAAATGGGCTGCCTTCTGGACTATTGAACCCTAAGAATACAACACCAGATGACCGTCTTCCTTGGACTGGCTTGCTGCCCAGGAATACGGCACTGGATGACTGGCACTGGACTAAACTGTCTAGCGCCTACGAAAACAACACTAGATGCACTGCCTTCTAGACTGTCTAACTTGAATACTGCATTAAATGGGCTGCCTTCTGGACTATTGAACCCTAAGAATACAACACTAGATGACCGCTTCCTAGACCGTCGAGCGCCTAGGAATACGGCACTGATGGATCGGCACTGACCAAACTGTCTAGCGCCTACGAAAACAACACTAGATGCACTGCCTTCCTAGACTGTCTAGTAACTTGAATACTGCATTAAATGGGCTGCCTTCTGGACTATTGAACCCCAGAATACAACACTGGATGGACTGCCTCTTCCTAGACTGTCGAGCGCCTAGGAATACGGCACTGGATGGACTGGCACTGGACTAAACTGTCTAGCGCCTACGAAAACAACACTAGATGCACTGCCTTCCTAGACTGTCTAGCACCTTGAATACTGCATTGGTCACCGGCTGCCTCTGGACTATTGAACCCCAAGAATACAACACTAGATGGACTGCCTTCCTAGACTGTCGAGCGCCTAGAATACGGCACTGATGGACTGGCACTGGACTAAACTGTCTAGCGCCTACGAAAACAACACTAGATGCACTGCCTTTCCTAGACTGTCTAGCACCTTGAATACTGCATTAAATGGGCTGCCTTCTGGACTATTGAACCTTAAGAATACAACACCGATGGACTGCCTTCCTAGATCGTCGAGCGCCTAGGAATACGGCACTGGATGGACTGGCACTGGACTAAACTGTCTAGCGCCTACGAAAACAACACTAGATGCACTGCCTTCCTAGACTGTCTAGCACCTTGAATAATTGCATTAAATGGGCTGCCTTCTGGACTATTGAACCCTTAAGAATACAACACTAGGATGGACTGCCTTCCTAGACTGTCGAGCGCCTAGGAATACGGCACTGATGGACTGGCACTGGACTAAACTGTCTAGCGCCTACGAAAACAACACTAGATGCACTGCCTTCCCTAGACTGTCTAGCACCTTGAATACTGCATTAAATGGGCTGCCTTCTGGACTATTGAACCCTTAAGAATACAACACTAGATGGACTGCCTTCCTAGACTGTCGAGCGCCTTAGAATACGTGGCACTGGATGGACTGCACCTGGACTAAACTGTCTAGCGCCTATGAAAAACAACACTAGATGCACTGCCTTCCTAGACTGTCTAGCACCTTGAATACTGCATTAAATGGGCTGCCTTCTGGACTATTGAACCCTTAAGAATACAACACTAGATGGACTGCCTTCCTAGACTGTCGAGCGCCTAGGAATACGGCACTGGATGGACTGGCACTGGACTAAACTGTCTAGCGCCTACGAAAACAACACTAGATGCACTGCCTCCTAGACTGTCTAGCACCTTGAATACTGCATTAAATGGGCTGCCTTCTGGACTATTGAACCCTTAAGAATACAAACACCAGATGGACTGCCTTCCTAGACTGTCGAGCGCCTAGGAATACGGCACTGGATGGACTGGCACTGGACTAAACTGTTCAGCGCCTACGAAAACAACACTAGATGCACTGCCTTCCTAGACTGTCTAGCACCTTGAATACTGCATTAAATGGGCTGCCTTCTGGACTATTGAACCCTAAGAATACAACACTAGATGGACTGCCTTCTCAGACTGTCGAGCGCCTAGAATACGGCATCGATGGACTGGCACTGGACTAAACTGTCTAGCGCCTACGAAAACAACACTAGATGCACTGCCTTCCTAGACTGTCTAGCACCCAGAATACTGCATTAAATGGGCTGCCTTCTGACTATTGAACCCTTAAGAATACAACACTAGATGGACTGCCTTCCTAGACTGTCGAGCGCCTAGGAATACGGCACTGGATGGACTGGCACTGACCAAACTGTCTAGCGCCTACGAAACAACACTAGATGCACTGCCTTCCTAGGACTGTTCAGCACCTTGAATACTGCATTAAATGGGCTGCCTCTGGACTATTGAACCCTTAACAAGAATACAACACTAGATGGACTGCCTTCCTAGATCGTCGAGCGCCTAGGAATACGGCACTGGATGGACTGGCACTGGACTAAACTGTCTAGCGCCTACGAAAACAACACTAGATGCACTGCCTTCCTAGACTGTCTAGCACCTTGAATACTGCATTAAATGGGCTGCCTTCTGGACTATTGAACCCTTAAGAATACAACACTAGATGGACTGCCTTCCTAGACTGTCGAGCGCCTAGGAATACGGCACTGGATGGACTGGCACTGGACTAAACTGTCTAGCGCCTACGAAAACAACACTAGATGTGTAATTGCTTCAGACTGTCTAGCACCTTGAATACTGCATTAGTCGGGCTGCCTTCTGGACTATTGAACCCTTAAGAATACAACACTAGATGGACTGCCTTCCTAGACTGTCGAACGCCTAGGAATACGGCACTGGATGGACTGGCACTGGACTAAACTGTCTAGCGCCTACGAAAACAACACTAGATGCACTGCCTTCCTAGACTGTCTAGCACCTTGAATACTGCATTAAATGGGCTGCCTTCTGGACTATTGAACCCTTAAGAATACAACACTAGATGGACTGCTCCTCCTAGACTGTCGAGCGCCTAGAATACGGCACTGGATGGACCGGCACTGGACTAAACTGTCTAGCGCCTACGAAAACAACACTAGATGCACTGCCTTTCCTAGACTGTCTAGCACCTTGAATACTGCATTAAATGGCTGCCTTTCTGACTATTGAACCCTTAAGAATACAACACTAGATGGACTGCCTTCTTAGACTGTCGAGCGCCTAGGAATACGGCACTGGATGGACTGGCACTGACTAAACTGTCTAGCGCCTACGAAAACAACACTAGATGCACTGCCTTCCTAGACTGTCTAGCACCTTGAATACCGTACTAAATGGCCGCTCTGGATCATTGAACCCTTAAGAATACAACACTAGATGGACTGCCTTCCTAGACTGTCGAGCGCCTAGGAATACGGCACTGGATGGACTGGCACTGACTAAACTGTCTAGCGCCTACGAAAACAACACTAGATGCACTGCCTCTCCTAGACTGTCTAGCACCTTGAATACTGCATTAAATGGGCTGCCTTCTGGACTATTGAACCCTTAAGAATACAACACTAGATGGACTGCCTTCACAGACTTGCCGAGCGCCTAGGAATACGGCACTGGATGGACTGGCACTGGACTAAACTGTCTAGCGCCTACGAAAACAACACTAGATGCACTGCCTTCCTAGACTGTCTAGCACCTTGAATACTGCATTAAATGGGCTGCCTTCTGGACTATTGAACTTTAAGAATACAACACTAGATGGGACTGCTTCCCAGACTGTCGAGTCTAGGAATACGGCACTGGATGGACTGGCACTGGACCAAAACTGTCTAGCGCCTACGAAAACAACACTAGATGCACTGCCTTCCCTAGATCTGTTCAGCACCTGAATACTACATTAAATGGGCTGCCTTCTGGACTATTGAACCCTTAAGAATACAACACTAGATGGACTGCCTTCCTAGACTGTCGAGCGCCTAGGAATACGGCACTGGATGGACTTTCTTCCTAAACTGTCTAGCGCCTACGAAAACAACACTAGATGCACTGCCTTCCTAGACTGTCTAGCACCTTGAATACTGCATTAAATGGGCTGCCTTCTGACTATTGAACCCTTAAGAATACAACACTAGATGGACTGCCTTCCTAGACTGTCGAGCGCCTAGGAATACGGCACTGGATGGACTGGCACTGGACTAAAACTGTCTAGCGCCTACGAAAACAACACTAGATGCACTGCCTTCCTAGACTGTCTAGCACCTTGAATACTGCATTAAATGGGCTGCCTTCTGGACTATTGAACCCTTAAGAATACAACACTAGATGGACTGCCTTCCTAGACTGTCGAGCGCCTAGGAATACGGCACTGGATGGACTGGCACTGGACTAAACTGTCTAGCGCCTACGAAAACAACACTAGATGCACTGCCTTCCTAGACTGTCTAGCACCTTGAATACTGCATTAAATGGGCTGCCTTCTGGACTATTGAACCCTTAAGAATACAACACTAGATGGACTGCCTTCCTAGACTGTCGAGCGCCTAGGAATACGGCACTGATGGACTGGCACTGGACTAAACTGTCTAGCGCCTACGAAAACAACACTAGATGCACTGCCTTCCTAGACTGTCTAGCACCTTGAATACTGCATTAAATGGGCTGCCTTCTGGACTATTGAACCCTTAAGAATACAACACTAGATGGACTGCCTTCCTAGATCGTCGAGCGCCTAGGAATACGGCACTGGATGGACTGGCACTGGACCAAACTGTCTAGCGCCTACGAAAACAACACTAGATGCACTGCCTTCCTAGACTGTCTAGCACCTTGAATACTGCATTAAATGGGCTGCCTTCTGGACTATTGAACCCTTAAGAATACAACACTAGATGGACTGCTCTCCTAGACTGTCGAGCGCCTAGGAATACGGCACTGGATGGACTGGCACTGGACTAAACTGTCTAGCGCCTACGAAAACAACAATAGATGCACTGCCTTCCTAGACTGTCTAGCACCTTGAATACTGCATTAAATGGGCTGCCTTCTCTGGACTATTGAACCCTTAAGAATACAACACTAGATGGACTGCCTTCCTAGACTGTCGAGCGCCTAGGAATACGGCACTCGATGGACTGGCATGGACTAAACTGTCTAGCGCCTACGAAAACAACACTAGATGCACTGCCTTCCTAGACTGTCTAGCAACCTTGAATACTGCATTAAATGGCTGCCTTCTGGACTATTGAACCCTTAAGAATACAACACTAGATGGACTGCCTTCCTAGACTGTCGAGCGCCTAGGAATACGGCACTGGATGGACTGGCACTGGACTAAAACTGTCTAGCGCCTACGAAAACAACACTAGATGCACTGCCTTCCTAGACTGTCTAGCACCTTGAATACTGCATTAAATGGGCTGCCTTCTGACTATTGAACCCTTAAGAATACAACACTAGATGGACTGCCTTCCTAGACTGTCGAGCGCCTAGGAATACGGCACTGGATGGACTGGCACTGGACTAAACTGTCTAGCGCCTACGAAAACAACACTAGATGCACCGCCTTCCTAGACTGTCTAGCACCTTGAATACTGCATTAAATGGGCTGCCTTCTGGACTATTGAACCCTTAAGAATACAACACTAGATGGACTGCCTCTTCCTCTAGACTGTCGAGCGCCTAGGAATACGGCACTGGATGGACTGGCACTGGACTAAACTGTCTAGCGCCTACGAAAACAACACTAGATGCACTCGCCTTCTCCTAGACTGTCTAGCACCTTGAATACTGCATTAAATGGGCTCGCCTTCTGGACTATTGAACCCTTAAGAATACAACACTAGATGGCCTGCCTTCCTAGACTGTCGAGCGCCTAGAATACGGCACTGGATGGACTGGCACTGGACTAAACTGTCTAGCGCCTACGAAAACAACACTAGATGCACTGCCTTCCTAGACTGTCTAGCACCTTGAATACTGCATTAAATGTGGCTGCCTTCTGGACTATTGAACCCTTAAGAATACAACAAATTAGATGGACTGCCTTCCTAGACTGTCGAGCGCCTAGGAATACGGCACTGG
Source organism: Ascarosepion bandense (assembly GCA_037127315.1). Classification (NCBI taxonomy): domain Eukaryota; kingdom Metazoa; phylum Mollusca; class Cephalopoda; order Sepiida; family Sepiidae; genus Ascarosepion; species Ascarosepion bandense. The sequence goes on along the minus strand of JBBBDQ010001550.1, from coordinate 1,042,566 downwards.
ATGGACTGGCACTGGACTAAACTGTCTAGCGCCTACGAAAACAACACTAGATGCACTGCCTTCCTAGACTGTCTAGCACCCTGAATACTGCATTAAATGGGCTGCCTTCTGGACTATTGAACCCTTAAGAATACAACACTAGGATGGACTGCCTTCCTAGACTGTCGAGCGCCTAGGAATACGGCACTGGATGGACTGGCACTGGACTAAACTGTCTAGCGCCTACGAAAACAACACTAGATGCACTGCCTTCCTCTAGACTGTCTAGCACCTAGAATACTGCATTAAATCGGCTGCCTTCTGGACTATTGAACCCTTAAGAATACAACACTAGATGACTGCCTCCTAGACTGTCGAGCGCCTAGGAATACGGCACTGGATGGACTGGCACTGGACTAAACTGTCTAGCGCCTACGAAAACAACACTAGATGCACTGCCTTCCTAGACTGTCTAGCACCTTGAATACTACATTAAATGGGCTGCCTTCTGGACTATTGAACCCTAAGAATACAACACTAGATGGACTGCCTTCCTAGACTGTCGAGCGCCTAGAATACGGCACTCCGATGGACTTTCTTCCTAAACTGTCTAGCGCCTACGAAAACAACACTAGATGCACTGCCTTCCTAGACTGTCTAGCACCTTGAATACTGCATTAAATGGGCTGCCTTCTGGACTATTGAACCCTTAAGAATACAACACTAGATGGACTGCCTTCCTAGACTGTCGAGCGCCTAGGAATACGGCACTGGATGGACTGGCACTGGACTAAAACTGTCTAGCGCCTACGAAAACAACACTAGATGCACTGCCTTCCTAGACTGTCTAGCACCTTGAATACTGCATTAAATGGGCTGCCTTCTGGACTATTGAACCCTTAAGAATACAACACTAGATGGACTGCCTTCCTAGACTGTCGAGCGCCTAGGAATACGGCACTGGATGGACTGGCACTGACTAAACTGTCTAGCGCCTACGAAAACAACACTAGATGCACTGCCTTCCTAGACTGTCTAGCACCTTGAATACTGCATTAAATGCGGCTGCCTTCTGGACTATTGAACCCTTAAGAATACAACACTAGATGGACTGCCTTCCTAGACTGTCGAGCGCCTAGGAATACGGCACTGGATGGACTGCACTGGACTAAACTTGTCTAGCGCCTACGAAAACAACACTAGATGCACTGCCTTCCTAGACTGTCTAGCACCTTGAATACCGCATTAAATGGGCTGCCTTCTGGACTACGTTTTGAACCCTGTAAGAATACAACACTAGATGGACTGCCTTCCTTAGACCGTCGCGAGCGCCTAGGAATACGGCACTGGATGGACTGGCACTGGACTAAACTGTCTAGCGCCTACGAAAACAACACTAGATGCACTGCCTTCCTAGACTGTCTAGCACCTTGGAATACTGCATTAAATGGGCTGCCTTCTGACTATTGAACCCTTAAGAATACAACACTAGATGGACTGCCTTCCTAGACTGTCGAGCGCCTAGGAATACGGCACTGGATGGACTGGCACTGGACTAAACTGTCTAGCGCCTACGAAAACAACACTAGATGCAATTGCCTTCCTAGACTGTCTAGCACCTTGAATACTGCACAATGGGCTGCCTCTGGACTATTGAACCCTTAAGAATACAACACTAGATGGACTTGCCTTCCTAGACCGTCGAGCGCCTAGGAATACGGCACTGGATGGACTGGCACTGGACTAAACTGTCTAGCGCCTACGAAAACAACACTAGATGCACTGCCTTCCTAGACTGTCTAGCACCTTGAATACTGCATTAAATGGGCTGCCTTCTGGACTATTGAACCCTTAAGAATACAACACTAGATGGACTGCCTTCCTAGACTGTCGAGCGCCTAGGAATACGGCACTGGATGGACTGGCACTGGACTAAACTGTCTAGCGCCTACGAAAACAACACTAGATGCACTGCCTTCCTAGACTGTCTAGCACCTTGAATACTGCATTAAATGGGCTGCCTTCTGGACTATTGAACCCTTAAGAATACAACACTAGATGGACTGCCTTCTCCTAGACTGTCGAGCGCCTAGGAATACGGCACTGGATGGACTGGCACTGGACTAAACTGTCTAGCGCCTACGAAAACAACACTCAGATGCACTGCCTTCCTAGACTGTCTAGCACCTTGAATACTGCATTAAATGGGCTGCCTTCTGGACTATTGAACCCTTACAATACAACACTAGATGGACTGCCTTCCTAGACTGTCGAGCGCCTAGGAATACGGCACTGGATGGACTGGCACTGGACTAAACTGTCTAGCGCCTACGAAAACAACACTAGATGCACTGCCTTCCTAGACTGTCTAGCACCTTGAATACTGCATTAAATGGGCTGCCTTCTGGACTATTGAACCCTTAAGAATACAACACTAGATGGCCTGCCTTCCTAGACTGTCGTCGAGCGCCTAGGAATACGGCACTGGATGGACTGGCACTGGACTAAACTGTCTAGCGCCTACGAAAACAACACTAGATGCACTGCCTTCCTAGACTGTCTAGCACCTTGAATACTGCATTAAATGGGCTGCCTCTCTGGACTATTGAACCCTTAAGAATACAACACTAGATGGACTGCCTTCCTAGACTGTCGAGCGCCTAGGAATACGGCACTGGATGGACTGGCACTGGACTAAACTGTCTAGCGCCTACGAAAACAACACTAGATGCACTGCCTTCCTAGACTGTCTAGCACCTTGAATACTGCATTAAATGGGCTGCCTTCTGGACTATTGAACCCTAAGAATACAACACTAGATGGACTGCCTCTTCCTTAGACTGTCGAGCGCCTAGGAATACGGCACTGGATGGACTGGCACTGACCAAACTGTCTAGCGCCTACGAAAACAACAGATGCATCGCCTTCCTAGAGACCTGGTCTAGCACCTAGAATACTGCATTAAATCGGCTGCCTCTGGACTATTGAACCCTTAAGAATACAACACTAGATGGACTGCCTTCCTAGACTGTCGAGCGCCTAGAATACGGCACTGGATGGACTGGCACTGACCAAACTGTCTAGCGCCTACGAAAACAACACTAGATGCACTGCCTTCCTAGACTGTCTAGCACCTTGAATACTGCATTAAATGGGCTGCCTTCTGGACTATTGAACCCTTAAGAATACAACACTAGATGGACTGCCTTCCTAGACTGTCGAGCGCCTAGGAATACGGCACTGGATGGACTGGCACTGGACTAAACTGTCTAGCGCCTACGAAAACAACACTAGATGCACTGCTCAGACTGTCTAGCACCTTGAATACTGCATTAAATGGGCTGCCTTCTGGACTATTGAACCTCAAGAATACAACACTAGATGGACTGCCTTCTTAGACTGTCGAGCGCCTAGGAATACGGCACTGGATGGACTGGCACTGGACTAAACTGTCTAGCGCCTACGAAAACAACACTAGATGCACTGCCTTCCTAGACTGTCTAGCACCTTGAATACTGCATTAAATGGGCTGCCTTCTGGACTATTGAACCTCTTAAGAATACAACACTAGATGGACTGCCTTCCTAGATCGTCGAGCGCCTAGGAATACGGCACTGGATGGACTGGCACTGGACTAAACTGTCTAGCGCCTACGAAAACAACACTAGATGCACTGCCTTCCCTAGACTGTCTAGCACCTTGAATACTGCATTAAATGGGCTGCCTTCTGGACTATTGAACCCTTAAGAATACAACACTAGATGGACTGCCTTCCTAGACTGTCGAGCGCCTAGGAATAAGCGGCACTGGATGGACTGGCACTGGACTAAACTGTCTAGCGCCTACGAAAACAACACTAGATGCACTGCCTTCCCTAGACTGTCTAGCACCTTGAATACTGCATTAAATGGGCTGCCTTCTGGACTATTGAACCCTTAAGAATACAACACTAGATGGACTGCCTTCCTAGACTGTCGAGCGCCTAGGAATACGGCACTGGATGGACTGGCACTGGACTAAACTGTCTAGCGCCTACGAAAACAACACTAGATGCACTGCCTTCCTAGACTGTCTAGCACCTTGAATACTACATTAAATGGGCTGCCTTCTGGACTATTGAACCCTTAAGAATACAACACCTTGATGGACTGCCTTCCTAGACTGTCGAGCGCCTAGGAATACGGCACTGGATGGACTTTCTTCCTAAACTGTCTAGCGCCTACGAAAACAACACTAGATGCACTGCCTTCCTAGACTGTCTAGCACCTTGAATACCGTATTAAATGGGCTGCCTTCTGGACTATTGAACCCTTAAGAATACAACACTAGATGGACTGCCTTCCTAGACTGTCGAGCGCCTAGGAATACGGCACTGGATGGACTGGCACTGGACTAAACTGTCTAGCGCCTACGAAAACAACACTAGATGCACTGCTCTCCTAGACTGTCTAGCACCTTGAATACTGCATTAAATGGGCTGCCTTCTGGACTATTGAAACCCTTTAAGAATACAACACTAGATGGACTGCCTTCCTAGACTGTCGAGCGCCTAGGAATACGGCACTGGATGGACTGGCACTGGACTAAACTGTCTAGCGCCTACGAAAACAACACTAGATGCACTGCCTTCCTAGACTGTCTAGCACCTTGAATACTGCATTAAATGGGCTGCCTTCTGGACTATTGAACCCTTTAAGAATACAACACTAGATGGACTGCCTTCCTAGACTGTCGAGCGCCTAGGAATACGGCACTGGATGGACTGGCACTGGACTAAACTGTCTAGCGCCTACGAAAACAACACTAGATGCACTGCCTTCCTAGACTGTCTAGCACCTTGAATACTGCATTAAATGGGCTGCCTTCTTGGACTATTGAACCGTTAAGAATACAAACACTAGATGCACTGCCTTCCTAGACTGTCTAGCACCTTGAATACTGCATTAAATGGGCTGCCTTCTGGACTATTGAACCTTAAGAATACAACACTAGATGGACTGCCTTCCTAGACTGTCGAGCGCCTAGGAATACGGCACTGGATGGACTGGCACTGGACTAAACTGTCTAGCGCCTACGAAAACAACACTAGATGCACTGCCTTCCTAGACTGTCTAGCACCTTTGAATACTGCATTAAATGGGCTGCCTTCTGGACTATTGAACCCTTAAGAATACAACACTAGATGGACTGCCTTCCTAGACTGTCGAGCGCCTAGGAATACGGCACTGGATGGACTGGCACTGGACTAAACTGTCTAGCGCCTACGAAAACAACACTAGATGCACTGCTCTCTCCTAGACTGTCTAGCACCTTGAATACTGCATTAAATGGGCTGTCAGACTATTGAACCCTTAAGAATACAACACTAGATGGACTGCTTTCCTAGACTGTCGAGCGCCTAGGAATACGGCACTGGATGGACTGGCACTGGACTAAACTGTCTAGCGCCTACGAAAACAACACTAGATGCACTGCCTTCCTAGACTGTCTAGCACCTTGAATACTGCATTAAATGGGCTGCCTTCTGGACTATTGAACCCTTAAGAATACAACACTAGATGGACTGCCTTCCCACTGTCGAGCGCCTAGGAATACGGCACTGGATGGACTGGCACTGGACTAAACTGTCTAGCGCCTACGAAAACAACACTAGATGCACTGCCTTCCTAGACTGTCTAGCACCTTGAATACTGCATTAAATGGGCCGCTCTCTGGACTATTGAACCCTTAAGAATACAACACTAGATGGACTGCCTTCCTAGACTGTCGGAGCGCCTAGGAATACGGCACTGGATGGACTGGCACTGGACTAAACTGTCTAGCGCCTACGAAAACAACACTAGATGCACTGCCTTCCTAGACTGTCTAGCACCTTGAATACTGCATTAAATGGGCTGCCTTCTGGACTATTGAACCTTAAGAATACAACACTAGATGGACTGCCTTCCTAGACTGTCGAGCGCCTAGGAATACGGCACTGGATGGACTGGCACTGGACTAAACTGTCTAGCGCCTACGAAAACAACACTAGATGCACTGCCTTCCTAGACTGTCTAGCACCTTGAATACTGCATTAAATGGGCTGCCTTCGACTATTGAACCCTTAAGAATACAACACTAGATGGACTGCCTTCCTAGACTGTCGAGCGCCTAGGAATACGGCACTGGATGGACTGGCACTGGACTAAACTGTCTAGCGCCTACGAAAACAACACTAGATGCACTGCCTTCCTAGACTGTCTAGCACCTTGAATACTGCATTAAATGGGCTGCCTTCTGGACTATTGGAACCCTTAAGAATACAACACTAGATGGACTGCCTCTTAGACTGTCGAGCGCCTAGGAATACGGTACTGGATGGACTGGCACTGGACTAAACTGTCTAGCGCCTACGAAAACAACACTAGATGCACTGCCTTCCTAGACTGTCTAGCACCTTGAATACTGCATTAAATGGGCTGCCTTCTGGACTATTGAACCCTTAAGAATACAACACTAGATGGACTGCCTTCCTAGACTGTCGAGCGCCTAGGAATACGGCACTGGATGGACTGGCACTGGACTAAACTGTCTAGCGCCTACGAAAACAACACTAGATGCACTGCCTTCCTAGACTGTCTAGCACCTAGAATACTGCATTAAATCGGCTGCCTTCTGGACTATTGAACCCTTAAGAATACAACACTAGATGGACTGCCTTCCTAGACTGTCGAGCGCCTAGGAATACGGCACTGGATGGACTGGCACTGGACTAAACTGTCTAGCGCCTACGAAAACAACACTAGATGCACTGCCTTCCTAGACTGTCTAGCACCTTGAATACTGCATTAAATGGGCTGCCTTCTGGACTATTGAACCCTTAAGAATACAACACTAGATGGACTGCCTTCCTAGACTGTCGAGCGCCTAGGAATACGGCACTGGATGGACTGGCACTGGACTAAACTGTCTAGCGCCTACGAAACAACACCAGATGCACTGCCTTCCTAGACTGTCTAGCACCTTGAATACTGCATTAAATGGGCTGCCTTCTGGACTATTGAACCCTTAAGAATACAACACTAGATGGACCGCCTCCTAGACCGTCGAGCGCCTAGGAATACGGCACTGGATGGACTGGCACTGGACTAAACTGTCTAGCGCCTACGAAAACAACACTAGATGCACTGCCTTCCTAGACTGTCTAGCACCTTGAATACTGCATTAAATGGGCTGCCTTCTGGACTATTGAACCCTTAAGAATACAACACTAGATGGACTGCCTTCCTAGACTGTCGAGCGCCTAGGAATACGGCACTGGATGGACTGGCACTGGACTAAACTGTCTAGCGCCTACGAAAACAACACTAGATGCACTGCCTTCCCTAGACTGTCTAGCACCTTGAATACTGCATTAAATGGGCTGCCTTCTGGACTATTGAACCCTTAAGAATACAACACTAGATGGACTGCCTTCCTAGACTGTCGAGCGCCTAGGAATACGGCACTGGATGGACTGGCACTGACTAAACTGTCTAGCGCCTACGAAAACAACACTAGATGCACTGCCTTCCTAGACTGTCTAGCACCTTGAATACTGTATTAAATGGGCTGCCTTCTGGACTATTGAACCCTTAAGAATACAACACTAGATGGACTGCCTTCCTAGACTGTCGAGCGCCTAGAATACGGCACTGGATGGACTGGCACTCGACTAAACTGTCTAGCGCCTACGAAAACAACACTAGATGCACTGCCTTCCTAGACTGTCTAGCACCTTGAATACTACATTAAATGGGCTGCCTTCTGGACTATTGAACCCTTAAGAATACAACACTAGATGGACTGCCTTCCTAGACTGTCGAGCGCCTAGGAATACGGCACTGGATGGACTTTCTTCCTAAACTGTCTAGCGCCTACGAAAACAACACTAGATGCACTGCCTTCCTAGACTGTCTAGCACCCTTGAATACTGCATTAAATGGGCTGCCTTCTGGACTATTGAACCCTTAAGAATACAACACCAGATGGACTGCCTTCCTAGACTGTCGAGCGCCTAGGAATACGGCACTGGATGGACTGGCACTGGACTTAAACTGTCTAGCGCCTACGAAAACAACACTAGATGCACTGCCTTCCTAGACTGTCTAGCACCTTGAATACTGCATTAAATGGGCTGCCTTCTGACTATTGAACCCTTAAGAATACAACACTAGATGGACTGCCTTCCTAGACTGTCGAGCGCCTAGGAATACGGCACTGGATGGACTGGCACTGGACTAAACTGTCTAGCGCCTACGAAAACAACACTAGATGCACTGCCTTCCTAGACTGTCTAGCACCTTGAATACTGCATTAAATGGGCTGCCTTCTGGACTATTGAACCCTTAAGAATACAACACTAGATGGACTGCCTTCCTAGACTGTCGAGCGCCTAGGAATACGGCACTGGATGGACTGGCACTGGACTAAACTGTCTAGCGCCTACGAAAACAACACTAGATGCACTGCCTTCCTAGACTGTCTAGCACCTTGAATACTGCATTAAATGGGCTGCTCTCTGGACTATTGAACCGTTAAGAATACAACACTAGATGCACTGCCTTCCTAGACTGTCTAGCACCCCTTTGAATACTGCATTAAATGGGCTGCCTTCTGGACTATTGAACCCTAAGAATACAACACTAGATGGACTGCCTTCCTAGACTGTCGAGCGCCTAGGAATACGGCACTGGATGGACTGGCACTGACTAAACTGTCTAGCGCCTACGAAAACAACACTAGATGCACTGCCTTCCTAGACTGTCTAGCACCTTGAATACTGCATTAAATGGGCTGCCTTCTGACTATTGAACCCTTAAGAATACAACACTAGATGGACTGCCTTCCTAGACTGTCGAGCGCCTAGGAATACGGCATCTGATGGACTGGCACTGGACTAAACTGTCTAGCGCCTACGAAAACAACACTAGATGCACTGCCTTCCTAGACTGTCTAGCACCTTGAATACTGCATTAAATGGGCTGCCTTCTGGACTATTGAACCCTTAAGAATACAACACTAGATGGACTGCTTTCTCCTAGACTGTCGAGCGCCTAGGAATACGGCACTGGATGGACTGGTACCTGGACTCAAACTGTCTAGCGCCTACGAAAACAACACTAGATGCACTGCCTTCCTAGACTGTCTAGCACCTTGAATACTGCATTAAATGGGCTGCTCTCTGGACTATTGAACCCTTAAGAATACAACACTAGATGGACTGCCTTCCTAGACTGTCGAGCGCCTAGGAATACGGCACTGGATGGACTGGCACTGGACTAAACTGTCTAGCGCCTACGAAAACAACACTAGATGCACTGCCTTCCTAGACTGTCTAGCACCTTGAATACTGCATTAAATGGGCTGCCTTCTGGACTATTGAACCCTTAAGAATACAACACTAGATGGACTGCCTTCCCCTAGGACTGTCGAGCGCCTAGGAATACGGCACTGGATGGACTGGCACTGGATCAAACTGTCTAGCGCCTACGAAAACAACACTAGATGCACTGCCTTCCTAGACTGTCTAGCACCTTGAATACTGCATTAAATGGGCTGCCTTCTGGACTATTGAACCCTTAAGAATACAATACTAGATGGACTGCCTTCCTAGACTGTCGAGCGCCTAGGAATACGGCACTGGATGGACTGGCACTGGACTAAACTGTCTAGCGCCTACGAAAACAACACTAGATGCACTGCCTTCCTAGACTGTCTAGCACCTTGAATACTGCATTAAATGGGTTGCCTTCTGGACTATTGAACCCTTAAGAATACAACACACTAGATGGACTGCCTCCTAGACTGTCGAGCGCCTAGAATACGGCACTGTGGATGGACTGGCACTGGACTAAACTGTCTAGCGCCTCACGAAAACAACACTAGATGCACTGCCTTCCTAGACTGTCTAGCACCTTGAATACTGCATTAAATGGGCTGCCTTCTGGACTATTGAACCCTAAGAATACAACACTAGATGGGACTGGGCCTTCCCAGGACTGTCGAGCGCCTAGGAATACAGCACTGGATGGACTGGCACTGGACAAAACTGTCTAGCGCCTCCATGAAAAACAACACTAGATGCACTGCCTTCCTAGACTGTCTAGCACCTTGAATACTGCATTAAATGGGCTGCCTTCTGGACTATTGAACCCTTAAGAATACAACACTCAGATGGACTGCCTTCCAGGACTGTCGAGCGCCTAGGAATACGGCACTGGATGGACTGGCACTGGACTAAACTGTCTAGCGCCTACGAAAACAACACTAGATGCACTGCCTTCCTAGACTGTCTAGCACCTTGAATACTGCATTAAATGGGCTGCCTTCTGGACTATTGAACCCTTAAGAATACAACACTAGATGCACTGCCTTCCTAGACTGTCTAGCACCTTGAATACTGCATTAAATGGGCTGCCTTCTCTGGACTATTGAACCCTTAAGAATACAACACTAGATGGACTGCCTTCCTAGACTGTCGAGCGCCTAGAATACGGCACTGGATGGATTGGCACTGGACTAAACTGTCTAGCGCCTACGAAAACAACACTAGATGCACTGCCTTCCTAGACTGTCTAGCACCTTGAATACTGCATTAAATGGGCTGCCTTCTGGACTATTGAACCCTTAAGAATACAACACTAGATGGACTGCCTTCCTAGACTGTCGAGCCCAGGAATACGGCACTGGATGGACTGGCACTGGACTAAACTGTCTAGCGCCTACGAAAACAACACTAGATGCACTGCCTTCCTAGACTGTCTAGCAATCTTGAATACTGCATTAAATGGGCTGCCTTCTGGACTATTGAACCCTTAAGAATACAACACTAGATGGACTGCCTTCCTAAACTGTCGAGCGCCTAGGAATACGGCACTGGATGGACCAGCACTGGACTAAACTGTCCCAGCGCCTGAAAACAACACTAGATGCATGCCTTCCTAGACTGTCTAGCACCTTGAATACTGCATTAAATGGGCTGCCTTCTGGACTATTGAACCCTTAAGAATACAACACTAGATGGACTGCCTTCCTGAACTGTCAGCCCTTCCGAGAATACAGCACTGGATGGACTGGCACTGGATTCAACCTGTCTGGCCTTCACAGAAAACAACACTAGATGCACTGCCTTCTGGAGCTGTCTAGCACCTTGAATACTGCATTAAATGGGCTATGCCTTCTGGGATATTGAACCCTTGAAATACAACACTAGATGGACTGCCTTCCTAGACTTCTCAGAGCGCCTAGAGCTGACACTGGATGGACTGGCACTGGACTAAACCTGCTCTGCTTTTCCTAAAACAACACTAGATGCCTTGCCTTCCTAGACTGTCTAGCACCTTGAATACCTGGCTAAATGGGCTGCCTTCTGGACTATTGAACACTTAAAGAATACAACACTAGATGGACTGCCTTCCCTGGAACTGTCATGAGCGCCCTAGGGTAACCACTGGATGGACTGGCACTGAGACTAAACTGTCCATGCTACAGAAGCAACTAGATGCACTGCCTTCCTAGACTATCTAGCACCTTGAATACCATTAAATGGGCTGCCTTCTGGACTGAACCCTTAAGAATACAACACTAGATGGACTGCCTTCCTAGACTGTCAGGCATGAATACAGCACTGGATGGACTGGCACTGGACTAAACTGTCTAGCGCCTGCAAAACAACACTAGATGCACTGCCTTCCTGAACTGTCTAGCACCTTGAATACTGCATTAAATGGGCTGCCTTCTGGACTATTGAACCCTTGAAGATACAACACTAGATGCACTGCCTTCCTAGACTGTCTAGCACCTTGAATACTGCATTAAATGGGCTGCCTTCTGGACCTATTGAACCCTTAAGAATACAACACTGAATGGACTGCCTTCCTAGACTGTCGAGCGCCTAGAATACGGCACTGGATGGACTGGCACTGGACTAAACTGTCTAGCGCCTACGAAAACAACACTAGATGCACTGCCTTCTAGACTGTCTAGCACCTTGGAATACTGCATTAAATGGGCTGCCTTCTGGACTATTGAACCCTTAGAATACAACACTAGATGGACTGCCTTCCTAGACTGTCGAGCGCCTAGGAATACGGCACTGGATGGACTGGCACTGGACTAAACTGTCTAGCGCCTACGAAAACAACACTAGATGCACTGCCTTCCTAGACTGTCTAGCACCTTGAATACTGCATTAAATGGGCTGCCTTCTGGACTATTGAACCCTTAAGAATACAACACTAGATGGACTGCCTTCCTAGACTGTCAGGCGCCTAGGAATACGGCACTGGATGGACTGGCACTGGACTAAACTGTCACAAGCGCCTACGAAAACAACACTAGATGCACTGCCTTCCTAGACTGTCTAGCACCTTGAATACTGCGTCAATGGAAGCTGTTGCCTTCTGGACTATTGAACCCTTAAGAATACAACACTAGATGGACTGCCTTCCTAGACTGTCGAGCGCCTAGGAATACGGCACTGGATGGACTGGCACTGGACTAAACTGTCTAGCGCCTAGAAAACAACACTAGATGCACTGCCTTCCTAGACTGTCTAGCACCTTGAATACTGCATTAAATGGGCTGCCTTCTGGACTATTGAACCCTTAAGAATACAACACTAGATGGACTGCCTTCCTGAACTGTCAGCGCCTGGGAATACGGCTTTGGATGGACTGGCACTGGACTAAACTGTCTAGCGCCTGCAACAACACAGATGCACTGCCTTCCTAGACTGTCTAGCACCTTGATACTGCATTAAATGGGCTGCCTTCTGGACTATTGGACATAGAATACAACACTAGATGGACTGCCTTCCTAGACTGTCGAGCGCCTAGGAATACGGCACTGGATGGACTGGCACTGGACTAAACTGTCTAGCGCCTACGAAAACAACACTAGATGCACTGCCTTCCTAGACTGTCTAGCACAGCATGAATGCTACATTAAATGGGCTGCCTTCTGGACTATTGAACCCTTAAGAATACAACACTGAATGGACTGCCTTCCTAGACTGTCGAGCGCCTAGGAATACGGCACTGGATGGACTGGCACTGGACTAAACTGTCTAGCGCCTACGAAAACAACACTAAATGCACTGCCTTCCTAGACTGTCTAGCACCTTGAATACTGCATTAAATGGGCTGCCTTCTGGACTATTGAACCCTTAAGAATACAACACTAGATGGACTGCCTTCCTGAACTGTGTTGCTAAGTCTGGCCACTGGATGGACTGGCACTGGACTAAGCGCAGCAAACACAGAAACAACACTAGATGCACTGCCTTCCTAGACTGTCTAGCACCTTGAATACTGCATTAAATGGAGGCTGCCTTCTGGACTATTGAACTCTTAAAGAATACAACACTAGATGGACTGCCTTCCTAGACTGTCGAGCGCCTAGGAATACGGCACTGGATGGACTGGCACTGGACTAAGCTGTCCCCAGCGCCTACGAAAACAACACTAGATGCACTGCCTTCCTAGACTGTCTAGCACCTTTGAATACTGCATTAAATGGGCTGCCTTCTGGACTATTGAACCCTTAAGAATACAACACTAGATGGACTGCCTTCCTAGACTGTCGAGCGCGCCTAGGAATACGGCACTGGATGGACTGGCACTGGACTAAACTGTCTAGCGCCTACGAAAACAACACTAGATGCACTGCCTTCCTAGACTGTCTAGCACCTTGAATACTGCATTAAATGGGCTGCCTTCTGGACTATTGAACCCTTAAGAATACAACACTAGATGGACTGCCTTCCTAGACTGTCGAGCGCCTAGGAATACGGCACTAGGATGGACTGGCACTGAATTCTAAGCTGTCTAGCGCCTGCAACAACACTAGATGCACTGCCTTCCTAGACTGTCTAGCACCTTGAATGCACACATTAAATGGGCTGCCTTCTGGACTATTGAACCCTTAAGAATACAAAACTAGATGGACTGCCTTCCTAGACTGTCGAGCGCCTAGGAATACGGCACTGGATGGACTGGCACTGGACTAAACTGTCTAGCGCCTACGAAAACAACACTAGATGCACTGCCTTCCTAGACTGTCTAGCACCTTGAATACTGCATTAAATGGGCTGCCTTCTGGACCTATTGAACCCTTAAGAATACAACACTAGATGGACTGCCTTCCTAGACTGTCGAGCGCCTAGGAATACAGCACTGGATGGACTGGCACTGGACTAAACTGTCTAGCGCCTACGAAAACAACACTAGATGCACTGCCTTCCTAGACTGTCTAGCACCTTGAATACTGCATTAAATGGGCTGCCTTCTGGACTATTGAACCCTTAAGAATACAACACTAGATGGACTGCCTTCCTAGACTGTCGAGCGCCTAGGAACACGGCACTGGATGGACTGGCACTGGACTAAACTGTCTAGCGCCTACGAAAACAACACTAGATGCACTGCCTTCCTAGACTGTCTAGCACCTTGAATACTGCATTAAATGGGCTGCCTTCTGGACTATTGAACCCTTAAGAATACAACACTAGATGGACTGCCTTCCTAGACTGTCGAGCGCCTAGGAATACGGCACTGGATGGACTGGCACTGGACTAAACTGTCTAGCGCCTACGAAAACAACACTAGATGCACTGTACCTTCCTAGACTGTCTAGCACCTTGAATACTGCATTAAATGGGCTGCCTTCTGGACTATTGAACCCTTAGAGAATACAACACTAGATGGACTGCCTTCCTAGACTGTCGAGCGCCTAGGAATACGGCACTGGATGGACTGGCACTGGACTAAACTGTCTAGCGCCTACGAAAACAACACTAGATGCACTGCCTTCCTAGACTGTCTAGCACCTTGAATACTGCAGTAAATGGGCTGCCTTCTGGACTATTGAACCCTTAAGAATACAACACTAGATGGACTGCCTTCCTAGACTGTCGAGCGCCTAGGAATACGGCACTGGATGGACTGGCACTGGACTAAACTGTCAGCGCCTACGAAAACAACACTAAGAATGCACTGCCTTCCTAGACTGTCTAGCACCTTGAATACTGCATTAAATGGGCTGCCCTTCTGGACTATTGAACCCTTAAGAATACAACACTAGATGGACTGCCTTCCTAGACTGTCGAGCGCCTAGGAATACGGCACTGGATGGACTGGCACTGGACTAAACTGTCTAGCGCCTACGAAAACAACACTAGATGCACTGCCTTCCTAGACTGTCTAGCACCTTGAATACTGCATTAAATGGGCTGCCTTCTGGACTATTGAACCCTTAAGAATACAACACTAGATGGACTGCCTTCCTAGACTGTCGAGCGCCTGAATACGGCACTGGATGGACTGCATTCTTAGGTTGTCAAGAGGTTAGAAATATTGCTCCAGTTTGACTGCTTTCCTAGGCTGTCAAGCGTCTGGAACTAATGATCTTGATAGACTGCCTTCTAAAGCTGCCGTACGCCTAAAACTACTGCTCCAGAAGGACTACTTTCCTAGGCTTTCGAACGCCTAGAACTACTACTCTTGATGAAGCGTCTTCCTTTCTGCCCGAAAAATCATCCGACTTAAGATTGTGTAAAAGTAAAGAAATTAGATGAAAGAAGTACACGTAAAATGAATGATAAAAGACAATATCTTGAGCAACTTATGACTATGATAACGCGGGGTAAAGGTAAAAGGAATTAAATGAAAGAAATGTTAGTCATAAGATAATAATAGTTGACAATGTATCATCTCAAAAAAATAAATATATCATCATATCATTCTTCTCCACAGCTACTGAGAGTGCTTTAATGTTTTCACTGCAGGGATGAAAACAAGGGCAGATTTCTTGATAAGAGTAGACGAGCTCTTGCAATCTCGTTCATTCTCATATTAACGCTGTTAACACGAGACCTTAATAGTGAGTCTCGGGAATATGTGATGTAGGAAAAAAAACAGAAAGAAAACAAGAAAACCAAGAAACAGTTTTGAAAATTACGCAGTCGAATGTGCTAATTGAAACGTTCCGTTAAAATATGCTAAGATAAGAGAGATCAGAAAACACTAAAGATTCAGATAACAGTCTTGATAGTTTCTTTCTTTTATGTGCCTTGAGGATCGTGGTTCTTCACAACTTCCCTTTCTTTGCAGCTCTAGTCGTCGTTTGAATTTTTATTATCCCTGTTTGTTCCCGATTTGCTATTCATCAATATAAACTGTTTCTCTTTGTCCTTTTTTGCCTTCATTTTACTGTGAGAGTATCAAATTGTCCAAACCCACTTTCCTTATCGTAGAAATTTCAACTGATTATAATTTTCTTTTAGTTATTCTTTTCTTTAAAAACATTCCTGAACCGAGTTCGAATTCCAGTTAAATTCGTTGCATTCACTTACTTTGGGAAATAAATAAATCTGATGTTTCTTCCTCCAGCTATGGGTCAAATATCAGGACAGATTGGATTTTATTGTAACCAGCTTATTGCAGAAAGTAAAGGCAACCTACTCCGGGAAATGCGGATGTGCGTTGTGGTGCAGTGGATATCGGCTCAGAACGAGAAATCGGGGAGACGAGTTCAAATTCCAGTTGAATTCATTGCATTCACTTACGCCCAAATACCCTTGGGAAAGGTATTAATCTGTCTCTTCCTTCCAGGTATGGGTTAAATAACAGGACAGATTGGGTTCTAGAGCCTTGGCTGGCAACCAGTCTACCGATCAATGGCAACCTACTGCGGGATAATCTTTTGCCCAGTCAGTCATGTCTCGAAAGAGACATGATCGCCCAAGCGTGTTTCACGTATGGCACTTAAGTGACTGACTCCGGGAAAATCTTTTGCCCAGTCTCTTTCGAGACATGACCATCCAAGCATGTATCACATATATCATTTAACTGATTACTCATATGCTCAGTCTATATTATTCTTAGCATACAGCCCTATCACGTTAAAACTCTGGTTCTCGTACGATTACCGAAGTTGAGCAACCCTGAGCCTTGTGAGTATCTAGATGAGTAACCACTCGTGAATATCAGGTGCTGTCATATATAATTCACTATAATATATGATATCATCAATGTAATGGTGTAATGGAAAACGACTGGAATTAGACATCGGAAATCCTGATTCAAATTCAGATTCGTTACATTCATTTCTGCGCGAATACTCTTGGGAAAAGCATGAAAGCACCTCTTCTTTCCTCCGCAAGCTATGAACTAATTATTAGGACTTGTATCAGTAAATAGTTATCATCTAGAAAAATAAATCTTAAATCTAAAAATATCATCTGGTTTTAAATAACCTACAAAGAGTTGATAAACCTTAAAGAAAGAAAACAAACCAACCAGTCTTATCAACTCAGTCGTTTTGAAATCCTTTACTCACATATTAAAGGATAGACATGACGTGGCATTTCTGTATACATTTCTTTATCTCAAAGATTTTCACATCCTCTAATACCTGCTTTCATTTCTGAAAGTCGATCTTCGCTCTTCCAATGCGTCTTCGGATTTCTGTGTCACATTTTCCTCGTTGGTTATTACACGACTTAGTTAAATTTCTGTACTTGTTTGAATCCGATATTTCCAATACGTATCTTCGAATATCTCTTTTGCCGATGGTCATTCATTCTATCTTCTTCTAATTAATAGTTTGTCCTTTTTTCTTGTATCCTTTTAATATTTTGTCTAAGAATTCTTGCAGTTGTATATCCGACTCTACCCTCATTGACATCGACGTATTATCAAAATTATATTCACCGATAACAAGCCCCTATAGATTTTCTAATTCTTCTTAAGTTCTTCTGTTATTAAAATTATTTTTACCTCGAATAATACACAAAGAAAAAAATTAAATCTCAGAACTTTGGTAAAACATAGAAAGTTTAACTATTGAAAGCAAAAATAAACTAACGAATATTAATACCACATCTAATCACTTGCTTCTGAAACATATTTAGATATTTACGATAAAATACAAAAATGAATCTGCAATGTAATTGGTCCTGGTTTGGCATTTCGGTTTCAGTCACTTTCCCAGGGCTCTATTCTTGGACCTACACTGTTTCTAATTTTCATCAATAATTTTCCTCTCCTGTTTTAATATCATATCTGATCGATTTGATAAAGTCAAATTGATTGCTGATGTGAAAAATGAAATACGATCTGTTGTTTATTGGGGCAAGGAGTGACTCGTTAATTTTATTCCTTCTCCAAAACGAAGCTGTTCTCTTTTAATCGTCTTAGAGAACCTGTTTTCCCTTCAATCAGCATGGCCGATGCTAAGCCTCGGGAGTTGCACCTTCTTGGTCTCCTGTTTTCCACTGACATGAAGCAAAATTATTATATGGAATCAATTGCAATGTCTGGTTTTCAGAAAGTAAAACCACTATGTCGTTTTGGACTACTTTTCTCGTCGAAATTTATCTTACACATTTATAAGTCTACCATTCGTCCATGCATCGAATATTGCTGCCACATCTAGTCAGCTGTTTCTGCTACAGATCTAGTCATTCTTGGCAAAAGACAATAAAGAAATGACATGGCATCTCGTCTTAGCGTAACTTTCTTTATCCTACTTGGTAATCATTCACGTAACCGTCGTAAAATAGTCTGTCAAAAGTTTGTTTCATTCTACGTTATTCTATACTAGCAGTATAGCCCGGCGTTGCTCGGGTGTAATGAAAGCTTTAGAACTAGTCCATTGTCCTGGAGCTCAGACTCTTTGGACGCTGGTACGAAAGACTAAAAAGCGATAGTTGTTTCCAGTTAAAACGAAACCGTAGACTGAAAGAAAAATGAATAGATGTAAGTGAAATTTGGATTTCCTGGTATCGATATCAAATAAGTTTTTTCGTCGAAAACTGAATTTTGAAGGCTAAATAAGTCCTCTGAGTAAATGGTATCATGGCTGAGACTAAGAACTACAATTATACCTACTTAGAGCCAAACCCGAAGCAAAAAACTAAAATAAAAGTATTGAAAAATACAGACATACAGGCAGATAAACAGACACACACACAAACATCTTGCCTTATATATAAATATATATATATATATATATATATATATATATATATATATATATATATATATTATCGATTTTATGCACTATTGTAAGAACTGTAACCTTGAAACTTCTGAATATCGTTTCTTATGTCTTTGTCCATGAGTGTATCAAATTTGATTAAAATCAGTCCACTCCTTCTATAACCCAATTTTTTCAATTATCGATTTTCGATATTTATCGGGGGTACCTCGACAAAAAAACCTTTTGAATGAGGCGATTGTAAGCTATATCCAACCTGGAAATCATTAAGTCATATAATATTGAGTTGCTTATGCTGGAATTGGATGTGCCTTGTGGTGCAGTGGATATCGACTCGGAACGAGAAATCGGAGTGTCGAGTTCGAATTCCGATCGAATTCGTTGCATTAGCGTGCGCGCAAATATGTTTGGGAAATGTATTAAGCCATCCCTTCCCTCCAGCAATGAGTCAAATAACAGGACAGATTAGGTTCTATAGCCTTGGTAGGTAACCAGTCAACCGAAGAAAGTGAAGGCAGCCTACCACTGAAAAACCTTCTGCCCAATCAGTCATGTCATTTTCGAGACATCAAATCCCAAGCGTATATCACGTATGGGACTTAACTGACTGACTCTGTTTGAACTGAGGGAATCAACA
Organism: Ascarosepion bandense; assembly: GCA_037127315.1. Taxonomy (NCBI): domain Eukaryota; kingdom Metazoa; phylum Mollusca; class Cephalopoda; order Sepiida; family Sepiidae; genus Ascarosepion; species Ascarosepion bandense. Next base: position 1,022,930 of record JBBBDQ010001550.1, on the reverse strand, counting down.
TCGAATACGCTTACATAACGTTGTCATTAATCAGTAAGATTTTGTGGATCCTACACCACAAGAACAGCCCCGGTTTTTCAGCATTTAGTTGCCACGAAGTTGACTATTTCCACCGCTTTCTTGTAATGATGGTACACCTGTTCTCTTGCTTGCATCTCTCCAACAGGTCCTTATTGGAGATCTTCTCTGGCCAAAATATTCTCAGTATTCGTCGAAGGCATAGGGTGTGAAAGGATCGAAGTTTGGTAAGATCCACTTTAATCCTTCTCCAGCACTCAGATCCGTAGAGGAGAGGAGATACAAACACAGCTCTGGTATAGCTTGAGCAGGGATTGGGCATGTGCTCCGGAAAGATCCACAGTCAATCACAAGAACAGCACTGCACTGGACCCCAGATATCAAAAGAAAGAAAGGAAGACCAAGAACGAGAAGTACGGTGGATAATGAGATGAAAGCCATGCAGTACTCTTGGGGTTCATTGACTAGTCTGTCCCAAGATAGGAAGAGGTGGAGAAGCTTTGCTGCTGCCCTACACACCATTGGGTGTAATGGATGATGAAATGAAAATTAAGTCGACCATTACGGATTGTAATAAAGTTTAATTGTTATAAACGTATATTCTTTCGTCTTATTGGTTTTATGCCGTTCAGAGAAAGGTGAAGGATTCTTCTTTGTCTATATGCCGTGTTCTTTCAGGATGTAGACGAACATAGCTTTTCACGTCTCCCTATCCCTTGTAGCTCTTAACACTCATTCTGTTACCCCCTCCAAAACCCTGCTCCGCCATCCACCTGCTCAAGTCCATCAAGTATGTCACACATTGCTTTCTGCTGTCTCTCCTTCCCTCTATCCATCCCGTGAATATCAGATTCTCCAAACCCTCTGTTCTCATTACAAATCCCAGAAACCTCAGCTCTCTCTTCCTGGTGTTAATTATCAGTCTCCTTTTCGCTTCCAGCCTCTCCAAAACCTTGTCGTCGCTCACATGTTCAATACATGGCATTATCCGCATCCTTCTATAGAACCACATTACCGCTTAATTTATAATTTTTTTAAATAATTTTACCCCAAGCAAAGCAGAACTGCCACTGGTGAGTGATGAAAAAGAGGAACAAGTTACAGGGGTGTTGGAAAATGGGTAAAAGAAGGATAAGAACACTGGTGTGATGAGGGTTGCATGAGAGTAGAGTAGAATGGAAGAAGAACATGATGGAAGGGTTGTCAGGGAAAAGGAGGCGAGTCAAGGAGATAAGAGATGGCAATTGACTTTGCATTTAAATTCTTAGAGATTGTAGTCGTTAGGGAAGCAAGTATACGGAAGGGAATTTCTCAGGCAGGAAGTGCGAGCAAAGAAGCTATTAAAGTAGAAGTTATGGTTACGTTTCATTGGTTTTACTGTAACAGTGTGTCACCTAACCGCTAGTCTGGTTGCTCGAGTAAATTCTTGTGGAAGGGGCACCAGGGAGCTAAGTTCATCGGGTCAGAAGCCGTGAAAGTATTTGTAGAAGAAACAGAGAGAAGTCACATTACGTCTGTGAGAAAGTGACAGGAGTCGAGCTATCAGTTCGGGATTAGTTTCATTGCAGATTCTCAACTGAATTTTGTCAAGAACCTCGAGATGAATAGCAGGGGCATCTGACCAGATGTGACAGCAGGATTCAATGCACGGGTGGATGGTAGAGTTATATATGAGCAAGATGGATTCAGAGGAGAAAATCTTCCTGACTCTACACAGTGGTGACTGTTCTGAAGAGCTTTTCACTTTGGTATCTAGACTTCACGAGTTTATGCGTGTTTTGCTTGGCATTTTTGAGCCATTAAAATTAAATGCAAATGAACTATCTTACGAAAAATTTATTACGAATGACATTTTTATTTCTCCATATAAATGACAAATAAATTTAAATAGTTCTTACCAAAATATTCAGCCTATCATATCTGAAACCAATATAAGATGAAGTAAAATATGTCTGAGAAAAAGAACTCATAGGAAGCTATAATACAGGGTGTCTCAAAAAATGTACTGACCCTTTAACTGTCTCTAACTTTTTATGCAGGTGTCATTAATTAATCACAGCATGGCAGGAAAACAACTTAGTTTGGAAGAGAGGAAGTTTGTCCTGAAATGTTACTGGAAGACCGAAAACGCCATTGAAGTGCAAAGACGATTCAGAAGGGAATTCGCAAAACCGGCACCAACGTGCCGGACCATTGCTCGCATCAGAGACAAATTTGAAGCAGATGGAACCGTCTAGAATGTCAACAAGAAACGTTCTGGACGACCACGGACGTCCACGAGCCCTGGAAAAGAAGAGCAGGTGCAGGAAACACCACATCGATCACCACAGAAATCACTTCGACAAACTGGTCGGGAAACCAACATTTCAAAAGATAGCGTCTATCGCATCATGAAGCGTCTGGACAATAATGGTCATCAATTTGAACATTTGCGAACATGATTCTTCAATTACATTTTTATTCTGTATTCGAAGCTATTCCATTTCTATCTATGTTCATAAATAAAGGTTTTCTCGTCATTCAATGTGTGCGTACATTTTTTGAGACACTTTGTATATCTCAGGTTAATATTTAATTTTCATATTATTAATAATTAATGTTGTCTGTCAACATTTATATTAAAAACATATGAATAGGAACATAACACCAGAATTCATTTTATTAAGAATTAGAAAACAAAGTGACGCAAGTCCAAGTGTCCGAATATATTTATAACTGATTCTGACCAACACAAAAATTTAATTCATTAAGATTTTAGAATTTATTCATCTCCGATGACCAAAACAAAGTGTGATACTGAGATCTGGACTGCAGGCCAGAACTGGTTTAAAGGCAGCCGTCTGGCTCAACGGCAGTGATTTTAAAAATTGGCTGGAAAAGGTCAAGATCAGGGTTCAACTCCCAGAGGGCGGCCACACAGTGCTGTTTATTCTTTAGCTAAAATATTAAATTGCATTTCTTGGGTTTTTACTTTACATACTCTGTTTGAAAATATTGGCGGACCGCAAGTGATAGAGTCTATGACAGAGGATGGTGCCATATGAAATTTGGCCGCGGTCTATAATTGGCTCCCGGTTCGGACTTTGGACATGCCAGGTATAAACAGTCGACGTATTTGTTTTTTTTTCTTTCCTTTTCTGCTTATCATGCGTCGCTCGACACCACAACGATATTAATAGAACTGTTATCGTGCGACGGCCATGTTTCGAATTACCTGAGTCATTTCCGCTACTATTTGTAGTCGTATGGGTATGGCGTTTGCCGACTTCCGTTGGTGAACTTAAAAAGATTCAAAACGAACATAAAAGCATAAAGATATCGACTACAACCGAAGACAGACTGCCAAATTTCGTTACTTGTCTCTCTTCCTCACGTTTATTATAGCATTTCGTTTTCACAATTATTTTTTTCTTTTATTAATCAAGATGTTTTCATATAGATGAAAGCAAGGCAAGTTCTTTAACTGTCTGGTTGTTTTGACATATAGAACTTACTTTTTATAAGAGAAGTTTGAACTGATTCAAAACATCTGCAAAATATTATCTAATAAACAAATGGATGTTGGAGTATGTGTGTATCTGTTTGACTTCAACAATTTTCATTATTAATTAGCCAATTTCTTCTTCTTCTTCTTATTTTATAACGTTTTAAGTGCTTAAAATTGGGACCAGCATTTACCGAAAATAGAATTCAGGCATGTGTTCCCACTCTAGTTTTGAACAGCAAATGAAACTTATGACGTCAAAAACGGCAGGGTATAGAGACATGAAAACGAGGTTCGAGTAATATGGCGCCTCAAAACAGATACCTTCCTCTTGTTAATTTTTTTTATTGCGCATATCTAATTTTCATTAACAGACACTCAATATTAACTCAAACCTGAGCCGACCACGAAGAGTTATCAAGGAGACAAACAAACCGAAACATGGAAACGCATCAACTTGTAATATTCAAATTAACAATTCCCCTGAATGTCTGTCTGTAATTTCTATATTTGCATCAGTATCACTTGTTTTTAATTATTTGGTACATAGTGAGGAAAAAAATCTGAGAAAATTTAATATTTACAGGACATAATGAAGGCAACAGAATCCTAAAAAAGAGCTAATAACTTAATGAATTTGTACAGACAATTGCGAAACAGGAACAAACAAGGAAAGTAAGATAACAAAAGTTGCTGAGAAAAACAAAAACAGGAAGCAATGGAGAAATAGCATAACCAGCGTTCAGTGCAAATTTCGAACAGTTAAGAAATGATTTAAGCCATTTTATATAATATTATTATTTTTATTGTGTTGGTCTGTATTTCTGAGATAAGGTATTGTAACTGTTTACTCCAGTTTCATTGTTCGGATTGTGATCCTAATCTTTTTTGCCAGATTCACCTTTCAATGTTTGTCTATATTTCTGAGATAAGGTATTGTATCTATATACTCTATTTACATTGTTCGGACTGTTGTCCTAATATTTATTGTTATATTCATGACGTTTCTGCTGTTGTATGCTCCGGACTTCTTTGGGTGATATATGTTAGAATTTAGAACTCAATATTTAGTTTACGGGTGTGTGTTGTTCTTGTTCGACGTGCCATGCCTTTTCTGGATATCTCAGTTTCATTTATTTGCGCGTTTTTTGCAGTTAAAAGATACAAATAAAACCTCTAAGGTAAAATAGAAAATTCTAGAAAATAATAAGAATCTGTAAATCATTCTATGACATCTGTGCCTTAATAAAAATTTGCATATCATAAAATTCCTTAAAAGTAAAGTGCTCCTACATAGTAGAGATGAATGGATGGTTTTATGTCAGTCAGTCAGTTAAGTGCCATACGTGATACACGTTTGGGCGATCATGTCTCGACAGACATCATGACTGACTGGGCAGAAGATTATCCCGCAGTAGGTTGCCATTGCTTTCTGCGGTAGACTGGTTGCCGACCAAGGCTATAGAACCCAATCTGTCCTGTTATTTAACCCATAACTGGAGGGAAGAGACGGATTAATACCTTTCCCAAGGGTATTTGCGCGTAAGAGAATGCAATGAATTCGGCCTCGGCTCCCCGATTTCTCGTTCCGAGCCGATATCCACTGTACCACAACGCACATCCTGGTTTTATGTAAACATCGAAAATATTTTTCTCTAAAATTAAATTATAATTGTTCATAACTTATGCTCTAATATTACTTAAAAATTATTTTACTAAAATAAATGACCCACACAATACTTATTTGGTTTTCATAACTCTAATATATCTTCATCATTTATCCATCACACCCAGTGGTGCATAGGGCAGCAACTTTTTGTTGCTGTTTCTTTAACAAACTGTTTTTTTTACGGGACAGGGTTGTTAGCCCTGCACCCAACCCTCAAACCTGGAGGACCAGTGGACCATTCTTGATCTTTACGTTTACAGCACCTGGTATTCCCAAATGGTCACCCATTTAAGTACTGGCCAGGCTTGGTGTTGCTTAACTTCGGTGAGCGGTGTATTCAACACGATATAGTCGTAGACACCTAATATATCTTAGGATACCATAATTATTTAATTCTAATTCTAACATAAACAATCCAAAATCAAATAAAGAAAAAACAAACTAAAATCCAACCTGGTGTTAAAAATTATTGTCTATCCATTTAAACAATGTATAATACCAGTATGTATCTTACCCAGATAAAATTGAGTGTCATGCTTTGACATTATGCTAATTTTCCATTTCGCGACCCAAATTTTCAACCTACTTCTCACTTTTTATTGAGAAATATTGACACATTTACATCTACAAGCATATTGTTTAACTTCTTCCAACCACCACTCCTTAATTTTCTAAATAACCGCGAATTCATCTTATATTTTGTAAATAAATCATTTTCACTATTTATTTTAAAATATCACCTGAAGAACAAAAGTATTATTCTGAAACATTAAAGTTTTTGTGTAGTGATAACAAAATTCTTCTTCTTCTTCTTCTTCTTCTTCTTCTATGTACCTTGTCCTTTCAAGACGTAAGCGATTATGGCCTTCCACGTCTCCCTATCCTTGGTGGCTCTTCTCCTTTAGTGTCTCTTAGCCCTCGTTCTGTCATCCACCTGATCAGGTCCTTCAAATATGTTATCCGCTGCTTTCCTCTGTCTCTTTTTCCCTCTATGTAGAATTACAACTGATCCAAATATAAAATTTATCACTTAGCTAATTGGTGTTAACTTCAGCATCCCGACACTAAGAACTCAAATTTGTAGAAAACCAGGCTCCCTGCTACAATTTTTTTTTTCACAATCTTGGTATAATTAGGCAATAAATTAAATTTTGGGGTGCAGTAGATATCAGCGCAGAATGAGAAAGCAGAGAGCCGGGTTCGAATTCCAGCAATTCGTTCCATTCACTTACCTTGTATCTCTTTTCAGCTATTGATTAAATAGCAGTACAGATTTGGTTTTCTAGCCTTGTTTGCAACCAGTCTAGTAGAAGTAGAAAGTAATGGCAACCAACTGCAGGAAGATCTTCTGCCCAGTCAGTCATGTCTCTTTCGAAACATGATCGCCCAGGCGTGTATCACGTATGGCACTTATCTAACTGATCCAAAACCACTCTGATATACATAGACATGCCTCTAATAAATATCGGGGGAAGGGAAGAATTCAAGACGATGCAAAATTGGTGAAACGTTGCTTTTCTATAAATCATATATGTATATAGAAATATAAATCATATATGTATATAGAAATATGAATAAACATAAATAGTTTTATCTCAAATTGTTCAACATTTTATCTTTTGAAGATTTATTTATTGAGTACCTTTTCGTTAAATTAGCCGTTTTTTGCGAATATTACTTTTTATCAAAACACACAAACACATGTGTATATATATATATATATATGTGTGTGTGTGTGTGTGTGTGTGTGTGTGTGTGTGTGAGAAATGATTTGTTTGAACATTATTTTTGATCGATACAATTATTTTAAGTAGATATTCTGTTTATAATAAAACAGTATTATATATTTATTTCTACCGGCCTGATTATTTATGATATTGTTACCGACCTATATATATATATATATATATATATATGTGTGTGTGTGTGTGTGTGTGTGTGTGTGTGTGTTAGAACCAACTTAATAAAAAATTTTCCAAATGTTGGAGAATTTTTGTCTTTATTTTTGACTGAAATTAAAGCCAAAATACGACGTTTAGAACGGCTCATGATTAAACATAATAGACATTCATTGTCTCTTATATTTAACGGCATATGTTTAGAATATATATATATATATATATATATATATATATATATATATATATATATGGAAGGACTAATTGAATAACAATCCACAGTTCGTAGCATTTACGTTTTAAAAGTACTCGATACGTAGTTGAGCAATATTTATAGTAATATTTTTATTATTAGTATTTATAATAAAAGCATTTTTCCAGTGCTACACAAAAGCTCTTCTGTTTCGGTAGTATATATAGTACCTCATTAGGCCGGATCTATAGTACCTCATCAGGCCGAATCTATAGTACCTCATCAGGCCATAAATATAGTACCTCATCAATACCTGTGGAAATCCTTTCGTATACTTGCTTCTCTGATATGCTACAATCTCTAAGAGTTTAAATGCAACGTCAATTGCCATCTCTTATCCCATTGACTCCCATACTTCTGTTATTCTTTCACCCAAACCCCTGAATCTTGTTCTTCTTCTTTTTTCACTCTACCCTCATGCAACTCTCTTTACGTCAGTATTCCCATCCTTCTCTTGCCGATTATCTGACACCTCCCCTATATCTGGTTCCTCTTCGGTTCCTCTTCGGTTCCTCTTTGTCGTCGCTCTTCTGCTATGTAACCCTTCACTCTCTTCTCATGTAGTCTCCTCTGCACCAGTGATAGTACTACCTTGATCGGGGTGAAATGATTAAAAAATACTAATTAGAAAAATACTACACACACACACACACACACACACACACTCACACACACACACACACACATATATATATATATATACTACCGGCCATAAATATTAGGCCACCCCAGTGTTTTCATACTATTTTTTAGTATTTATTGATAAGTGAATAATTGTAAATGAAAATAGAATGATTCTTTTATTAATAATGCACAATAACGTGTGCATCAAATGAATTTATAAATATTTAATAATTACCTATTGCAGTTTCATCAATGAAATAATGAAGAAAATTTAGGGTGATTCGGACGAGTTCATTTTTGCTTCCTTGCCTTGTAAAATTTTGCAGCGTATGAATAACAAAAGAAACATTCTACTTTCATTTGGCAATAAATAGTAAAAATAGTATGAAATACATCATTTCGTTAAAAAATCTGGGGTGGCCTAATAATTATGGCCGGTAGTATATATATATATATATATATATATATATATGCAGAGAGAGAGACAGAGACAGAGACAGAGACAGAGATAGAGATAGAGATAGACAGAGAGAGAAGGTGGAGAGATTGTGGATATCGGAATCAACCCTATCAAAATTGCATATGTATTGTCAGTTTTACGCTTTAGTCAAACACGCAATCACGTCAATAAAACAATTTTCCAATTCGTCATATATACCAGTTTCTCTCTCTCTCCTTCTTTCTCTTTTTCCATCTCTCTCTCTCTCTATATATATATATATATATATACGAAATATTTGTCACTTTAGTGGAGCAGATTCATGCCGACTTTTAAGTTTCGTGAGGACACCACTATGATGCTCTCACTCGTCAAGGCTATTTGCTAGTGAGAACATCATAGCGGTGTTTTCATGAAACTTCGAAATCGGCATGAATCTGCTCAGTTAAATTGACAAGCAATTTGTACTCGTCAGCGCTCTACCTCCAACCCGATATCAAGCACTTTACGATAAAAAAAAACTCTTCTTGCCAAGATACATTTTATGAGTATAACGACTACAAAAACAACAAGCTTGGCACTAAATCTTATCACAATCAAAACTTATATATTATTCCATATTTATTTTTATTTGTAGATATATGTGGAGATAAAAAAATAAAATACATAAGTTCTTTAGAAAAAAATGTATATGTGTGCGTTTGATTCTCGTCTTGATTAGACTAACTACATATATGATATGATTTGATTCTCCTGGTGAAGACTGGTGTAGATCCAGCCACACTTTTCTAAAGAACTGGTAACATAAAAATGGTTCCCAGTGTGCCAAAAATAAAAAATAAAAATCCAAACAACCCTCCTCACTTCTTATTATCACGGAGTGTAACCTCAACAGGAAAATATGAAAGACGCATAGGGACAATAAATGTAATTAAGCATGATCCTCACCTGAAAGATATGGTTTGAATTTGGGACACAAAATAGATTCAGCTTTACACAAGAGAGTCCAGTTGTAAGAAGAAGAAGAAGTACTACCTTTTCCAGGGTCATCAGCGAGAAGAGATCGAAATAGGCACGACTCACCTCGCTTATTTTTGCTATAATTGCACGTTGTGGTGCATGGATATCGGCTCGAGAACGAGAAATTCGAGAGCCGAGTTCGAATCCCAGTTGAATTTGATGCATTCATTTACGCGTAAATAAACTTGGTAAAGAAATTAATCCATCTCTTCTCTCTCTAGCTGCTATCAGATTGGGTTCTATCTAGGTTTTGCTAATAAAAAAGAGAACTCCTACACTTGATAATGTCAATTATAAACACGGTAACAATGTGCTGACCATGCTCAGAACATAACATACACATGACTCTATATACATAAACTTTACACATATTTAGTTATAAGTAAAACAAAATTCTTTATAATGGCTAAAAGTATAGCCGAAAGCAATCGAAAAAAAAACTTTGGAAATAATTATTTTTTTAGGACAAACATAATATACTAATTGTCCGAATGTTTTCTATATCTGAGTGCTTTCGGTTATACTTTTGGTCATTATCAAGGATGGATTTTATTTTACGTGTAACAGAAGGCATGTAGTGTTATGTTTGTATAGTAGTGTGTATGTTTTATGTTCTGATCACGGTATGCACGTTGTTAACGTGTACGTGGTTGATATTATTGTGGGTTTTTTTTTAGCAATAATGCTGCCATTATATTTAGCCTTTCTTGCATGTGGTTAATACTATCATAATTGTGTTGTCAACAAGTATCTTACGGATAGAGTTTGGTAGGGCTTTGAGTGTGTTTAAATGAGATCGAATTGAGCTTTGTCCTGAAATATGCAGCGTGAGTCTTCGCGTCAACATCGTAGCTATGTGGCCGATATAATTATTTACGAAATTCGGTGGATCAAGAACGCAGTTCGTCAAAAGACATCTAGAATATCTCTGTAATGTCCCGTAAGGCCAGGATTATATTCCATCGGTGTTTAGATTTTGTCATTATAAATGACTGAAACCATTGACCTGTTACAGTATTCCCAGTCCTCCAGAGCATAATTTCGGCCTCTGAACAAAGCGAACCACTCTCGAACAGCGCTCTCAACTATAGCACAATCTCCAGTGTATCTACAGAAGAAGACATTTCTCCCTTATCACGAGCGTCATTCAATAAATAAGGTGAGTATTTCGGTATAAGAACTTCTAATACAGACAGAAGCTTACTTTTTTTTCAACGAAGTCTCCCAGCAGTGTCACACACTTTTCCCATCTGTGCACAAGCTTCCGTATTCCCTCAGAGTAAAAATCTTTGGACTGATGTCTCAGCCAATCGCTCACAGCACTTTTGACTTCATCGTCACTTTTAAACTCTGTGCCTCTCGTTAACGCTTTCAAGGGACCAAACGGGTACAACTCTGAAAGGGGCAAAATCTGGGTTGTAAGGGGGATGAGGGAGCTCGACCCTCTTTTGTTTGTGCTCTGCAGTAAGCATCTTTGGCACCCACCGGCAGCTGAACTTCGAGTAGGCAAAGTCATTATGGACAATTTTGTGTGCAATCCCAACAGATAGGCTCAAAGTCCTTGCAATGTCATCCACTGTTACCCTTCTGTCAGACTAAATGAGGTCATTGACTGATTCGATCACCTCAGGAGACCTCACTTCTGTAGGCCTACTAGGCCTGTCTTCATCCTCAACACTGCTCCGTCCTTCTTTAAACAATTTAGCTCACTTGTAGACATTTCTTGGCTGAAACATATGGCACCATACACAGTTGATACTCTTCTATGTATTTCAAATGGTTTGCACCTTTCAGCAACCAAAAACTTGATAACTGACCTCTGTTCAATCCTGGAGCATGCTTCTTAGTCGGCCATCTTTGTTAATCTCCAAAACTCTCAAAGTTTTTTTGCAATCTTCAAAAAAAATTAAATCCCTTTAAAAAAAGAAGTAAATAAAAAAATATTTAAAAAAAGTAAACTATTATCTGTATTAGCAGTCCTTATACCGAAAAATTCACCTTATTTATTGAATGACCCTCGTAGAAGTCCTTATACCGAAAAATTCACCTTATTTATTGAATGACCCTCGTAGAATTCCTTATAGCAAAAAATGTGGTTCCTCCTAAAGTCTACTTCATCTCTATGCGTCTAACGTCTCCACCTAAACTGAATATTTATTTACTGTATGTTTTCCTCAATGAGAGTAGATACTTTTGCCTATCGTATGGTTTTCATTCTCTCTACGAACTTTTGAAGAAGAGTGGTCTTACCCCTTGTTTCCTGTTTAGAATTCGTTTTCCGGTTCCTTCTAAAGTCTACTTTCGTGCTATACGTCTAACGTTTCTACCTGAACTAACATTATTTATCTTTCCTCGATGGGAGTAGATACGTTTGCCTATCGTCCGGTTTGTCCCACTTAATGGTTTTTGAACTGGTGTAGAGTTTTTTCCTTTGTTTCCTCTTTAGAATTAGGTTTACGGTTCCTTCTAAAACCTGCTTCCGCTCTATACGTCCAACGTCTCTCTGCCTAGACTGACGTTTGATTTATTATTTATCTTTCATTCATATTTCATCTAATAGCCTGCGTACTCGAGAAAAAATGAATTTAAAAAAGTGTGCTATGCAGCAAGATTTGAACCTGTATTCACCTGTTGAAGTGCATACAACATTTGATCCAGTGTGCATTTAACACTCGGGCTCGAATCTCTTCACAGTAGATCGATGAGCTATTTTGCCTTTAAAGCACAATGGCTCGTTCAGATGTCCCCGAAACAATTTTTTTTTGAGTTTCGTATACGAAACGTAAACAAAGCAATTTCTAAAGAACTAATGGATTTTATTTTTTGATCAGATATATTTTAAGTAATAAAAACATGTCGAATCAAAAATTTAAATGTATTAACTATTTAGTTAGAAACAAAAAAAAAAAGAGTACTGAACTGTCACGTGATATCTGTTCTCTTGTATAGCAGCGAATACTAGACAATCACCTCAAAGATGGATGAGAGACTCGAAGCATAAAAAATATGTCTCAACAGAAGGATGATGAGGATACCAGGGACCAAACATGTGAAGAACAACGAGGTTTTGGAGAGAATGGAAACAAACTGAAAAGTTATATTTAACGTCATCAGTTGAAATTTCTGGGACACTTGATGAGGAAGCAGGGCTTGGAAAATCTGATACTCACGGGAAGGATAGAGGTAAAGAGAGACATGGGAAAACAGCGTGTGACATATCTGATGAGATTCAGCAAATGTATGGCAGAATAAAGTTTGAGAGAAATAACAGGACAAAATATATTAAGAGCTACAATCGGACAGAAGGCTGTGGTGGGCTATTATCGCTTATGTTTTGAAGAAACACGGTATATAAAAGAATAAGAAAATATATGCCATCATTTTCATTCACATTTGAAACGAAATCAATTGTTTGAATACTACATATTGAAAAACGCTATCAACCTTTGTTTCAACACACTATTCATATGCAACAGAAATGTGGTTCTACAGAAGCATGTTGAGGATATCATGGCTCGAACATGTGAGTAACCTCGAGGTTTTGGAGAGAATAGAAACAAAAAAGGAAAATTATACTTAATATCAGGAAAAGATAGCTGAAGTTTCTGGGAGATGTAATGAGGAAGGAGGGCTTGGAGAATCTGCTACTCACAAAACAGAGGGAAAGTGAGACAGGGGAAAGCAACGCATGGCATACTTGATCGGCTTGAGAAAATAGTTGGCATAGTAGCCTTTGGGGGAATAACAAGAGAAAGGGTGTTAAGAACTACAATGGATAGGAAGATGTGGAAGGCCATGGTATGAATGGACACGGCACATGGAACAAGATTTATATTTTTCCAACATTGTCCGTGTGCCGATACATTTTTTCCTTTGGAAGCGAGAAAGTTGAAGGAAAGAGCTTATGTCAGTTTATCGACAGGGGTGTCAGCTGGGCGAGCCTTGATTGTGATTTGGCATTAGTTTCTTTGGTATAGCCACTTCCGGTAATGAATGTTGGGGAAATAAACCAGTTCAGTAGTTTCATCCATGTACAATTTCTCTCGCCTGTTAGATTTGAAACTCAAAATGATTCACTTTTTTTATTGTTTTACTCACGTATTACACTTGACGAATGCAGAAAGATATGTCGGCTGAAACCTGATAACAGCATCCATATAATTCTAAAATTCTCATCTTTTATGTATGTGTTCCGGAAATACAGCTTAAACAAGACATACAGCTTAAATCAACTTAGAAGAATATTGCACCATAGAATATTGCACTCTGCTTAATGCAGCGCCGAATTTCGTGAAAATAAGACAAAGCATTGATACGCGTATAAACAAACACACCTATGTTCCAACTTGCGAAAAATAATAAGTGGTTATAAATAATTATAGAAATATTAATAAATGAATTTAAACATTCATAACACAACATATATTTATACAATTCACTAGATTGCATAAAAACAATTTTAATTAACAACTATTTGAAAGGTGGAGATGCAATGAGGGACACATGACTTGATGGTAAATTAAATAGAAGCACACTGATTTGCTGCCTTTATGAATTAAATACAGAGAAAAACAACTATATATGATAAAAAATACACTTATTATTTTGGAAAATAACCACTCACAATATATTATAACATCATTATTAAATAAATTTAAATATGCATAACGCAACATATATTTATACATTTCACTAGATTACATAAGAACTATTTTAATTAACAACTATTTAAAAGATGAAGACGCAATGAATGACAAATGACAAAGATCCACGCTGTTTTGCTGCCGTTATGTACTTTAAAAAATATGCAAGGATCAAACAAGTATGTACACTAAAAATATACATATTATTCTGAAAAAGTATATGCCTGTTTCAAGCTGTTAATTTTAAGTTTCATGCAATATGCTGTTATCTATATTTTTCAGGGAACAATAAACCTTCTTATTCTTTCTACTTTCGGTCCTAGGCATGACGGTAAACTGCATCCGGCAGGAAGGCCTCTGATTAGGAGGCCGTAAGGAGCATAGAACCAACTCTTAATTGCTGCTGTTCTCAGGTCCACCCTGACCCGTAGTGGTAGCACCTGTTAGGGTCCCAGCTATGGGCAAATACTTAACCGCCAAACTGGGTTCAAAACACTATGCAAGTATAAAAATAATATATTCCTATATTATATATTGATAGAAATATGTATACATAAAAAGATTATGGAAAAATATACATTTTTGAAGGAAAAATATTACCAACAATACACTTTTGAGGAAAATATTTTACCATAATACAATTTTTAAGGAAAAAAATATTCTCAGCAAAACATTTTTGAATACAAAGCTAGAAGACATTTACAGTTTTTTAATAAAAAAAGAATAAAAATATTTTTTTAAATTAAAATCTGACTAAATTCTCACTGTAACCGAAAAAAAAAACAAAAACAAAAAAAAACAACCTTAAATCCCCACTGTTTCGGAACTCTATAACCCACAGAGGTTGACATGCCATTAAATAAAATTCAAATTCAAACTTTCTACTTTCTTCAGAATGTATTATTAATTTTGTATTCAAAGTACATCATGAAAAATGTTTCTATTGCAATGTGAAGAAGTAAATCATATATTTATTGATATCGTAAAATAATTTTATTTTCATACGTTAAAACATGATATATTTGCATTAAAGCGATGTAAGTGCATCTCATTCGTTTTCGGAACGAAAAAATGTACTTATTTTTCACTTATAATTAATAAAAATGTACTTATTTTATTTTTTATTTATTTATTTTTTTTACTATACTTGTTTTAACATATGACACCAAATTTTTACGCAATGTGTTAACTATAAAACACAGTGGAATAATAAACCTTTTATAGACTTTCGATACAAATTAAAATTTATAATTAATAATAAATTAATAATATTACTACCTAACCATATTTTTTATCATGAACAACTTTTTAAAAAATAAGTACCGAGATTATGGATGGTCTAGTCAATTATAAAGATTGGAAATTTTAGTCATTCCTTGCCATCGAGCTGGGATCAATGTGTAGTATATGTTCAAGTCATTTTCGAAAATAGAAGACACATGATCCTAACGATTTCAACCCTGTGTTAGCACCTTCCTCATTTCACTATATATATATATGTAGCTCTTTGGGTCCGGTTCTAGCCAATGTTCTCGTTAGCCATTTATTATTTATTATTTGAGAAGAACGACAAACAATCCGTTTACATGAGATTTGCTGACGACACGTTCTCAATTTTTGATTGTGCCAGTGATGCCAATAATCTTCTGGTACAACTAAATAATTTACATCCCTCTCTTAAGTTTACTATGGAGGTAGAGAAGGAAAATACTTTCCCCTTTTTGGATTTCCTAGTACTGCATTGGGACGAGGTTTTCGTAACTAGTGTCTTTCGTAAACCCACATTTACAAAGTCCCGAAAAATAGGTTTAATTGAGACTCTGGTTCCCTCTGTCCTTATGATTTGTTTCCCTGGGTGGTTAGATGGTGAACTCGACAACTTGCAAGTATTTTTGAAGGTAACAATGATCCTAGTAATGTTATTAAACGTGTGATTGCTAGAAAAACCAGACGTTTTAAAGAACCATGTCTACGCTGTCCAATTTATTTAAAATTACTATGGCTTGGTAAAAAGTGTCAGTTCATAACTGACAAAATTTCGGCGTGTGTTACGTCATGTTACTTTTCAGTTAAGTTGAGTACTGTGTTTCAGACTCGAACTATGTTCCCTTCTTTCACTAAAGAATTTTGTTGTTTACAAATTCAAATGCCGATGTGAAAGGACGTACCAATCTGTGTGTGTGTGTGTGTATGTATACATATATATATATATATATATATGTGTATATATATATATATATATATATATATATATGTGTGTGTGTGTGTGTGTGTGTGTGTGTGTGTGTGTGTGTATGTGTGTGTGCGTGTGGTTGTGTGTGGATATGTATACATGTATATATATATGTATATTTTTATATGTATATGTGTGTGTATGTATATATGTATATATGTATGTGTGTGTGTGTGTATATGTATATATATGTGTGTGTGTGTGTGTGTGTGTGTGTGTGTGTGTGTGTGAATACGTATAATTTTTATATGGAAATTTTTTTAGCTCCTCTATACCTAGCGGTATCTTTAATTGGATTAAATTATATGACCTATTTTAAAATTTAAATTTTAAATCTCATATCTTTTTATTCCCTTTAAAAGTAATATTAATTTCTTCCCCATAATATACCTTTTTAAATTAAAGATCTTTTTTCTAATACTTCAACGTTTTTAGGAAGTTAGGTTTATTTGAATGTATCGAGTGTCTGTAATATGAATTTTTTCTTTCTTTCTCTTCTTTTTCCCTCCCTTCCTTTATCTCTTTTACCTCCCACCTCCTTTCCGTTTTGTTTAACCTAATATCAGTTCAACACGCCGTCTCTTCAGTTTACTTTACTGTCCTCTTCCCCTTTTTTGCGAACCCAGACGATACCAATTTTTCCCCTTTTTTTATTTTTTATTTTTTTACAATTCTACCTATGAGTTGAAAAGAGAAAATAGACATAATTTACTTCAAATTATCTCCTGTTTCGGGATAGCATTTGTTGCTGAGGTGATGTGTTATCCCCTTCGGGGATTTCATGTCGAAATGTGCATTCAACATTTTTGTAAAAATTTAATTTAATTTATATTTGCTCTGTAATTTTTATTACATGGAGCTCTCCTCTTGTATCATTTTTTAATATTAAAATTTAATATTTAATATTAATTAGGATCGGGTTTTGGAATTTACCTTCCTGCTTTTTCCGCTTGGATTAAAGTATTTGAATAATATATATATATATATATATATATATATATATAATGTCTAACCGTACTAATGAGCTGTGATACAGTGAAACAGATCTGTCTACGGATGACTATTTACGCTCTCGCCTGCCGATTGAGCACTATGGAGAAATGGTGGACTTTATAAAAGGTAGCTACTCACACATTTACTTGTCGTTCATTCAGTAATGAATTTGAAGACTCTCAGTTACTGGCGTATATTTACATTGTATATAACACGCTACAGCCCGTCTTCCTCTACCGAGCGCCCATACCCCAGCGGTAGAATCGCCAGCTGATGTCAATTCGGTCGGGTTTCATTCCTGGCTAGAAGCATTCGGATGTCTAACCGTACTGATCAGCTGTGATACAGCGAAGCAGATCTGTCTGCTGTTGACTGTATATGTAACGTAGCACGATTTTAGTTTCTAAATGCTAACGATGATAATATTGGCAATTATATATATATATATATATATATATATATATATATATTGATGAAAAACCATTTGGGGAGATTTCTATTTAAATATTATGTAGAGTTTTCCTGTTTAACCATATGAAGAAGAATTATTTTATTAAATACTAAAAAATAGAAGCTCCTTTGCTGGTTACCTGAACAAAAACAGTAAAAAAATTCTTGCCCGGGAATTCACTATATCTTAACGCCCCATCAATTTTTTAAAGCACCTATAATTTCTTTATCTGCGATACTAGCTCAATACATTGTTCTATCGCTTTTATCGTCTTTTGAGCCATGAAAGAATGAATCGACATCTCAAACATCAGCACCATTGGAAGAAGATCTAGATTCATCCCTAAACTTTACCGTAAAGATATCAGGTCTCGTGTATTTTGTCGCCTAACTTACACATTAGTTTTTTATTATGCTTGCTTCAATCTGTTAGTTTTAGAGCTTAATATTTTTAGCCAGTCTTTGTTTTTACTATGTTCATATTCGAAACGCTAGGTTCTTTATATATTTTCTGCTTTTTCAATCCACATTCCTTCCTTAATTATTCTGACAACCATTTTTATGACATTCTTAATCATTCTTCTGTCCAGGATTTCAGTCTTCCTTAGTGTGCCGATAAACTATATCCAGCAGCAATGCTTCTGATTAGATGGTTCTAAGGTGCGTTGAACTAACTCTTAATTAATGTTATTCCGATGTCCATCTTGACCCGAGGTAGTAGCATCGTTTGGGGTCCGTCCTGTAAATGACGGTAAACTACTTCCTGCAGCAAGGCCTCTGACTGGGAGATTAGAGGTTTTGAAAAGCGTAGAACATATCTTTTAATTGCTGTTTTTCTCAGGTGCATCCTGATTCGTTGTATTAGCAACTGTTTGGGTCCCAATTATGGGCCGTCCTGTGAATAACGATAAAGTACATCTTGCAGCAACGCTTCTGATTTGGAGGCTTGAGGAACGTGGAATTGCTGTTGTTCTCAAGTCCACCCTGGTCCGTGGTCCGTGGTGGTAGCACCTGTTAGGGTCCAAATTATGTGCCGTCCTAGGTATAACGATAAACTACATCAAGCAGCAAGGCCTCTTTTTGATTTGGAGGTTCTGAGGAGCGTGAATCACCCCTTAATAGCTGTCCCCAGGACTACCCTGATCCGTTATGTTTGCACCTGTTAGGTTCCCTACTATGGCCAAATAATGAATTACTAAACTGGGGTGAAAAATCAGTTAAATGCCATACGAGAAGCACGCTTGGGTGATCATATCACTTTCGATCCATGGCTGACTAAACAGAAGATTTTCCCAGATTGTCTCATTGCTGCAGGGAGAAAGGATGTATTCATACCCTTCCCAAGAGTAATTGCGTGTAAGTAAATGCGACGAATTCAGCTGGTATACGAACTCGGCTCTCCGGTTTCTCATTCCGAGCCGATATCCACAACGCACGTCGTGAAAACTTTATGAAAGTATAGAAATATATTTATGCAATAAGAAAATGTACCGTCAATACATCACTGGAAAACTAAGAGAAAAAATTACCAGCAATACATTTTTGCAAAAATTACCAGAGCTCCCCAAATTAATTAAATTTCGGCATTAAATGCTCTATAAAGTGTTGATATGCCGTTAAACAAACCAAATCGATTTCAGTTTCGTTTTTTGATTGTTGAACTCTTTGGCAATTTTCAAACATTAATTTGAAACGGCATATCAATTTTCTAAAGCAATATTTTTACTGCCATATAGGAGGACTCGTATTACAAACTGATCCATCACTCGTTTTACTGTTTCTTAGTTGTGGATGTCGGATTGGAACAAGAAATCGGAGAACCGATTTGGAATTCCACTCGAATTCCTTTCCTTGCATTCAATTACGCGCAAATACCCTAAGGAAAGATTATTAACCCGTTTCTTCCCTCCAGCTATGGGTCAAATAGCAGGACTGATTGGGTTCTTTAGCCTTGGTTGGCAATCAGTCTACCGCAGAAGGTAATCGCAACCTAATGCGGGATCATCGTCTGCCCAGTCATTCATGTCTCTTTCGAGTCATGATCGCCCAAGCGTGTATCACGTATGGCACTTGACTGACTCAGTAGTAGTACCATTTTCCTAGGACTGCCTAAGAAGGCAGGTGCAAACGGATGTGAACTCTATGAGACAATCAGCCTAATGACCCGTAAAACAAAACCGATCGGCCGAATTTTGCTGCAGCAGAATTAGACTTGAAAGAGCACAAGAAAAGTGCGTGTTCGTTAAAATCACAGGAACACAGAATGCAACATTTTGCGCAGAATGATATCAGAATGTCTAATGTAATATAAAAGGATGTGTATCTGTGTGCTATCTAAGCTTATTTATAAATGGAACTTTGTCTCTGTGTGTGTGTGTGTGTGTGTGTGTCCGTTACCTATAGACTCTGAAACGGCTGAACTGATTTTCTTGAAATAAAATATCGAAAATCGAAAATCGAAAAAATCATGTGATAGAAAGAGTGGTCCGATTTTAATCAAATTTGATACAGTCATAGACAAAGACATAAGAAACGATATTTAGAAGTTTCAAGGTTGCAGTTCTTACAATAGTGCAGAAAATCGATAATATATATAAGGCAAGATGTTTGTGTGTGTGTCTGTTTTTCTGCCTGTATGTCTGCATTTTTTCAGCACTTTTATTTTAGCTTTTGCTTCGTGTTTGGCTCTAAGTATGTATAATTGTAGTTCTTGGTCTCAGCCATGATACCATTTACTCAGAGGACTTATTTAGCTTTCAAAATTCAGTTTGCAACGAAAAATACTAATTTGATATCGATACCAAAAAATCAAAATTTCATTTACATCCATTCAGAAAAGATGCTGAACATACCATGGACTGAACATGTGAGCAATGATGAAGTCAACACATATGAAGAGGAAACTTCAAGCGACAGAAATGTGGTTCTACAGAAAGATGCTGATGATACCATGGACTGAATATGTGAGTCATGATGAAGTCAACACAGATGAAGAAGAAACTTGAAGCGACAAAAATGTGGTTCTACAAAAAGATGCTGAAAATGCCATGAGCTGAACATGTGACCAATGATGACGTCAACACAGATGACGAGGAGACTTGAAGCGACAGAAATTTTGTTCTAAAAAATGCTGAAAATAACATGTGCTGAACATGTGAGCAATGATGAAGTCAATACAGATGAATAAGAGACTTGAAGCGACAGAAATGTTGTTCTACAGAAATATACTGAAGATATCATTGACTGAACCTGTAAGCAATGATGAAGTCAAAACAGATGAAGAGGAGCTTGAAGCGACAGAAATTTGGTTCTACAAAAAGATGCTGAAAATACCATGGGCTGAACATGTGAGCAATGATGAAGTCAACACAGATGTAGAGGAGACTTGAAGCATCAGAAATGAGATCCTGCAGAAAGATGCTGAAAAGACCATTGACTGAACATCTGAGCCATGATGAAGTCGACAGAGATGAAGAGGAGATATGAAGCGAAGGAAAAGTAGTTCTACAAAAAGATGTTGAAGATACCATGGACTGAATATATCAGCAATGATGAAGTCAAGACAGATGAAGAGGAGATTGAAGCGACAGAAATTTGGTTCTACAAAAAGATGCTGAAGATAACATGAGCTGAACATGTGAGCAATGTTGAACTCAACACAGATAAAGAGGAGACTAGGTGCAACATAAAAATGATCCTAGAGAAAGATGCTGAAGATACCAAGGACTGACAATGTAAGCAATGCTGAAGTCAACACAGATGAAGAAGAGACTTGAAGCGACAGAAATGTTGTTCTAAAAAAAGATGCTGAAAATACCATGGACTGAACATGTAAGCAATGATGAAGTCAACACAAATGACGAAGAAACTTGAAGCAACAGAAATGTGGTTCTACAGAAAGATGCTAAAGATTTCATGGACTGAACATGTAAGCAATGATGAAGTCAACAGAGATGAAGAAGAGACTTGAAGCAACAAAAATGTGGTTCTACAGAAAGATGCTGAAGATACCATTGACTGAATATGTAAGCAATGAAGAAATCAACACAGATGAAGAAGAGACTTGAAGCAACACAAATGTGGTTCTGCAGAAAGATGCTGAAGATACCATTGACTGAACATGTAATCATTGATGAAGTCAACACAGATGAAGAGGAGACTTGAAGAAACAGATATGTGGTTCTACAAAAAGATGATGAAGATACCATTGACTGAACATCTAAGCAATGATGAAGTCAACACAGATAAAGAGGAGACATGAAGCAACATAAATATGGTTCTACAGCAAGATGCTGAAGGTACCGTGGACTGAATATATGAGCAATGATGAAATCAACATAGATAAATCAAAGACATGAAGCAATAGAAATGTGGTTCTACAGAAAGATGCTGAAGATTCCATGGACTGAAAATGTGAGCAATGTTGAAGTCAACACAGATGAAGAGGAGACTTGATGCAACAGATATGTAGTTCTACAGAAAGATGCTGAAGATACCATTGACTGCACATGTGAGCAATGATGAAGTCAACACGGAAAAAGAGGAGACTTGAAGCAACAGAAATATGGTTCTACAGAAAGATGCTGGAGATACCATTGACTGAACATGTGAGCCATGATGAAGTCAACAGAGATGAAGAGGAGACTTGAAGCAATAGAAATGTGGTTCTTCAGAAAGATGAAGACTCCATGGACTGAACATGTAATCAATGATGGTGTCAACACAGATGAAAAAGAAACTTGAAGCAACAGAAATGTAGTTCTACAGAAAAATGCTGAAGATATAATAGAACTGAACATGTGAGCAATGATGAAATGAACATAGATAAATAAGAGACATGAAGCAATAGAAATTTGGTTCTACAGAAAGATGCTGAAGATTCCATGGACTGAACATGTAAGAAATGATGAAGTCAACACAGATGAAGAGGAGACGTGAAGCAACAGAAATATGGTTTTACAGAAAGATGCTGAAAATACCATTGACTGAACATCTAAGCAATGATGAAGTCAACATAGATGAAGAAGAAACTTGAAGCAACAGAAATGTGGTTCTACAGAGCGATGCTGAAGATACCATTGACTGAACATCTGAGCCATGATGAAGTCAACACCGATGAAGAGGAGACTTGAAGCAACAAATATGTGGTTCTACATCAAGATGCTGAAGATACCATTGACTGCAAATGTGAGCAATGAAGAAATCAGCATAGATGAAGAAGAGACTTGAAGCAACAGAAATGTGTTTCTACAGAAAGATGCTGAAGATACCATTTACTGAACATGTAAGCAATGATGAAATCAACACAGATGAAGAAGAGACTTGAAGAAACAGAAATGTGGTTTGACAGAAAGATGCTGAAGGTACCATAGACTGAACTTGTGAGCACTGTTGAAGTCAACACATATGAATAAGAGACTTGAAGAAACAGAAATATGGTTCTACAGAAAGATGCTGAAGATACCATTTACTGAACATGTAAACAATGATGAAATCAACAAAGATGAAGAAGAGACTTGAAGAAACAGAAATGTGGTTTGACAGAAAGATGCTGAAGGTACCATGGACTGAACTTGTGAGCACTGATGAAGTCAACACATATGAATAAGAGACTTGAAGCAACAGAAATGTGGTTCTACAGAAAGATGCTGAGAATGCCATCTTCTGAATCTATGAGTAACGTTAATGTTTTAGAAAATATAGAAACAGAAAAGAATATTTATACTTAACATCAAGACGATATAGTTGATATTTCTAAGTTACATTACGAGAAAAGAGGGCTTGGAAGACTTGATACTCATATAGCATATTGAAGGCAAGATGAGCAGAGGAATACAACTTCTAACCTACCCTCTGTAAATGGATGGTGGGATAGGGTTTACGAGAACTAACAAAAAGTCAAAATTTAATAAGGGCTCCGAAGGTCAGAAAGTTGGGGAAAGCTATGAACCTCAACGATTTGGCGTGACATGAGACTTAGAAGAAATACTTTGTTTAGATTTTAAAAGGTGGTTTTAGTCTCTCTCTTTCTCTCTGTCGGTCTGTCTCTCTCTCATACTCGGTACATCGTCTGTCAAAATTTGCACATATATATTTAATCTTCTGAATTTATTAGATGTTTGCTTCTAAATCTCATAGTTCGTATATCGGGCTTCGCATCTTATTCTTATAAATGATGTTTACTGTATAATCTCAAGTATAGCGCGAATATTTATGGACAGATTTCTACTCCAAAAATGGTGACTCGCACTGTAAACTCGTAATTATTTCAAGAGATTTAGAATGCGTTTTCGATGAAGAGCTGCACGCTTCAAATTTACATCTATTTCCAATGGGGCTAAAGTTTATATACAAAAATTGGATTGCCTTATTACACTATACATGCAATCTGCTTAAACACGAATATATACAGGTCACCTTTCCATCTCACTACCTTCACAAAATTCGCAGAGGTTTTCTTCCTGTTACGATTATCAACACTATGTCATCTGTGTATCACTATCTGTGTTAATTGTGTTTACTAATAATAAGCGTTGGTATGACTTATTATTCTGTTAGAAGCGATATACTGTATAGATGTTGTAGAGTGGCTGACACCCCTGCAACACACGCAATGACGGAATGGCCTGTGATCTTAAATAGTCTATTTAGGTAAAAATAGTAGCATTCGAGGCGTAATATTCGAGTGTGTTTTAGTAATATTCGGAATGATTACTTTGGTGACTATTGCGATGTAAACTCCTCATACCTCTCTGTTGTAAGTTGTCTTGTCTGTTATTGCAATTACTGTGCTATTCTGTGTATATCCGTTTAGCACCGGATATTGTGCTAGATAATACCGCACTACACTTTCTCTGTGTATCGTATCTACCTCGGCTATACAACAATAGTTCAAATACATCAAGTCAGAATTATCATCATTGTTTAACACTCCATCGTAGGTGTTCATTTCGTCTCAGGTGTCGAAGCTACTTCAGGTGAGAAGACGAATCATTAGCATACTATTGCACCTGTTCAATACTTTCAGGTGTCGTAAATACATCAGGTGAAAAAACGCATAATTGACTAATCCTCAACTGTACTGGTTTACTTAGTTTCAGGTGTCATGAATACGTCAGGCGAGAAGACGCAGCATTGTCTTATTCTACTTGAATTCGTTTCACGTGTCGTAAATACATCATGTGTGAAGACGCGTTATTGATTTACGCTTCATGGAACTGCTTCAATTCGTTTTAGGTGCCATAAATGCAGCAGGTGAGAAGACGAATCAAATGGAAATACGTATCATTGACTTACTCTCCATTGTACTTGTGCAATTCGTTTCAGATGTCGCAAATACATCAAGTGTGAGGACGCACTATTGTCTTACACTCAACTGGAATATGTCTATACTTCTGAGATGAGGTAGTATTTGCATTATTTGCATTTTTCTGTTGTAGTCATCTTCATTGCCCTATACGCTCCAGCCTTCTTCAGGTGCTAGAAATTTTGAACCGAACCTTTTATTGCGATCACTGGGCTATATAATTCTCATTCCATGTGCGATGCCACTTCGGTTCAAAATTCCTAGCACCTGAAGAAGGCCGAAACGATGTAAATAATGTAAATACTACCTCATCTCAGAAGTATAGAAAAACAATGTGGTGAGAAAATACATCATTGTATTGCTCTCTATTCAACATGCCCAGTGCCTTTCTGGTGTCCTAAATACACCAGGGGAACAGTCGCATCATTGTCTGACTTTTTATTGCATTGTTCACTCTGTTTTTGATGCTGTAAATACATCCGGTGAGAAGACACCTCATTGTCTTACTTGCAGTAGTTGTTCAATTCTTTTGGGGTATCGTAAATGCAACAGGTGAGTAGACTCATCAGTGTCTTTTCCAGGTGTGAAGGCGCATCATTTTCTTTATCTATTAGTGTCCATTGTATTTGTTTTTTCGTTTTCAGGTGTACTAAATACATCAGGTGAGAATACGTGACATTGATTTCCTCTGCATTGTTCTTGTTCAAATCGTTCCAGGTGTCGTATTGCATCAGGTGGGAAGAAGCATTACCATATTACTCTCCATTTCATTGTGGAATTGGTTTCAGGTGTTAAAAAGGCGAATCATTGTCTTCCTCATCATTATATTGTTCAATTCGTTTCACGTATCGTAAATGCATCAGTTGTGAAGACGCTAAATTGTCTTAATCTCCATTCTTCTTCTTCTATGTGCCCTGTCCTTTCAGGACGTAGGCGATCATAGCTTTCCACGTCTCTCTATCCCTGGTGGCTCTTAATATGTTTTCTCCTGTTACTCCACGCAACCCCCGTTCGATCATCCACCTGATCAGGCCCTGCAAATATGTTATCCGCTGCTTTCCTCTGTCTCTTTTTCCTTCTATCTGGCCTGTCAGTATCAGGTGCTCCAAGCCCTCCTTTCTCATTGCATGTCCCAGGAACTTCAGTTGTCTCTTCGTGATGCTCACTACTAGTTTTCTTTTCAATGCCATTCTTTCCAAAACCTCACAGGTTCGGTCCATGATATCCGCAGCATCCTTCTGTAAAACCACATTTCCGCCACTTCAAGTTTTTTCCTCATCTTCGATGATGTTGTCCAGCATTCACTGCGGTATTGAAGAATACTCTCCATTATAATGTTCGATTTGTTTCAACTGTTATAAATTTATCAGGTAAGAAGACGCATCTTTGTCTTACTGTCAAATGTGCTTATTATTTCGTTTCAGGTGTCGTAAATACATCAGATGAAGAGACGGGTCCTTGTCTTAATCACCATTCCACTCTTTTTCTTTACTTCTTCTTCAAGTGCCGTGTCCCTTCAGGACGTAGACGATCATGGATTTTCATTTGCCCCTATCCCTCGTCGCTCTTAATGTAATATAACAATCTGGCCCCACCCGAGGAAGTGATGCAAGCGATGGTGTTTCCCGTCGGTGAAGGGGTCGGCGAAACGACAAGACAGGTGTTTGTGAAATACACCCTGTCGAGGCCGGAGCGGATGTCGTTTGACCTTATTTCCGACAGCGGCGGAAATGACTACGGAGGCAAACAGAACAGGTGTCTCTGGGAATTACGTGGGCGTTGCGTGGGCGAGGCAGGACCGGAAGGAAAGTCCCGGTTCTAGAAGACTATATAAAGACCTCGACACACGGATTCGCCAGCAGAGAACGGCCAGTGGAAGCAGAGAAACACCACAGGCAAAAACTACACTCCCGTCAACCCATTCTATGTGCGCTCTCACCCTTCCGTTCTCTATTCCACACGGTTCGTCGTCATTAATAAAAATATAACCTTATATTTTTATATATGCGTGTTTGTTGTTTTGTCGTCGTACGGCGATATATAACATTAAGACTTTTCCTTTTGTTATCTTTCCCAAATCCTGATCAGCCATCCACTTGTTCAAACCCATCAAGTATGCTCTGCACTGCTTTCTTCTGTCTCTCTTCGCCTCAATCCGACCTGTGAATATTAGTTCTCTAAGCCCTCTTTTCTCGTTACCTGTCCCACGTAAGATCTAACCCTACAATCACACTAAAAAGTACTGGAAATTTGATTAGAGATTTTTTATTATTATAAAAGATAAAAAATGCTATACAAAAAATCGATGTAATAAATTCTTAAAGTAAGATCTAATGCCCGCAAAATATCTAAATAAATAAAATATATAAAAAATGAAAACAAATAAGATTCCAAACGATAAGTTATACAAAAAAGATATAAAAAAAATTAAAAGAAAAAACCGACTAAACTTAAAATTAAGATTAAACATACAACTTTATACAAAAAACTGATACAACACTAATTTGAATTTACTTCCTAAAAAATACAAATTTATATTTCTTGAAATAACTTCGCCTAAATACAATAATACTCCAAACTTGAGTATAAAACATTAAAAATATATATTTAAAAAAACCCTATAAAATAAAAAAATATTCCATACCGAAAAAATCAAAATTGGAAAGAAAAAACACCCCACCCCTATCACGTCTAAGAAACCCCAAAGTGAAAACCTAGATCACAGTAAATACATGAATTAGGTCCACTAACAGCAGACGTCAATCAATTAAACGATAGCCAACCATAAAAATGACCACTCAACACGCCGCCCTCTTAGAAACTCTAACCAAAAGATATACCCGACCGATAAAACGTACATTCCAACAGATTATACCATTAATCAATAATTTCACACTTACACACCAGATTCTTCAAAAGTCTAACGGTCAAAAGGAGAGACACATTCACTTAATTACCAATCACCCCAACCAACCTCCACAACAACAACGAACCAAATATAAACAGAGAATGATTCCAAACCTTTATTTCTCCCGATGATGTGTTTGAGTCCAAACACTGAAACAGCCATAGGATTGTAGAGAAGAGGACATATATAGAAGAAATTATGTACATGTTCTAAAACATTATTTATAATAAATATTCACAGCTTTATACATCATATATCGAGCACTGTTTTAAATTAATGTTTTCGACGGAAAATTTTTTTTTCTTTTTTCTCTCCTCCTTCTATACTCACTCGGATATATATATATATATATATATATATATATATATATATATATATATATATATATATATATAATCCTTCCAAATATTTTGCTGTCATTTTTTACGGCAGGGTACACTCGCCTAAAATAAAAGATATCTGAACGTATCTACATGCAAAATAATGTTTTCTATTACATAACAAAGCATGTGTACTATTTTACAAACAATTTTAACATAACGCATGCGCAAAGGTAGACGTGTGCTCAACAAAACACACCACGTGTCGCCGTCAATAATATATTCTTTTCAACACATGTGCGCGCGTTTGTTTCTCCTCTCGAAGGCCTATTTGTAACATAATATCCAGCGTTAGGAGAAGCGTAAAGCTTCTTCTAACTTTGTAAGTAAATACGTAGGTGTATAAAGCTTTCAAAATGTACGTTACACGGCAGATCAGTTGTTGGGTAGGTAGCCGAGATTGTCGATCCCGGCTTTTGATAAATGAGGAACAGTGTGTCGAGAGATCGCAAATGGACACAAAAAATTCCCTTGAATGTATATGCGAGGCGTGAACATGAGATCACAAAAATATTCACACATATACGAGGCGTGGATTAATTTAGAGGCAGAGATATGAAAAATATTTTTTATAGACACTTTACCAGTTTCTAAAAATCAGAAAGAGGCGGATCGGTTTGCTATTGCTATAAAGTAATAAACTGATCCCTTTAGAGTTACGTCATGAAGTCAGATAATATTTGGCATGTAAAATGTTTTACAATAAATACTTTTACCAATTTCTACTAGGCATAAAGTGGGGGATCGTTTTGCTATAGTTATGAAGTAATAAACTGATTCCCCTTAAAATTACTCCACTATGTAAGATTTTATTTTGCATGTCAATGGTTTTGCAATAAATACTTTTCCCAGTTTCTACTGGATATAAAGTGGGGGATCGTTTTGCTATAGTTATGAAGTAATAAATTGATTCCCCTTAAAATTACTCCACTATGTAAGATTTTACTTGCATGTCAATGATTTTACAATAAATACTTTTCCCAGATTCTACTGGATATAAAGTGGGGGAACATTTTGCTATAGTTATGAAGTAATAAATTGATTCCCCTTAAAATTACTCCACTATGTAAGATTTTATTTTGCATGTCAATGGTTTTACAATAAATACTTTTACCAGTTTATACTGGATGTAAAGTGGGGGATCGTTTTACTATTGTTATGAAGTAATAAATTGATTCCCCTTAAAATTACTCCACTATGTAAGATTTTATTTTGCATGTCAATGGTTTTGCAATAAATACTTTTCCCAGTTTCTACTGGATATAAAGTGGGGGATCGTTTTGCTATAGTTATGAAGTAATAAATTGATTCCCCTTAAAATTACTCCACTATGTAAGATTTTACTTGCATGTCAATGATTTTACAATAAATACTTTTCCCACATTCTACTGGATATAAAGTGGGGGAACATTTTGCTATAGTTATGAAGTAATAAATTGATTCCCCTTAAAATTACTCCACTATGTAAGATTTTATTTTGCATGTCAATGGTTTTGCAATAAATACTTTTCCCAGTTTCTACTGGGTATAAAGTGGGGGATCGTTTTGCTATAGTTATGAAGTAATAAATTGATTCCCCTTAAAATTACTCCATTATGTAAGATTTTATTTTGCATGTCAATGGTTTTACAATAAATACTTTTACCAGTTTATACTGGTTATAAAGTGGGGGATCGTTTTGCTATAGTTATGAAGTAATAAATTGATTCCCCTTAAAATTACTCCACTATGTAAGATTTTACTTGCATGTCAATGATTTTACAATAAATACTTTTCCCACATTCTACTGGATATAAAGTGGGGGAACATTTTGCTATAGTTATGAAGTAATAAATTGATTCCCCTTAAAATTACTCCACTATGTAAGATTTTATTTTGCATGTCAATGGTTTTGCAATAAATACTTTTCCCAGTTTCTACTGGGTATAAAGTGGGGGATCGTTTTGCTATAGTTATGAAGTAATAAATTGATTCCCCTTAAAATTACTCCATTATGTAAGATTTTATTTTGCATGTCAATGGTTTTACAATAAATACTTTTACCAGTTTATACTGGTTATAAAGTGGGGGATCGTTTTGCTATAGTTATGAAGTAATAAATTGAGTCCCCTTAAAATTACTCCACTATGTAAGATTTTACTTGCATGTCAATGATTTTACAATAAATACTTTTCCCAGATTCTACTGGATATAAAATGGGGGAACATTTTGCTATAGTTATGAAGTAATAAATTGATTCCCCTTAAAATTACTCCACTATGTAAGATTTTATTTTGCATGTCAATGGTTTTACAATAAATACTTTTACCAGTTTATACTGGATATAAAGTGGGGGATCGTTTTGCTATTGTTATTAATTAATAAACTAATTCCCCTTAGAATTACTTCACTATGTAAGATTTTATTATGAATGTTATGTTTTACACGAATAATTGATACCTGTTTTTAACGGACATGATTTTTTTGCTGTTGTCATTAAGTAATAAACTGATCCGTTTAGAATTATTCGCTGTTCTTCCTTATGTACCGTGTCCCCTCAGGACATAGGTAATTATGGCTCTCCATAACTTCCTGACTTTTGTATCTCTTAATAAATTTTGTCTTTTGTTCCGCTATCCATGTTACCCAAGCTCGCTATGTAACACATTGTTTTCGTATGTCAAATTTTCGAAGCCTACCTTCTTCATTGCGTGCCCCAGAATTGTTAATTGTTCTTCCTGATGTTAGATATAAGTTTTCTTTTTGTTTTAATTTTCTCTAAAGCCTCTTCGTAGCTCACATTTTCGTCCATGATACCCTCAGCATCATTCTGTAAAGCTTCTGTTGCTTCAGTTCTCTTCTTCATCTTCGAGCAGACTGTCCAATATTCAGTGTCATATAAGAAGACAGACATCACGTTACAGTTCAGTACTCTTTTCTTTGTAACAAATTATGTTTTTCCTGTCTCTTAATAGAGATGTGCGTTATGGTGCAATGGATATCGGCTGGAAACGAGAAACCGGGGAGCAGAGTTCGAATTCCAGTCGAATTCTTTGCATTCACTTACGCACAAATACCGTTGGGAAAGGTATTAATCCGCCTCTTCCCTCCAGTTCCGGATTAAAAAATAGGACGGATTGGGTTCTATAGCCTTGGTTGGCAACCAGTCTACCACAGAAAGCAACCTACTGCGGGATAATCTTTTGCCCAGTCAGTCATGTCTCTTTCGAGACATCATTGCCCAAAGCGTGTATCACGTATGTCACTTAACTGACTGACTGACTGAATATAATAGTTGGAAACATGATTAAGGCATCTACTGGGTATAAAGTGGGGGATTGGTTTTCTATTGTTATGAAGTAATAAAGTGATCACCCACTAATTAATACTGATAAATAAAACACATTTCTTTCCCATCCAGCTATGAGTCAAATAACAGAACAGATTGGGTTCTATAACCTTGGTCGGCGACCAGTCTACCTCAAAAAGCAATGGCAACCTACTGCGGGATAATCTTCTGCCCAGTCAGTCACGTCTTTTTCGGGACATGATCGCCCAAACGTGTATCACGTATGGCACTTAACTGACTGACTGAATACTCAGCTTAGCTTTTTGAATGTATTATTTGCTATCAGAATGCGTCTTCAAATTTCACTGTCGCATTTTCTGTCCCATGTTAGTAGATCCGGTACTACGAATTCTTCTTCTTCTTCTATGTGCCCTGTCCCTTCAGGACGTAGACGATCATGGTTTTACACGTTTCCCTATCCCTTGTGGCTCTTAGTATGTTTGCTCCTGTTACATCTGGCAACCCCCGTTCCGTCATTCACCTGATCAGGCCCTGCAAATATGTTATCCGCTGCCTTCCTCTGTCTCTCTTTCCTTCTATCTGGCCAGTCAGTCTCAGGTTCTCCAAGCCTCTCCTTCCTCATTGTGTGTCCCAGGAACTTCAGTTGTCCCTTCCTGGCGGGGCCCAATTAGAAAACTGGTAGTGTTGAAACGCCGTGGGTTTCTATGTATGTTTATATATCGTGTAGACTGATTATCTTTAATCAGAAAAGAACAATAAATCCTTGACACAATAATATTTTGAAAGACAATATGAAAGTTTTATTTGTTTTTAATACAAAATATGGCAATCAGGACAGACATTTTATACACAGGTCTTTTAGAAAAAGACTTTTCTAGCTTCTTTGTTTGCAAAGTCTCTCAAAATATTTTCAAAGTTAAAGGTTTTAGCCACGTTATTTTCTATAGATAAAATTTACCAAATTGTTTAGTCTTTCTTGTGAAATTGTTGAGCGTTTTTTTTTTATGTTTTAATTTTGAGAAAATTCTTTCATCGGATAAAACTGTTACAGGCATTGATAAGTGATTCTTCAAAGCAATAAAAATATTAAGAAATGCTAACTACCATCGTTTGGTACTAGGTATTCAAACAGAGCATGAGGCTTAATGATACTGAACTGGATGGAAGAAATATTTTCGGTAAATATCTCGCCATCAGTACTCTGTTTTATTGTAAATTCATGTTGTTGCAGCGCAATTTTTTTTTTAAATCATATAACCCGAAGCAAGGCATCTTATTGCCACTGTTTTGCAGAGGGTTATATAGGAGGAAAGTTATGAGAAAGAGTGAGAGGTTGTAGAGGTTGTCAGGAAGTGGGTAAGAGAAGGATGAGAATACTGATGAGATTGAAGTGGATGGAGAAAGGAGCATGAGAGAGAGAGAGAATACAGGTTAGTGAGATAGATTAATATTGACTTTACATTTATTCTTGGAGATTGTAGCTGTCAGGCTATCTATCTATCTATCTATCTATCTATCTATCACAATCTGTTAATATCTATCTATCTATCTATCTATCTATCTATCTATCTATCTATCTATCTATCACAATCTGTTCATATCTATCTATCTATCTATCTATCTATCTATCTATCTATCTATCATCATATCGCCCCAAGCAAAGCATTATACTTCCACTGTTTCAGAGAAGGATGAGAATACTGATGAAATGGAGTGGGCGGAGGAAGGAGCATGAGAGAAAGAAGATGCAGGTTAGTGGGATAGGAGATGACAATTGACTATACATTTAAATTTATTTATCTTTAAATATATAACAAAACACAATATATCCAAAGAGTAATGATACTAATGTGAAGAAAAAAGAGTCATTACACAATATACAAGGAATTTAAATTCAATCAGGTAAGTGTTATGGTAATGAAAAGAAAATTAATATTGAGTATCAGGAAGAGACAACTGAAGTTCCTGGGGCTTGCAATGAGGAAGGAGGACTTGGAGAACCTGATACTGACAGGCCAGATAGAGGGAAAAAGAGACAGGAAGGTAGCGGATAACATATTTGAAGGGCCTGAGCAGGTGGATGACAGAACGGGGACTGCGTGGTATAACAGGAGAAAAATACTAAGAGCCAGGGAGACGTGGAAAGCCATGATCGCCTACGTCCCGAATTGACGGCTCGAATTGACAGGGCACGAAGAAGAAGAAGAAGAAGAAGAAGAAGAAGAAATGTTATACGTGATACTTTATTGGGCAATCATGTACCGAAAGAGACATGACTGAATAAGCAGAAGATTTTCCCGCAGTAGGTTGCCATTACTTTCTGTCAACCAAGACTATAGAACCCAATCTATCCAGCTATTTAATCCCATAGTTGGAGAGAGAAGTATCCCGCAGTAGTTTGCCATTGCTTTCTGCAGTAGACTGGTTGCCGACCAAGGCTATAGAACCCAATCTGTCCTACTATTTAACCCATAACTTGAAGAAAGTGACG
This sequence comes from Ascarosepion bandense, assembly GCA_037127315.1. Classification (NCBI taxonomy): domain Eukaryota; kingdom Metazoa; phylum Mollusca; class Cephalopoda; order Sepiida; family Sepiidae; genus Ascarosepion; species Ascarosepion bandense. Next base: position 988,832 of record JBBBDQ010001550.1, on the reverse strand, counting down.
GATTAATACATTTCCCAAGGGTATTTGCGAATAAATGAATGCAACAAATTCAACTGTCCGATTTCTTGTTCCGAACTGATATCTACTGCACCAAAATGGCGACACTTATGAAAAATGAGAGAAAATGTGTTTTTTTTTATTGTGGAGTAACCTAACCACAGACAAACTCTATCTTTTTGTACCCTTTTGGTTGAAAGGCATAAACTTTTGGTTGTTTATAGAAGTGAAATGACAAATTTCTGTTAATATAGTATACATAATAAATATGGCGAGTAATAGGAATTTCTCATTCTTCATTTTACGTTTTCAGCAGTGGCTTGGACATTTTTTTTAATAGGCCAGTAATAAAAATATAAAAAGATCCAAATGTTGGACAATTTTTGTCTTTATTTTTTACCAGAAATCAAAGCTAAAATACGATGTTTAGAACGGCTCATGATTTAACATAACTGGCATTCATTGTCTATTATATTTAACGATATATGTTTAAATAATTATCTGCTGCCTCAGTACACGTGTGTATACATAATATATCACACGCTAAACGACTGACTCCTTCTACTGAGCGTCATATCTTAGAGGTAGAATCACCGACTGTCACCAATTCGGTCGGGTTTTAGTCCTGGGTAAAAGCAATCAGATATTTAACCGTACTGATGAGTTATGATACAGCGAAACAGAACTGTCTGCGTATATATATATATTAAATCCACTACTTACCTAACCCTTAGTTAAAATATCGGTTCACGAAGGATCACTGAAGTTTAGCAACGTCGAACCTGGTAATTGTTTTTTTTACATTAAGGTAAATCTTGCACAAGTCTCGGGACCACTTGAGGAAGAGGCTTACTTTAAGCGGTAGTTTTTTATCGATAGAAGGGGAAGGTAATGGTTGACTCTAGACATGAAGAGGCTGAGATTGTAGTGATCGGAGAAACATCCTCTTAGAAGTCTGTTCCAGAGGGGAGTGGTTTGTGAGAAGTAGCTGTTTGAATGAAACTTACTTCTAGCTGATGGAATACAGAGGGGGTCTGCGTGATTTTCTACTATGCAAATGGCATAGAGGGTTCCAGCCGTGAAGAACAGTCCTGGTGGAACCAAGAAATGTAGTTCGTCCGAGCACTTTCAATGGTAATAGCGACAGAGCAGTGAGAGACTCGCCATTTTCCCCCTATGAAAGAGAGGTTGGAGGGTCGAAAATAATTCTACGACCACAAGGATTCGCAAACGCTATGGAATTTTCTCAAGACTGAAAAGGGCATATCGACGTGGTGCAATGGTTAGCAAGCTTGTATCACTGGAACATATTACAACTGAGTAGTGAATTCGATCCTCACTGGGTACCTCATGCTTTCGGTCTTGTTCCACATCTAAGCGGCGTTTAAAAAATCACCTATGAAAATTTGAAAGTAAGATCTTGGCAGCTCCTGCCTAACTCCATTTTAAACTTGATCCGGCTCCTGTAAAAGATAGAGATTACGATGACATCTAGTTATTTCAGCTGTAACATGAGATCTACCTACCAATCGAGCACTGCGCTTAAGTTCATGAAATCTACATACGAAAGAGGTAAGCTCACAAAAAACAATTTCTAATTATAAAAAAGGTACAGGGAAGCTACGTTATATTTGAAAAAAAAATCTTTATGTTTCATTCATATAAAGATTTATTAGAAGGGTCTACAAAAATGTATTTGATACTGTTTGATTTAATGATGTAACTGAAGCTACGTCAGATATAATTATACACGTCGATGGTAACAACTTGTCGAACACCAATTTATTTTTCCTTATAAACATCAATTCTGCCGGCGACATGCCTGACGGAGAATTGGGATTTGGTATTATCCGGTATACACACAAGAATATTTCTAGTGCTTCTTCGCTCACTTGGTCATTATTTGATTATTTTTAAGCTCTGTTAAAATTATCGTTCTGTTTGTTTGGCGTTGGGTGATACGGCAAGTAATATGTTCAATCAAGAACGTTTTACAAAAATCTTCAAATTCGTGAGGAGTTTATTATATTTCATTATCAGAGATTATAGTATCTGGAATGCCATATCTTGTAAAGAGTCCAGCGTTACTGGAGAAGTATTTTTTTTTTTTTGCACTTACAAATTTCAGGTCACTTAGTAAAATTATCGACTACCACAAGATAATGTGATCCGTTCATTGAACGTACGAAATTCATGTGTTGCTTTGACCTCGAAGTATCTGTCTGTGTCTAACGTTGTATTTTCTTGGTAGGAGATTTTGCTGCTAGAGCACAACCTCTGCGAGATTTCACTGTTATTTTCAATGTCTTGATTCATTTTTGTCTAGTAAACATAACTCTTTATAAGAGATTTCATCCTTGAAATTCTTGGATGTCGACTATAAAATTTATTCACTATTAGCCTTTGTACTACACTATGTATTACTATTCTTTGTGCCAACCTCAGTACTTCGTCACGTAGCGAGTAAACGTTCAAGTCTGGATTGCGTTCATTTTTACTTTCTTTTAGAGTAACCCTATTTCCACGTAAAAAAAAGAATATATATATATTTTTTTTTTTTAATCATATCACCCCAAGCAAGGCGGTAACGCCACTAATGTGCAGGGGGCTACATAAGAGTGAGAAGATTAGAAAAAAGAAAACCGGAAACCTCATCCTAAACAGGAAACAAGGGATGAGCCTCTTCACCTGTTCAATAAATGTGGGTGGAGTGTGAACCGGGCGATAGTTTAGTTTCTCTACTCCAATTGAAAAAAAAAAACAAAAAAAAAAACAAAGTGAGAAGATTAGAAAAGAGAAAACCGGAAACCACATCCTAAACAAGAAACAAGGGATGAGTCTCTTCACCTGTTCAATAAATGTGGGTGGAGTGTGAACCGGGCGATAGTTTAGTCTATCTACTCCAATTGAAAAAAAAAAAAAAAACAAAGTGAGAAGATTAGAAAAGAGAAAACCGGAAACCACATCCTAAACAAGAAACAAGGGATGAGCCTCTTCACCTGTTCAATAAATGTGGGTGGAGTGTGAACCGGGCGATAGTTTAGTCTATAGTTCAATACAACGGAGCGAAGAAAATTATTATTAGTGGTATTATTGATTTTGCAGTTTATTGTAATTCGCGATATGAGCGCTGCTTAAAAAAATATTTGATACTATGTACTTGTAAAATCCGAAAGGTGGAAAAATTGGCTGGAGATTGGGGAAAAAGAAAAAAACATTTTTCTCATTGTATTCGGAGCGAATTTTTGCCCGATAAAGGTGGAAGACAACGATATTAAGAAAACAAGACTGTCAGGACTTTTGATGGGGTTAAGGTAAAGTCAGATCCTTACTTCCCACATTTGTTGGAAAAGGATTTAAAAATTTCATAACCTAAAATGACGTAATTAAGAAGAAGTGGGCGCAAAGTAAATTACGTCAGATGATGTGTTGATATTTCATTTGTTGAACCAAGGAGAAGATATAACTCCACCTTGAATTGTGTAGATGGAAGAAATCTCATTGGTCAAAGATCTGATTTGCATTAAGATACCCCGGGAGAATTGCGGACAGGTATAAATATCGAGAGCACAATGAGAAAAATCAGTTTTTGAGTAATTTTTGAAATTGCAGTCGGGATGTAACGACTGAGGGAAAAGTGTTCCCAACTGGGGCCCACGACCAGGAAGGCTGGTTGCCTTCCAAAGAGCTCCGGGATGAAGATGTAAAGAAACGTAGAAAAGTCTGCCGCCGATCAACTTAAAAGAGTTAAAGTCGAATACTGCGCCTCCGATAGAGTCCTAGCTAAAGATGTATAGAAACAGAATTTTTTATTGCCACGCAAAAGAGGCCGGACGAATTACTACCATCGTCGAAACCGTTCGCTCCATTTCGGTTATTTCCGTAAAGCTTCGGTAAAGAGCTGTAAAAAGACTTGTTTTTGATTGGAAAATCGAAAGCTCTGATTACTCTTAACGAAAAATTCGCACCGTTATGAAAAGAATTTTTATTTGGAAAATCGAAAGCTCTGATGACTCAAACGAATCCTTCTCTCCGTTGTAAACTTTCAAATCCGACGATTGTACATTCTGCTTTTATTATTAATTAATTATTGTTTTATATATATAAAGACTTTTTTTCGTAACTCATCTAGGCATCTTCGAACTTTTTTTTTTTTTTTTTTGGTGCTGTTTTATTTTTTTTTCAACACAAGTGTACGCGTGTGTCCGGTCTGGTTTGAGGTTGTAGAGAAACGGCTACCGGATTTTCAACGTGTCTTTCCTGAGATCAAAGAACACAACGTGGACAGGGAAGTTCACCGTTGTAATTGACGTCTTGAGAACCAGCTGCAGTGACGAGGCCATCGTCACGATTAGCGACCCGAGAGCGTAGTCATAAGTGGTGCTATTTCGACAGCATCAACCCACTCAGGTTCCGGTTGTCATCATTGACCTCTGGACCCAGCCAGACAAACAGCAGGGGGTAAAGTGTCACATTAGTTGTTTTCTTTTTATTTCTTATAAATATTTTTTATTTATGTCTTAATTACGTCATTTAGGTTATACTGTCTTGCTTTTACTTTTATTTCATTTTGAGTAATTGGTAATTCGCGTTCTACATTGCATAATATATTTGTAATTTCTATTTCACATTTTAGTGCTGCAATGACAGTGCCTCAAACGGTTCAGTACCTTTTTGGTATAAATCTTGATAGCCAGTCCATAAGCCCTAATTTTTGGACGGTTAGTATTCCATCTTAAAATCGTAATTTAATAAGATAGTACCCCAGAGTTGTAATTTATTTGCTGTTTGCATAGGAATTCCAGTTTTTTATAATCGTTTCGCCACAAGCAAGGAAGTACTGGTACTGGTGCACAGGGATTTATCTAAGAAGAGAGTGAAGAAAATGAGGAACGGGTCACAGAGCGTGTCAGAGAATGAGTAAAAGAAGGATGAGAACACTGGTGTGAAGAGAGATGCGTGAGTGTTAAGCGGAAAGGGAGAAGAACAGGATACAGGGGTGTGTCGAGGAAAGCATAGGAGTCAAGGGGTTAAGAGATGGCAATTGACGTTGAATTTAAACTCTTGGCGATTGTAGCTATCAGAGAAGCAAGTATACGGAAGGGAGTTCCACAGACGGAAAGTGAAAGAAAAGAAGCTAATAAAATTGAAGTTGTGTTTATATTTGATTGTTTTCTCAGTAAAAGGTTGGAACCTAGTCGTCAGTTTAGTAGCTCGAGTAAATTTTTGCAGTGGGGCCATTAGGAAGCTAAACTCATCGGTGCATAAGCCATGAAAATATTTCTGCGTATATATATAATTTTTTCTCTACAAATATTATTACTAAAGCCTTGTTTTGAATCTGGTTGTATTTTTCTGCTGATAGTAGCGAACACGAAGCATGTGTGAAGACTTCCTATATTACAATCATCGTATTTATGTAAAATTACTATTCCTATACTGTAATCACCAGCATCTGAAGCCAACACGATTTCTGGTTTTGGGGCGCTAATAATTCTGAAGTTAGTATTTTTTTTTATTTCTTCAAATGCCTCCTGACACTTATCAGTCCGGTTCCACAAATTGCTCATTAGAGCTCACAAATTCTACATATTGGGTACATAAATTTTATAATAGTTTTCTAGTCCTAGGAATGCTTGTAATCTATTAATGTTTGCTAGGGGAAGAATATTCTCTACGGCACTTACTCTAGACGGATCTGATTGACTACCGTTTTTGTCAAAGATTTATCCTAGTGCTGTGGCCTGTTAGGGTCAGGAAGAATGATACGAAAAAGAAGGTAGACTGAATCAGTGTATTAGAATAACATAACATATATACAAAACAAGAATGTTATTAGTCAACAAATAGAAGTGTCCGTCCGAAATGTCACGTTACACTGCGTCTCGGCAGCCTTCTTCAGGAAGCCTCACAGGTTAATATTTATGAAGGAAGAAGTGTTCATTCCAATGTAGATAGGGCACCATAACACCTAGGTACTTGATTTCAGGCAAAAAATATTTGCATTTTACCTCAGTTTGAATGAGTACACTCGTATTTTTTAACTGTTTTCACATAACCGAAATATTTTTCCTTAGATACACATTTAATTAATATATCATTTAGATAAGCAACTGCGAAATCACAGTCCGCAAGCACAGTGTTCATAGCTTGTTGAAATATAATGGAGCCACTTCTATCTCTAAAACAGTTCGGCTGGTCTTATACAATCTCTTGTGTGAATTTATAGTTGCTAACTCTGAACCTTCTTCTTCAATCTGTATTTGTAAATATGCTTCAGAAAGATCGAACTTCGAACAAAATTTTCCACCGTTTAGCTTCGCAAAATTTTTCTCTGAATTTGGTAATGTGTAGTTATGGGGTTCTAAAACCTTGCTTAACCTTGTCAAAAAATCAGCACAAAAACGAATTTTATTTTATTTTAATTTTTTTTTACTTACACTGCTGGTGTTGTCCATTATGAATGGTCAATCTTTTCAATTGCACCTATTTTTCAAGCCTGTCTAATTCTTTGTTGACTTGATACAATGCTGCAAATGGTACACTACTTTTCGGTTTAAAAACTGGCGTCAGACTTTTCTCATTTGACCCAAGTCGTTCGACAGAATACCCGGAATATATTTTTTCAGTTCTTCCATTAATTTTTCAGTTTTTTGAACCGGTCTCTTGTCTACTTACATTTTTGCAATAAACTTTATAGGTAAATCCAACAGCTCAAATAAGTCCATCCCCCCAGGAGCCCCCTACCTATAGAACCTCCTACCTCTACCAAAAAGCTGACTGGGATGCCTTTCGCGATTTCCTCTGCGACGTCCCTTGGGGAAAAGTGTTAGACCTATTAGTTGATGACTGTGCCTCTGAGGTCTCGTCATGGGTGAAAGCTGGCATTGATGCCTTCATACCCACCAGGAAGTATTGCTTAAAACCTCATTGCTCTCCGTGGTTCTCTCCGGCCTGCTCAGCCGCCATTGCCCACAGGAACCATTACTTCCGTCTATTCCGAAGACAGTCATCTGATCACAATAGGCGCCTGTTCATATCTGCTCGCAATGAGTGCAAGAGAACCCTAAATGACGCCAAATGGTTGTTTGCTGATAGAATGCGACAGCGCAAAGCTGACCGCAAGGACTATTGGAGGATTTGCAAACGATTGCTCAACAATAGCAAATCCTCAATACCTCCTTTAATCCATGAATTTGAGGTTCTCACGTCATCTGCGGACAAGGCTGAGTGCTTTGCCCGCAGATTCTCATCCAACTCCACATTTGACTCGTCCGGAGTACACCCACCCGACTTCCCTATTAGAACTGAGGCCAAGCTGCACGACGTATATATTACCCCGACAGTAGTATCCCGAGTAATTTCAAAACTCGACCCCCATAAGGCGAGTGGAGACGATGGAATCCCGGTGATAGTCCTTAAGAGGTGTGCTCCTGAACTTTCCCCTGTCCTCTCTAAACTGTTTAACTACTGCCTTTCTGCTTCTTGCTTTCCAGCATGTTGGAAGTTCTCTTCAGTCGTTCCTGTATTTAAGAATTGTGGTGAACCCTCGGATCCATCCAACTATCGCCCTATCAAGTCTTCTGCCGATATTCGGGAAAGTATTCGAGGCCATAATCAATGCTGAAATAGTTCATCATCTCACTGCCCACAAACTCTACTCTGACAGGCAATATGGATTCCGATTTGACAGGTCCACAGCCGACCTGCTAACAACCGTAACGGAGTACATGCTCCAGGCTCTTGATGAGTCTGACGAGGCTCGCGCGGTTGCTCTGGACATCTCCAAGACTTTCGACAGGGTTTGGCACTCTGGTCTCTTATGTAAACTACGGGGTTACGGTATTACCGGTCGCCTGCTTGACCTAATCCAATCTTTCTTAAATAACCGCAAAATGAAGGTCGTTTTGAATGGGCGTGCCTCTTCATCCTACAGCACGAATGCTGGTGTCCCACAGGGCTCTATCCTGGGCCCGACGCTCTTCCTTATTTTCATCAACGACCTCCCAGATGAGATCAAGTCCCAAGTAGGCAGCTACGCAGATGACACTACAATATACTCCCGCACCAGTAAAAAACCTGTCGTGGCGGACAGACATAATCTCGCTGCTGACCTTGAACGGGATCTACATTCTGTAGTGAACAGGTGCAAGAAGTGGCTTGTCAACTTCAATTCGTCTAAGACCAACCTGTTGTCTGTCAACCATTACAGGCAACCTCTCCTGCCTCCCATAAGTATGGACCAAGCGATTCTCCCGGAGAGCAATACACTACGCCTCCTCGGACTTACCCTGCCCTCAGACCTCAAATGGAACCACTATATTGAATCCATAGCAAAATCTACTGCTAAGAAGGTTGGGTCACTATGTCGATTCAGGATGTTTTTTCCACCTGAATCCATCCTGCATATATACAAGTCAACCATCTGTCCGTGCATGGAGTACTGCTGCTCTTTATGGTCAGGCGCCCCTGCCGTTCTCCTCAGTGTTCTTGACAAGCTCCAAAGGAGAGTCTGTAATGTGATAGCTACTGATCTGGCGGCTCGACTGCAGCCACTTCCCCACCGTCGAAATGTGGCCTCCATTTGTCTCTTCTATAAATACTTTCATGGCTTCTGCTCAGACGAACTTAAGTCACTGATGCCTCCTCAACAGTTGTTTACTCGCGCAACCAGACTGGCAACTGGGTCCCACCCATTCACAATCAGGTTAGCCAAATGCAGACGACAATTCTACTCCTGCAGCTTCTTCTCTCGCACTTCCCGCCTGTGGAACTCGCTCCCGTATTCTTGCTTTCCTGACGGCTACGACCTCCAGAAATTTAAATGCAAAGTCAATACTCATCTACTAACCACTGGACTCTAGCTCTCTCCCCACCCCCGTATAACCTTCCCTTTCTCTCCACCTATGTATCTGTCATCGCACCTGCTTTCTCAGATTTCTATTGCTCCTTTCTAACTAGTTTGTACTCCTCACTCTTTTCTAATTAATCTTTTTACAGTTATGTAGCCCCCTGCACATCAGTGGCATTTCCGTCTTACTCGGGGTGAAATGATTAAAAAAAATCCAGTCAGTTCCAAAAGAGTTCGTTGTATTTTTAAACGCATTAGCCTTAACTTTTACACACTTATTACAGAATTGGACGTTACAAGTCAATTCGCCATTAAAAATAATTTCTCACCTCACAAACTGTTTACGATTTTCGAAGTCCCTTTTAGTGTAAATTTTCCAATTTCTTTCCATATGGATTCATTGATTATTATATCACTACCAGCGTCTAGCATAATTTTCCTATGCACATTATTGATTTTTGCATAAATAAATTTACTTTGGTTTTCAGCGATTAATTTTCCGTCCTAACGCCGTGAACGATTTTTTTTTGTTTTAGTTTTACAGCGTGATATTATGTCTTCCTTTTCCATACTTGTAGCATTTTGAATGCTTAAACGGACAGTCAACTTCGAGATGCAACATTCTACATTATGTATCATAATATGAGCTAGTTAATAACAGATTGTGTTGTGGTGCAGTAGACATCGGCTCGGAACGATAAATCGGGGAGCCGAGTTTGAATTCCAGTTGAATTCCTTGCATTCACTTACGTAGAAATATTAATTCATCATATTATGGGTTAAATAACCTTTGTTGGCAACCAGTCTACTGCAGAAAGTAATGCGGGAAAATCTGCCTAGGACATGATCGCCCAAGCGTGTATCACGTATGGCACTTAACTGACTGACTGAATAACGGAAGTGATAAAAAAAGGACAAGACAAAGAAACTAAATTATAATGGCTAAACAAGACACACAGTTAGTCAGTCAGTTAAGTGCCACACATGATACACGCTTAGGCGATCATGCCTCGAAAGAAACATGACTGACTGGGCAGAAGATTATCCCGTAGTAGGTTGCCATTGCTTTCTGCGGTAGTCTGGTTGCCAGCCAAGGCTATAGAACCCAATCAGTCCTGCTATTTAACCCATAACTGGAAGGAAGAGACGGATTAATACCTTTCCCAAGGGTATTTACGCGTAAGTGAATACAATGGATTCAACTGGAATTAGAACTCGGCTCCCCGGTTTCTCGTTCCGAGCCGATATCCATTGTACCACAACACAGGCACATCTATAATATAATATAAATAAATAAATAAATTTAAAAAAAATTTAAAAATTAAAAAAAAAACAAAACAAATTATAAAATCTGAGCGTTGCACTATTTTAACGGTCTTTCACAAAGGCATAAACATAAACAAGATTTGCATATTTACGTTCTCCTCTTTTCATTTGCATATATTATTACAGCAACAAAAACATTTCAGTTTGATGCAGTCCTCAAGACAAAAAACGCAATTGTTTTCCTCTTAATCACTAATTTTCATTATATATATTCTAACCATTTCATCCCAAGCAAGACAGGACCGCTACTGGTGCGCAGGGGGCCACAGTGAAAAGAAAAACAAAACAAGGTACAGATAATGCCGAAGAGCAGCAAACATGAAAATACTTGTAGAAAAGACAGAGGGAATTTGCGTCAGGACGATGAGAAAGATTACATATATATATATATATATTATAAGGAAGTGAAAGAACAGATAAATTAAAATTTAATCAATTATAATGTTAATTTATAACTTATGCTCTTTATATTACTTAAACATTATTTTACTAAAATTTACACTTATTTGGTTTTCATAATTACTCATATCCACTTGCCTTCGACCGGAATCGAAACTCGCCCGATTTGGTGTCACTAATTACTAAACCATAGGTACATGGATCAGAGAATGGAAATTTTAACGTGTTATATAATTAAAAATGGCGTATACACACGCCAGACACCGAAAGAACTCAATTCATTGCTGAAGAGTTAAATATATGTGTGTGTGTGTGTGTGTGTGTATTATTATTATTATTATTATTATTATTATGTCATTATTATGTTATTATTATGTCATTATTATGTCATTATTTCATCATTTTTCGATTTCTGCTTTGGTCTCACTACCAACCAAGTCAGCGGGGAGACCTAAGGCAGGTAGTGGCGTGTTGTTATAAATCCATTTCATGTTTTTCTATCTTCCCTATCATCCCCAGCATTACATAGATAACGTTTTCCTTAGTGTGTGGGCTGTACTTAATAAGACAATTTTTTGTATATCTCTTAAGCTGGGGTTTCCAGGGATTCTTTCAATGTGTTGTTTTGTTCCATTTTTTATCATTCCAAGTGCACCTACTATCACTGGCACATTATTATTATTATGTCATTTTTCATCATATTTCGATTTCTGCTTTGGTCTCACTACCAACCAAGTCTGCGGGGAGACCTAAGGCAGGTAGTGGCGTGTTGTTATGGCTTCATTTCATGTTTTTCTATCTTCCCTATCATCCCCAGCATTACATAGATAAAGTTTTCCTTAGTGTGTGGGCTGTACTTAATAAGACATTTTTTTGTATATCTCTTAAGCTGGGGTTTCCAGGGATTCTTTCAATGTGTTGTTTTGTTCCATTTTTTATCATTCCAAGTGCACCTACTATCACTGGCACAACTCTTGTTTTCAATTTCCACATTTTTTCTATTTCAATTTCCAGGTCTTTATATTTTGACAGTTTTTCAAATTCCTTGATTGCTATGTTACAATCCGCTGGACAAGCCATATCAATTAATAGACAAGTTTTCTCCTTCTGGTTTTTAACAATAATGTCTGGCCTGTTTGCTTCAATTTTTCTGTCTGTGTAGATGGTGTAATCCCATAGAATGGTTACATCTATTTCTGTAACCGGTGCTGGATGATGTTCATACCAGTGTTTGTTTACAGCTTTTCCATAATGTTTGCACATTGCCCAATGTAAATATTGCCCAACTCTATCGTGGCGATTTTTATATTCGTTTGGGGCAAGCACAGAACAGCCTGAGATTAGGTGGTCTATTGTTTCTTGGTGTTTATCACAAAACCTGCATTTTGGATCCATATTATTATGCATAATATTTGCCTGAAAGTTTCTCGTGAAAAGACTTTGGTCTTGTGCTGCAAGTATAAATCCTTCAGTTTCAGACTTTAATCCAGATGCACGTAACCATCGATGAGTATTAACTTTATCAACATTGGATTTATTGGCACGTACTGGATATTGGCCATGCAGAGGTTTGTCTTGCCAGCGCTGTTTCATCTTTTCAAGAGCTTTATCTTTGGCTTTCATTTTCATATTTTTTGCCGCAATAGTTGGTTCTTGGCTACTGTTTTGCTTTTCTACAGAATCTACTAACTGTAAATCTTGTTTGAATTTACTGCCTTCTTTTATTATTGAATATTTTTTCTTTCTTTCTTCATGTTGCCTTACTAATTGTAACATCCAATCCTTTGTTGTTTCTATGTATGTTAGTAAGCCAATAGTTGTTGTCTTGTATGACAATTCCAGCTGAATAAGACCTTTTCCACCTTCTTTATGGGGTATGTATAGACGGTCTACATCAGCCTTTGGATGATGCATCTTATGCTTAGAAAGAAGCTTTCTTGTTTTAGCATCCATTCGCCTGATGTCGTTTAGAGTCCAGTTTAAGATGTTAAAGCTATATTGGACAACTGGGATTGCAAGGCTATTAATGGCCATAACTCTGTTCTGTGAATTTAATTCAGTTTTTAATATCATTCGTAGCCTTCTATAGTACTCTTTACGCACTATTTCTTTCATTTTTTTATGGTGAATGTTTTCGCTCTCATTTACACCTAGGTATTTATAAGCTTCTTCTGGTTTCAATTCTTTTATTGTTACAGCAGGGTCTAGGCTAATTGAGGATGTTTCTTGTATTGATCCACGTAAAACTGTAACTTTAGCACATTTATTCAAATTAAATTTCATTCCAATGTCTTCGCTGAAGCATTTTACAGTTTGCAGAAGACCTTCCAGTTCATTATCATTCTTAGCATATAACTTCAAGTCATCCATGTAAAATAGATGGCTTATTTTCTTTTGGCCTATTTTATAACCACATTCTGTCTTGTTAAGTTGACTGGTTAGTGCTATTAATGATATGCAGAATAATAAGGGAGATAAAGAATCACCTTGAAATATACCTCTTTTGATGTTTATTTCATCAGACTTATAGGTTCCATTTATATGATTGAGGTAAAGGGTTGTTTTCCATATAGACATGCACTGTTTGATGAAATTGATGATGACGGGCGATATCTTGTATATATTGATGATGACGGGCGATATCTTGTATATATTTATTATTATTATTATTATTATTATTATTATTATTATTATTATTATTATTATTACGTTAGAACATCTGAAAAACTACAAACTATTACCAGATACTACCAGGCAGTTTGATATTTTTCACATGTAGTATTTTATATAATGTAATAATAAATAATATATCTTCATTGGTCTATTTTAATATTGAGCATTGAGCACTGTTTTTTTTTTGTTTTTTTAAATCATTTCACCCCAAGCAAGGCTTTCCACTGCCACTATTGTGCATGGGGCTACATAGGGGAAGGTAAAGAGAAGGAGTAGTTAGACATAGGGAATATCAGGAGGAAGGTGACAGATGAGTAAGGATACCGAGGATGAGGGTTGGGCAGATGGGAAGAGTGTTTGATAGAATGGGAGCAGGTTAGTGTGTTAGGAGGTGTCTATTGACCTTACATTTAAACTCCTGGAGATTGTAGCTGTCGGGGAAGCAATCGTTTGGAAGAGAATTCCACAGTCGGGAAGTGCGAGGAAAGAAACTATTGGAGTAGAAGTTGCGGCTGCATTTTATCGGTTTCACTGTAAAAGGGTGAAATATTTTAAATAAATAATTTGAACGTTGCAAATATTTTCATTTATATATATATATATATATATATATATATATGTGTGTGTGTGTGTGTGTGTGTGTGTGTGTGTGTGTGTGTGTGTGTGTGTGTAACAGATTTTCATTCAAACATGTTTCATGGAATAATATGAGCATATTGTGTTTATCTAAGATGTGCGTTGTTGTGCAGTGGATATAGGCTCTGAAGTCGAAACCAAAAAGCGGAGTTCGAATTTCAGTTGAGTTTGTTGCATTCACTTACACTTTCAAATACCCTTGCGAAAGTTATTAATCAGTCACTTCTCTCCCTAACTATGGGTGAAATATCATGACAGATTCGGTTCTATAACCTTGGTTGGCAACTAGTCTACCACAGAAAGTAATGACAACCTATTGCGGGAAAATATTCTATCCAGTCAGTCATGTCTCTTTCGAGACATGATCGCCCAAAGCGTGTATAACGTATGGCACTTAACTGACTGACCGTGTTTACTTGTTTAATGAAACTTTCCATTTTTCTAGTCAATTTATTGGTGTTAAAGTAAAATTCATCATGGGAAGTGACATAGTTTGTTTTGTCATTTTTTTCTTTTTATCTTTTCCAAAATCATCCCCAGAAGTAAATTCAGTCTGTCAGTCAGTTAAGTGACATACGTGATAAACGCTTTGAGTGATCATGTCTCGAAAAAGACATGACTAACTGGGCAGATAATTATCCCGCAGTAGGTTGCCATTGCTTTCTGCGGTAGACTGGTTGCCAGCCAAGGATATAGAACCCAATCTGTCATATTATTTAATCCATAACTTGAGGGAGGGGCGGATTAATACCTTTCCCAAGAGTATTTGTGATTAAGTAAGCAAGGAATTCAACTGGAAAGTCAAATTTATTGTAACTGCAATAAACAATGTATTGCGTTGTGACTGTGAATTTTTAAAACACGCGCGATGTGTTTGTTATAGTTGTTTTAAAGTATTAAGTTAATCCGTTGTAGTCATGGAATATAATTATTATGTCATTTTTCATCATATTTCGATTTCTGCTATGGTCGCACTACCAACCAAGTCTGCGGGAAGACCTAAGGCAGGTCGTGGCGTGTTGTTATAGCTCCATTTCATGTTTTTTCTATCTTCCCCATCATCCCTAGCGTTACATAGACAAAATTCTCCTTAGTGTGTGGGCTGTACTTAATAAGACAAATTTTTGTATATCTCTTAAGCTGGGGTTTCCGGGGATTCTTTCAATGTGTTGTAATTATTGTTATTATTATTATTATTATTATTATTATTATTATTATTATTATTATAAGGCATATGAAGTTTGCTTTGATTGGTAAAGAAGATTGACCCTCAAAAGAAGATTTATTTTAAATTGATTGAATGATGGGAACAAGTCGTTAGCAGTTGATAAAAATGTTAGCCTAGAGGAACCGAAAAAAGAAATTGAAAATATTGCCGTAACAAGAACCGGAAGGAAAATATAACTGGCTTTAAAAAATATCGCAAAATGTTTTAAAGAAAATTGAAAGGGTATTAAGCTCGAAAAGTGGATTAACAAAACAAAAAAAAAACAAAAATAAATTGAGGAAGCCAGAATGTAAACAGAGAAAAAATGCAAAATATTAAGAACATTGGCTAAAAACAGAAAAACAACGAAACAAACACATTTAGGTAAACATCAAAAATATAAAAAAAACATTATAAAAAACGTGCAAGTTGGTTGATGAATTATATGAAAGTTACTAACAGTAACTTTCACCAATGAATGTACAGCAACATTTTTAGAGACAGGGTGGGTGGAAGTTTTAGAAAAACAGTCAATTATTTCTGTTGTTGTAAATGCCTTCATCTGAAAGAAAATTTTCCAAAATTCATTGCACTATAGGAGGACTCATATTACATAACAGGACAGTAATCTTTCTTTTGGTTCTAACGAAATTTTCTTCATGTTTTCGGGTCTCTAAATGTAAATCTAAGATGCACCTAACTGAATTGTGTAATATAACATAACATTCCTGAGGTCTTTATCAGTAAAAAAAATTTATGAGCTGAAATTTACTTTGACTGACTCTTAAAATGTTATTATAAAAGTTGTATTTCCACAATAAAATTGGCATAAATCAAGGTTAATGAAATAATAAGATAATAATCTTATTATTTCATTAACCTTGATTTATGCCAATTTTATAATAACATTTTACATAGTATATATATATATATATATATATATATATATGTATATATATATATATTATAAGGAAGTGAAAGAACAGATAAATTAAAATTTAATCAATTATAATGTTAATTTATAACTTATGCTCTTTATATTACTTAAACATTATTTTACTAAAATTAATGAACCACACAATATTTATTTGCTTTTCATAATTACTCATATATATCCACTTGCCTTCGACCGGAATCGAAACTCGCCCGATTTGGTGTCACTTATCACTAAACCATAGGTACATGGATCAGAGAATGGAAATTTTAACGTGTTATATAATTAGAAATGGCGTATACACACGCCAGACACCGAAAGAACTCAATTCATTGCTGAAGACTTATATATATATATGTGTATATATTTCTTTGGTTTTATTCATTTATATATATATATATATATATATGTATATATCTATATATATATATATATATATATATATATATATATATATATATATATGTATACATCTATATATATATATATATATATATCATGATAACTTAATTCTAATTTTAACTTCAACTATGCAACCCCTTTAATAGATGAGGCAATGAGGTAATAAAAAACGAGATTTTAAAAAAACCTAATATCCAACCTGCTGTTGAAAAATTATTGTCTATTCATTTGAATAATGTATGTTCTTGGTATGTATCTTACCCAGACAAAATAAAAAAGTTTCATATTTTGACATAAAGCTACACTGTTCTCAACGCGACCCAAATTTTCAACTCCATAGTTCAACCTAATTCTCAATTTTGATTGATCAATATTGACACACCTACTATCATATTGTTTGACTTTCTCCAACCATCTCCACTTCATTTTCTGAATAACCATTAATTCATCTTATATATTCTAAAATAAGTAATTTTCACCATTTATTTTTAAGAACCTGAAGATGAACAATATTGTTCTGAAACATGAACATTATTTTGTAGTTATATAATGTTTTTATAAACCATTATAATAACAACATTACAATATATATATATATATATAAATATATATATATATATATATATATATATATATATATTCAGAAAGAAAGCTTGATAGTAAAAAGTAAATATGTATATTATATATACAAAATTCAAATTTTTCTAGATCGTATGACCGTTTCAGCGGGTGAAATTCGCTTAATCGGCGACCTTAAACATTATTAAACTCTAGTTATATTGCTGATAAGAGGGAAAAACCACTAACTACAGTAATTTGGAATAATTAAAATTATTAGGAAATAAATTAAAATTAATTGAATGAAATTAAGATTATGACAGCATTATTGCTAAACCAAATATATTCATTTTCACTTATGACAAAAAAATTAAAATAAAATATAGAAAATAAAAACTGAAGAAAATAAAATAAATAATTAAAACATATAAAATATAGAACCAGAATGAAAAAACCTAGAGCTAGAGTGAAAAGGGGATACAAGGAACAGAAGGTTTTATTTTGAATGTTCAATAGTGAAGAGCTATAAGGAAATAAACTAATTATATTAAGGGAAATAATTTATAGATGAATAAATATTATCAAATGGTTAAACTAGAAAAGGTAAAGGTTAAAAGAGGTTAACATACATTATTATTGTAATTAATTATTCTTTAAATAAGAAGAAAGAAAAAGAAACAACACTCTAGCGGAAATTTAAATTTGGAGGATATTTAGGGGATTTATATCTAAATTTAATATTTAACGTTTTAAAATTTAAATTTATGACGACATTTGCTTATGAATTCTTTTCTTAAGTTTAATTTTTTCACTCTAAACATAGATTGCATCAATCGTAAAGATTATTGGGGCATAGGCCGATTCTAGTAATCTCCAAATCACTATTTTACTGAGTCACTTCTCTTTCATTTCTTTCATTTCTCAAATTTCTTTGGAAAGGGAGGTCTTAGATTTTACACTGGGTTGGAAAAAGAGTGTTTATGAGAAAATATTGAATCTTTTATATATATATATATTTTTATAAGCGTTTCACCCCGAGCAAGGCATGTCACTGCCACTACTGCGCAGGGGGCTACATAGAGTGGAGAAAGGATGATTAAATATAGGAAATGTCAGAGGATGGGTGATAGGCAGGTAGAGATACCGAGAATGGTTAAATATAGGAAATGTCAGAGGGTGGGTGATAGGCGGGTAAGGATACCGAGAATGAGGGTTCGGTAGATGAGAGTGTTCTGAGAATAATTGGGAGTTAGGGTGATAGGAGGTGTCTATTGACCCTGCATTTAAACACCTGGAGATTGTAGCTGTCGGGAAAGCAGACTTGTGGAAGGGAGTTCCACTGACGGGAAGCGCGAGAAAAGAAGCTGTAGGAGTAGAATTTACGGTTACATCTTATCTGTTTAACTGTAAAAGGGTGGGACCTAGTTGCTAATCTAATATCTCGTGTAAATTCGTGCTTAGGCGGCACCAGTGATCTAAACTCATCGGAGCAGAAGCCATGAAAGTACTTGTAGAAGAGGCACAGGGAAGCCACATCACGCCAGTGAGAGAGTGGTTGCAGCCGGTCTGCCAAGTCAGTATCAACCACGTTACAGATCCTCCTTTGTATTTTGTCAAGAAGCCCAAGGAGAGCAACAGGGGCACCCGACCAGATATGGCAGCAATATTCAATACACGGGCGCATGGTAGATTTTTATATGTGCAGAATAGATTCAGGTGGGAAAAACTTCCGGGCCCTGCACAGAGAGCCGACTTTCATAGCGGCATATTTGGCAATGGATTCGATATAGTCATTCCATTTGAGGTCCGCCGAAAGTGTAAGGCCAAGGAGGCGTAGTATTTTACTCTCTGGGAGGCTAGCCTGTCCCATGCTAATGGGAGGTAGATGCGATTGTCTATGGTGGTTAGTTGATAACAGCTTCGTTTTAGAAGCATTGAAATTTACTAGCCATTTCCTACCCCAGGCCACTACGGATTGGAGGTCCTCTTCAAGTACGGCAGCGAGGTTCGCTTTGTCGTCCACACCTGGTTTTTGATCGATGCGAGAGTAGATTATTGTGTCATCGGCATACATGCCAACTTGGGATCAAATGGCGTCGGGGAGATCATTAATGTAGATCAGAAAGAGCGTGGGACCTCGGATAGAACCTTGAGGGACGCCAGCGTTCGTATGGTAGTTTTGGGAGGCATGCCCATTTAATACCACCTTCAATGTGCGGTTAGAGAGGAATGACTGGATGAGGTCAAACAGATGTCCAGTTATCCCGTAGCTCCGCAGTTTGCACAAGAGGCCAGCATGCCAGACCCTGTCGAACGCTTTGGAGATATCCAAGGCAACGGTTCGGGCTTCGCCATTCTTGTCAAGTGCCCGGTATATGTACTCGGTAATGGTCGTTAGCATATCAGCAGTAGACCTGGTGAAGCGAAACCCGTACTGTTTGTCAGAGAGAAGCCTGTGGGCCGTGAGATGCTGAATCACCTCGGCGTTGATAATGGCTTCGAAAACTTTGCCAAAGATCGGAAGGAGACTAATAGGACGGTAATTGGCGGGGTCTGAGGGTTCGCCAGAATTCTTAAATATAGGAACTACACAGGAGGACTTCCAACAGGCAGGAAAACAGGAAGCAGATAGGTAGAGGTTATAGAGTTTAGAGAGGAAAGAGGAGAGTTCTGGGGCACATTTCTTCAGTACTATGACTGGGATTCTGTCACCGCCGCTCGCTTTGTGTGGGTCAAGTTGTGCAATTATCTTGGCGACCAGCGAGGGTGTAATGTGGACGTTATTTAGTTGAGCCTTAGTTCTGGGTGGGAAGTCGGGTGTAGGTATTCCTAACGAGTTCAGTGTCGAATTGGTGGAGAATCTACGGGCGAAGCATTCAGCCTTGTCCACTGGGGAGGTGAGAACTTCAAATTCATTGATTAGTGGGGGTATTGAAGTCTTGCTCTTGTTGAGCACGATTTTTGCAGAGTCGCCAGTAATCTTTGGAGCCAAACTTAGAGGATGCTATGCGTTGCCTCATTCTGGTAGCAAACGCCCTCTTAGCTTCTTTCAGTACTTTTTTACACTTGTTCCGTGCTGAGGCGAAAAGGCGCCTGTTTTGGTTCGTCGAGCAGCTTCGATAGATCCGGAAGAAATGGTTCCGGTGGGCAATGGCGGCCGAGCAAGCGGGTGAGAACCAGGGGGACGAATTTGATTTTAGTTGGAATTTCCTCGCCGGGATAAAAGCATCGATGCCAGCCTTAACCCAAGAGGAGGCACAGTCTTCGACAGGAAGATCGAAGACTTTGTTCCAGAGAACATCGCAGAGGAAGTCTCGGAACGAGTCCCAGTCTGCTCTCTGGTAGCAGTATGATATTCTGCTGGTCTGGTTTTCTTGGGTAGAGTTAGCGCGGATTGAGATGTTGACGGAGACTACGGCGTGGTCAGAGATTCCGAGGGGGCAGAGTTGCCTGCAATATATATATATATATAGAGAGAGAGAGAGAGAGAGAGAGCAAGAGAAAGAGAACTGCTGAAAAGTTCTCCATATGACTAATTTTCCAAAATCAGTATTCTTTCATCATTGAAATTATGAATTTATATGTTTCATATATATATATATATATAGATATATATGTTGTGCAGGTTTTTAGTCTAAAATCGGGTGGAATCAAAAATCTACCAGGACCTATCCGTGACATACTTGTTGACGACCCATACATAATAGCATAATTCATATGCAAAATAGATTGAAAATAATGGAGCTATTACGAATAAAAATGAAAAATCCTACACTTAGTAATATCAATTATGAACACAGGAACAATGCGCTAACCGTGTTCGGAACACAAGATGCACATGACTCTCTATACACAAATTTATTTACAATTAAAACAAAATTCATATAAAAGTATAACCATGAACACTCAAAATTACAAAACCTTTGGACAACTTTTATATAATTTGAGCTCTGAAGAGAAAAAAACATAAGAACACATGAAAACTTATATGAAAAATTATTGTTAATATATATATATATAAATATATATATACATGTATGTATATTGTTGTATTTTTGTAAGGTTGTATGTTATGTTATAACTATAAAATAAACAATAATTATATATATATATATATATATATATATATATATATATATATATATAATTATTGTTTATTTTATATCTATAACATAACATACAACCTTACAAAAAAAATTAAAAAACTTCTGAAAGTTACATAAAGTTCTAGAAGGCTCCGAAAAATCATGGTAGTATTATTCTTATATTTCAAAAATTTCGTGTTGGGGAGGGGGATATTTTTTTTTTTAATAAACCGAATCAAAGCTTTCTTCATTATTTAAAAATATGAATTATGATACAGGAAATCCATTATTTTACCAAAAGTCGAAAATTCATAATCCTAATATATAGTTAGTTTTTGGTTATAATTAAATTAGACCGATACTCAGTTGTATTAAAAGTCTTAAATACATGTATATTGTAGAAGTTTTGGATATTTTTTATTTGAAAATGAGTTATTTATGCAATGTAGGTTTCAAATTTTCGGTATCTTCAGGTGAGTTATAATAACTGAATTTCCAACGTTTTTCAAACGTACAACAGGGATTTTTGCGAACATCGCGACTGGAAACGAAACATCACTTTCATCGCGATTTGTATGATGTTACGATGTATCTTTTGTTGTAATTACATCTGGACATGATTTCTGACCTTTAATTAATTTATTAATTAATAATTAATTTAATTAATTAATTTCTGACCTTTAATTTAGTATGTTTTTTGTTTTGAAAACAATATTATGACTAACTTTTCTTCTCACAATCTGCAGACATCACCACTGTTGCAAGATTTGGCTTTTTAAATTACTAGCAGTATAGCCCGGCGTTGCTCGGGTGTAATGAAAGCTTTAAATCTAATCCATGGTCCTGGAGCTCAGACTCAGCCTAAAGAATATTTGTGTGAAGTTTGGTGAGAATCGGATAAAAATTGTGGATTTGTATAAAGGACATACAGACAGATAAACAGACACACACACAAACATCCTGTCTTTTATATATATATTATCGATTTTCTGCACTACTGTAAGAACTGCATCCTTGAAACTTTTGAATATGGTTTCTTATGTCTTTGTCTATGAGTGTATCAAATTTGATTAAAATCGGACCACTCCTATAACCCGATTTTTTCGATTATCGATTTTTGATATTTATCGGGGGTACCTCGACACAAAACCTAGCTAAGAACACTCGCAGACGCTTATAGTACAACTGTATAAATTTTCAAGAAATTTGTTTCAGCCGTTTCGGAGTCTTTAGGTAACAGATACACACACGCAGACACACACACACAGACAAAGTTCCATTTATAAATAAATTTAGATACTCCACATGATATTAGGGTTTTTTTACCACTTTTTTGTTTTAATTTCCACACGTGGTTAGCTAGTTTGGTACAATTTTTAAAGTTTTCCAGCTTGAATATAGACTCGTGGTTATTATATCTTTTTTTAAAAATACCTTTTGTAGATCCCAAATATGTTTTTCATTGTCCATCTGTATCATATAATTCTATCATTGTTTTGCGAGAAGATTGTTTTGGTAGTGTGTGTTCTATAGCGCTGGAAAATAGCAGCGAACATAACAAAATAAGAAAAATGCTTTTCCAACTCAAATCATAGGGATTGTCCCCATTTTTGTCACTTGTTGGTAAAAGAGTCAAAAATGATAAATCCTAGGTGCGAAAACGACGACCCATAGAAGCACGATAAATGAAATTGGACCCTAATTAAAAATTGGCAGTTTGGGCTGGAGCACATCCCTCGGGCGGTTATGGTGAGAGGTGACCACACAAAGTAGGAATGAAACGGAGTTGATCAGATGACCAACGAGGAAAAGATCCCGATGGAATTTCGAAAAGTCGAAGAAACGTTCCATGCCCCTTGGGCCATGGCGAGACGTACTCACACAAACTGGATGCAGACGGGTTTGATCAGGTGACTAAAAGAAAGAGAGGGCCGTGACTAATTGTTTGGAAATTCTAGCATACTCAGAACACGATAATCGGGAGGGGTCGATAGTTATTGCATGGAAACTGTTCTAACAACTTTGTATCTAGGAATTGTATACAAATGTTTGTTTTTTTTTTTGTTTTTTTTATATTCGAGTTGTTTCTCTTGTGTGACTTTACTCTCACCGGAGCAGATCAATTCGTCCATTCTCGGCTACCATTCGACCCAGGCCAGTCTTGCAATCAAATATCACAACGTGGGGCGAGACAAGACTTGAACCCAGGCGATCACCTCAACGACAAGCTGGTGAGATCATGCTTGGTTACGGACTAGCCGCGGTTTTTACGTCATATCTGGTATCGCGACCAGGATAAACTAGGGGGCAAATATTATACTTTTATTTCAATTAGATTCTCAATTAATTACTGAATACTTAATATGTATACATTATACGTGGGAATTTTGTTAAGTATATAGCTTGTAAAGTTGTACAATTTGTTTATATATATATATATATATATATATATATATATATATTGTGAAAGTTTACAAGTTATGTACTTAACACAAAATTCGCATGAATAATACATATATATTAAGTATTCAGTAATTGTATATATATATTTGCATGTAATAATGCTAATGAAGTAAATAAGTATATATATATATATATATATATATATATATATATATATATATATATATGCATGTAGCAGTGTTGATGTTGTAAATATGCGCGCATGCGTGTTCAGTTCATTGCAACAGCCTCCACATACTTTTAAATATACACGGATATTTGTGTTTGTCAATGCCAGGAATATTCAGTATGCAGAAAAGAGAGAAAAATGATAAGAACTACATTTCTTTTACGCTTGGCAAGCAATTTGATTCATGTTTTTACTGTTTAGAGTCTCAGTTTCCAGTACCATACATCATCTTCAAAGCACACTCGCACATTATATATATATATATATATATATATATATATATATATGGGGGGGGGGGGGTGAATAAAAAAGAAACAACCAAAAAACTATTCTGAATCCACGCGTTTCGTCCTCTGAGGGATTTTATCAAGACAACGTAGCATTTATTTTCTTTCGCTTGTTTATATACAAATACGAAGATGTTATTGGTTTATCAAGGACTTTAAATTTGAGAACATTCATGTCTATTCATAAGGTTGTTGAAATGTCTGTCAAAACATATGGAAGACACAAAGTTTTATAATTCAAATTAATGCTAAACGACTAATATTCAAGAAATCTATCTATCTATCTATCTATCTATATATTTATATATATATATATTTTTTAATATTAATTATAGTTGTAATACCAATAACAACAGAACTAATTCTGGTTAAGATTATCAATAATTAAACTACAACTTTGATCGGGAACTAACCCGCCAATTTTCCCTGACGAGCGGTTAAGCGAAACCATGGTAGGTTATTGGCTCACTTAGATTTTCGATTTTATATATATATATATATATATATATATATATATATATATATATATATATATATTGATTGATTGATTGATTGATTGATATTTAGTTTTTGGTCATAATAGGGTTAGACCAGTACACGTTTGTATTAAAAAGTGTTCAATACAATTATATTGTAGAACTTTTGAATATTTCCCATTTTTAAACGAGTCATTTCGCTAGTCAGGTTTCTACGATGAGTGGTGTCTTCAGGCGATTTTTAATAACTGATTTTACCGTTTTTCTTTTTAAGAACGCTTTTGTAACGGTGTTTTGCTTGAACGTTCATGTGGCAGGGAATTTATGAACGCGCAATTTTAAAATTAAAACGGATTATGGCATTTTCATCCATGATCCACACTAAAAAATACCTCTTAGCTTCATGCAACTATGGATGAAAACACTATAATCCGTTTTAATTTAAAAATTGCGAGTTCATAAATTCCCTGCCACGTGAACGTTCAAATAAAACACCGATACAAGAGCATTCTTAAAAGAAAAAACGGTAAACGGTTAAATCGGTTATTAAAAATCGCCTGAAGACACCATTCATGGTAGAAACCTGGGTAGCAAAATAACTCGTTTAAAAATGGAATATATATATATATATATATATATTTAGATTGGGATTGTCATGGTATGAGATGGACGTATGTGGTGTACTTCTTCAAAAACATGAGCTAATGAATTTATCCGTTTTCTTTTGAATTTTTCGACATATTTGTGGTCGTGTATATTGGCTTTGGCAAGTAGTAATTCTTTCAGGAAAGGTGAGATTGGGAAAAAAGCCGAAGTGGGCATTTATATTTTGATAAGTTTCGATAGCAGGACTCATGAGAATTTTTTCTTTTGAATAAATTACTTTCTCTTTTAATGAGTGTTGCATATTTTTTATGAAAAATTGTGGTCGAATTTATTTGTTTATGAGTAGTGCATTTGACATATTTATTAAGTTTAAGGTTCACTTTTACAGACACACTCTATCTGAAAATAATTTACATATACACAGAACCAACTATATATATATATATATATATTGTTAAATATAAGAGACAATAAATGTCTATTATGTTTAATCATGAGCCGTTTTAAACATCGTATTTTCGCTTTAATTTCAGATAAAAATAAAGACAAAAATTCTCCAACTTTCGGATAATTGTTTATTAAGTTGATTCTAAGCTTTCGGCTCACATAAACCATCTTCAGAGAGTTTGCAGGGACGTTAACATAAAAACATCCACCATCAAAGACGATTTTATCTTATGTTGACATAAAACTTTGCTAAGCAATGACAACAGTCACCAAATAGCAAAGTAGCTCGTAAATTTGTAATGCGGTTCTATGACGCCACACCGCGCGAGAGACCGAAATGCTAACAGAACCATATATATAAATGCAATGTAATCTGTTGTGCGTTGTGGTACAGTGAACCACTCGGAACGATAAACCGGGGAGCCGAGTTCGAATTCCAGTTGAATCCATTGTATTTACTTACGCGCAAATACCCTTAGGAAAGGTATTAATCCGTCTCTTCCTTCCAGTTATGGGCTAAATAGCAGGACAGATTGGGTTCTCTAGCCTTGGTCGGCAACCAGTCTACCGCAGAAAGCAATGGCAAACTACTGCGGGATAATCTTCTGCCCAGTCAATCATGTCTCTTTCGAGACATGATCGCACAAACGTGTATCACGTATGGCACGTATCTGACTGAATCTGATATGACCAGATTTAAACGCGATTTCTTTAAGTGTGGGCTGTTTTAATTTAATGTAGATGGTTTCTAATATCTGAAGGTTCTTTTTACTGTGAGCATTATTGTATTGTTGACTAAAATCTGTCTAATATTATCTACATGTCGTTTAATTGAACTCTGGTCAGAAAGGTTTAATTGAACTCTGATCATGATTAAACATAATAGATATTCCTTGTCTCTTATATTTAACAATATAATATATATTTAAAAAATTATTTGCTACCTCGATACACTATATATATATATATATATATATATATATATATATATATATATATATTTCCCTTCATTGATTCCATACGCCAACTGACACCAAATCGGTCGAATGTCGAACCCGACTAGATGCAAGTGGATGTCTGATAAGCTGTGATACATCGAAATAGGCTTGCATGTGGATGGCGTATATATATATATATATATATATATATACTAGGTAGTAACAAACTCCCTCCGCTGCCTTTTTTCACGATATTTTGGCCGCTATACGCTATGACCTTCTTCAGGTGATTGTAATTTTGAAATGAACCCTTTAATTCCATCACGAATAGACTTTACTTATTCTATAAATAATGCCACTTACGGATATTTTGTTTATTTCCATATAACTCAACTCTCACTTGCTGCTGTAACCAGTTATTGAACTCATAACTCCTTGGGCCAACTCACTGGATCATGCAAACACCGACCATGTGTCCTTGAGGACAAAATTCAGTTCGAAATATCAATTATCTGAAGAAGGTACAACAGCCGAAACGTCGTGAATACTTCAACCAAGATGGGGATAACAGTCTGCACGATATACATAATGTAAATACTTCTCAGAAATATAGACTAATAACAAACTCCCTCAGTATTTGCCTATATTTCTAAGATAAGATCGTATTTTCACTATTTACGTTATTCGGCCGAAACGTTAAACAAATGGCAACAAAGATAAGGACAGTAGTCTGAATAATGTAATCAGTGTGAAAAAAACTCCCTATTTCAAATTATCATAATAATATGAAATTTGCATAAATCAAAATCTATTGTGATCCCTAAAGTGGTAAAATAACATTGCTAATTTCTGTTTTGATTTCAGATTGGCAAGAATGATACAATTCCTGACGCTGCATGTTCGTGTTCGGTGCGGCAGGCTGTGGTACAAGTGCAGAGATGGTGGCGATATGTTCAGGGACCGTGTTCTTCCGAATGATACTAAAACAATCAGAAGTACAATTCCCAGCTGATGAGCCTATAGTAGATACGCACAGGAGCAGACGTCTTTCAAAATCCAGTTTGGAAGAAAATGTCCAAAAGGTATTTATAGAGTGTTAACACCAGCATATTGTGCGCGGATGTACGTTGTGGTGCAGTTGATATCGGCTCGGAACGACAAATCAGTTCGATTTCCACTTGCATTCACTGACGCGCAAATACCCTTGGGAAAAGTATTAATCCGTCAACTTCCTTCCAGTTATGGGTTAAATAACAGTACAGATTGAGTTCTATAGTCTTGGCTGACAACCAGTCTACCGCAGAAAGCAATGGCAACCTACTGCGGGATAATCTTCTGCCCAGTCAGTCATGTCTCTTTCGAGACACGATCGATCAAAGCGTGTATCACGTATGACACATAACTGAGTGACTGAATATAACAGTTGAAAACATGATTAAGGCGTCTACTGGGCATAAGGTGGGGGATCAGTTTTATATTGTTATGAAGTAATAAACTGATCACCCACTAAGTATTACTTATCAGTATAATACATATCTCCCCCTTCTAGCTATGAGTCAAATAACAGGACAGATTGGGTTCTATAGCCTTGGCTGGCAACCAGTCTACTGCAGAAAGCAATGGAAACCTACTACGGGATAATCTTCTGCCTAGTCAGTCATGTCTCTTTCGAGACATGATCGCCCAAGCGTGTATCATGTATGGCGTTTAACTGACTGAGTGATACTGTTCAAAAGAAAACATGTTTTATGAAAATCGTCCAATAACTTATAAAGTTATTAACAGTTTTAAATATTAAGTTTCATTCCACCCACCCTCTATTTATACACAGCGTAAATTGCAGTGTGGAGGCCGACCTTAATGGTTTTGCCTGCAAATTCTGAGTTAGAACTATATTTAACGCATCTATCGAACCTTCAAAAATACGATAGAATCCTAGTGATCCCAAATCATTTTGTAGGTTTGAAAACTCAACTTTTCGACTTTTACTCTGCAATTTAGGGTACACACACACACACACACATATATATATATATATATATATATATATATATATAGTCATCCGCAGAAAGATTTCATCATTACGGTTAGAGATCCAATGGCTTTTTACCCAGAATTGAAACTCGACCGAATTGGAGTCAGTTGGCGATCCTACCTCTGAGCTATGGGCGCTCGGTAGAAGGAGGCAGACATTTTAGCCTGTATATTGTCATTATACACGCCCGATAGCCAGAGGGCTCTAATTTATTACTGAATGAGCGATGCGTATATATATATATATATATATATATATATATATTCATTTGTAAACAATGTATTACGTGACCTAGGTTTCTACCATGTGGTGTTCTCAGTCGATTTGCAAATCACCATTGTTAACTACATGATGAGACCTTGCTTTTTCAATGTTGAAACAAAGTGTAAAATTGCACATGCTGTAACGTAATAATTATATATATAATTCTGCGGTAGACTGGTTGCCAGCCAAGGCTATAGAACCCAATATATATATATATATATATATATATATATTAAACATAGAAAAAATATATTAAATATATAGATATATATATAAACGAGTTATTTGCAAATCACCTGAAGACACCGCATGGTAGAAACCTAGGTCACGTAATACAAATGAAAAAAAATATTCAAAAGTTCTACAATATATATATGCGTGTGTGTGTGTATGTGCGTGTGTGTCTGTGTGTGTGCGTGTGTGAATAGAATAAGTAAACAGCAGGTAGAAAAGGTGCCTTTAATTTAATGTTTCACTTTTATAAACTTCCTCACATATTTTTATAAAGACGAATGGTTTAAAAAAATTAGATTTTTAACAAATCTAAGGAGACAGTATGTTATGTGTGTGTCCGTGTGTGTGTGCGCGGTTGGTGTCATGGATAGCCGCTCTGAATGAGAAATCGGAAAGGCGAGTTCCATTTTCATTCGGATCCCTTACATCCACTTTCACACAAATATCTTTTCGAAAGGTATTAATCCATCTCCACTTTTAAACTATGGATTGAATATATTGAATATGACTTATATCTGAAAAAAGTATTGCTTTTCTCTAAAAAAAATGTTAATATAATATTCGGTTGGAAATAACACCCAAAGGGTTGATATTCCGTAATACCAAATGAATCAGTCAAAACTATTCTATTTAACGATTAAAAAACAGTTGCAGTGTTGTTGTGTGTGAATAAACTGGCTGTCTTTCCTGTTATGTTGTCTAAAAATTTTGAATGCGTATGTTTATGTGTTTGTAATATAACGTACGAATATCATTTTGCAAGTGTGGTTGTTGATTATGTCCTAAGCTTAGGACGACACAACATGAATTTTGGCCAATTTATCAACCAAATTTATGAAACGATTTTTAGTACATTAGAAAATATCATTAAATATATCAGAATATATATATATATAATCAGGAAACAAAACAATTTTTATTAAGAAAGATGCAAAAGTATCTCAATTTAAAAAATAAGAGGAGGATTTTAAGGCTCCTTTTAGTCGACACGTCTTCAGAAACATTTTTATATAGCAATATTATTGGCATTTATAATAAAAACATTTTTCACCGTTACACAAGAGCAGTCGTGTTTTAGTACTATTGATAGTATCTCATTAGGCGATTTACAGTTTGAAAGAGTTAGTGTATAATATATATATATATATATATATATATATATATATATATATATATATATAATCCAAATATAACCAAATCAAGATGATTACTGGGAAGTACATGAAGTTTCTATTGGTTCATCGAGTTTAACCCACTAGAACTATTCCCCCCTTAATTGTCTGGATAAAGTAATATTTGTTATATATATATATATATATATATATATATAATATATATAATATATATATATATGTGTGTGTGTGTGTGTGTGTGTGTGTGTGTGTGTGTGTGTGTGTATTACATTGATATATGTATATATATAAAAACATTTCTTAGAAAAGCATAGCCGTGTAGGTAATATTAGACAGATTTTAGTCAAAGTCAACAACACAATAATACTCACTCATACACACAATAAAATGAACCTTCAGATATTCGAGGCCATCTACATTAAATCAAAACAACCCACACTTAATAAAATCACATTTAAGTCTAGTCATAGCATATTATATTGCATTTAAATATATGGTTCTGTTAAGCGGTATGACGTCATAGAACCGTATTTCAAATTTACGAACAGCGTCTGCTATTTGGTAACTGTTACCGTTGCTTAGTAAAGTTTTATGTCAACACAAGATAAAATCATCTTTGATGGTGAATATGTTTAGATGGCTCAGGTCATAAAAATAATATAATAAAAAAATATCTAAATGTTAAAGAATTTTTGTCTTTATTTTCATCTGAAATTAAAGCCAAAATACGATGTTTAGAACGGCTTATGTTTAAGTATAATTGTCTCTTATATTTAACAGTATATGTTTAGAAAATTATCTGCTTCCTGGATATATA
This sequence comes from Ascarosepion bandense, assembly GCA_037127315.1. NCBI lineage: Eukaryota > Metazoa > Mollusca > Cephalopoda > Sepiida > Sepiidae > Ascarosepion > Ascarosepion bandense. The sequence continues at coordinate 957,895 of JBBBDQ010001550.1, read as the reverse complement.
TATATATATATATTCGTCATTCACATACAAGCCTGTTTCACTGTATCACAGCTCATCAGTGTGATTAGACATCCACTTGCTTCTGGCCGGTATCGAAAATATATATGTATATATCATTCACTAACACTTAAAGACAAAATAAATCGCCTGATGAGGTACTATTTATACTACCGCAACTATACTGCTTGTGTGTTAGTTAGCCAGTTAATGGCCATGCATGATTTACGCTTGGGCGATCATGTCTCAGAAGAAGCATGACTGACTTGGCAGAAGATTATCCCGCAGTTGGTTGCCATTACTTTCTGCGGTAGATTGGTTGCCAGCCAAGGCTATAGAACCCAATCTGTTCTGTTATTTAACCCGTATCTGGAAGGAAGAGACGGATTAATACTTTTTTCAAGGGTATTTGTGCGTAAGTGGATGCAAGGAATTCAACTGGATCTCGAACTTGTGTAGTGGTAAAAATGTTTTTTATTATAAATACCAATAATAAATACCCATAAAAAGCCAACACGTGTGGCCTAATGATTGACTAATGAATGTTGACTTCAATGTTCACTTATATATATTTCTATACAACACGTTAAAATTTCCCTTCTCTGATTCCATGCGCCTATGGCTTAGCGAGTAGCGACTCCAACTGACACCAAATCGGTCGAGATTCAATCCCGGCCAGAAGCAAGTGGATGTGTCTAGCCACACTGATGAGCTGTGATACAGCGAATCAGGCTTGTATGTGGATGACTAATATATTTATATATATATATATATATATATATAGATAGATAGATAGATAGATAGATAGATAGATATATAAGTGAACATTGAAGTCAAGGCTCAGAGGCAACACACTGTTTCATGCTAAGCGCAATAAATAGGCCACATGGGTTTTCCTCGGTTATTTATTAATACGGGTCAGTGGTACGTTGTCTATAATCTTTTTAATAGTTATTTTGGCGGAGGTGGTTTGCTTATATATTATTTTATTTGTTTTTATTTTTGCATTTATTTATTCTTTTCGGTTTTCGATGCTTATTGTATTTATTTATTTAGATTTGTTATTTATTTGTTTTATTTATTTATTTTTCTTTTGATTTTATCTATTCTGATAGTTGTTATGGTGGCAATGTTTTGTTAAGTTGTTTATTATTTGATTGGGTTAAATTATTTTATTCGTTATTATTATTTATTTATTCTTTTCAGTTTTAGATTTTTAAGTAACGTAGTAATCTTTTTTTCATGTCTGCATTTTGAGTTCAGATCGTTCATTTAGTAATTTGTTTTGGTCTGGGAACGTATCAAAAGCTATTTTTCCTCCAAGCAATGTCTGCAGGTTTTGGATTGTTTGTTGTAGGCTAGTGTTCTTTTCCGTATTTTCCATGATATTTTTGGTGTGATTTTGATTTTGGTAAAAAGCATTGTGCTGTTCGCGTATTTACTGTTTGTGAAGAAAATTTTGTGTACGCAGTTTATTTGTTTCCAGGGTTTTTCTGTTACTCCACTGTATCATTTTTTTCTTCATTATCTGGTCTCTTTACCGAGTGTTGACTTCAATGTTCACGTTTATATTCACATGTACTTTATCTTTGATATTGAGCACTTTATCTTATAAATATAGCATATATATATGTATATATATATATATATTAATCATATCACCCCTAGCAAGGCGGTAACACCACTGATGTGCAGGGGGCTATATAAGAGTGAAAAGATTGGAAATGAGAAAGCTGGAAACTACATCCTAAACAAGGAAACAAGGAATGAGCCTCTACACCTGTTCAATAGACGTGGGTGGAGTGTAAACCGGGCGACAGTTTAGTCTATCTACTCCAATTGAAAAAAAAAAAAAGATAAGAGTGAAAAGATTGGAAAAGAGAAAACCGGAAACCACATGAATTGAGAATATCACCTGATATACGCTACCAGAGTTTCGACCTTTTTGTTTTGCCAGACGATTTGTATACAAATACAAATCGCCTAGATAAACTGAAAAGGCGGAAACCATGGTAGCGTATATCAGGTGATATTCCCAATTCAAATATAAAAAATCTCTACATGTTAAAGCTTCAGTGTTCTTCAAACAAGTATTGACCACTTTCTGATACAACTGTTTATAGATCTATTTTATATCTAATTTAAATCTAACCTATAATTGTTTAGTATATATATATATATATATATATATATATATATATATATATATATATTAGTCCTAGCCGGAAGCAATTGGATATCTAACCGTACTGATGAGCTGTGATACAGTAAAACACGACTGTCTACGAATGACTATATATATATATATATATATATATATATATGCACACACACAGACACACACACAGACACACACACACACACACACACACACATATATATATATATATATTTTCTAGACATATTCTATTAAATATAAGAGACAATGAATGTCTATTATGTTTAATCATGAGCCGTTCTAAACGTCTATCCACTGGTTTAACATTTCTACGTATTATGTTTTTGAGAGTTTTTTCATCTTGTTTATAATTATTATGTATTTGGTTGCAATAGTATAAGTTAATAGTGTTATGTTTATTTTGATGTAAACCATTATTATTAATATTTTTTTTTTTTTTTTAATCATATCACCCCGAGCAAGGCAGTAACGCCACTGATGCGCAGGGGGCTACGTAAGGGTAAAAAGAATGGAAAAGAGAAAGCCGAAAACCGCATCCTAAACAGGAAACAAGGGATGAGCCTCTTCACCTGTTCAATAGATGTGGGTGGAGTGTGAACCGGGCGATAGTTTAGTCTATCTACTCCAATTGAAAAAAAAAATAAAATAATAAAGGAAAAGAGTGAAAAGATTGGAAAAGAGAAAACCGGAAACCGCATCCTAAACAGGAAACAAGGGATGAGCCTCTTCACCTGTTCAATAGATGTGGGTGGAGTGTGAACCGGGCGATAGTTTAGTCTATCTACTCCAATTGAAAAAAAAAATAAAATAATAAAGGAAAAGAGTGAAAAGATTGGAAAAGAGAAAACCGGAAACCGCATCCTAAGCAGGAAACAAGGGATGAGCCTCTTCACCTGTTCAATAGATGTGGGTGGAGTGTGAACCGGGCGATAGTTTAGTCTATCTACTCCAATTGAAAAAAAAAATAAAATAATAAAGGAAAAGAGTGAAAAGATTGGAAAAGAGAAAACCGGAAACCGCATCCTAAACAGTAAACAAGGGATGGGCCTCTTCACCTGTTCAATAGATGTGGGTGGAGTGTGAACCGGGCGATAGTTTAGTCTATCTACTCCAATTGAAAAAAAAAAATAAAATAATAAAGGAAAAGAGTGAAAAGATTGGAAAAGAGAAAACCGGAAACCGCATCCTAAACAGGAAACAAGGGATGAGCCTCTTCACCTGTTCAATAGATGTGGGTGGAGTGTGAACCGGGCGATAGTTTAGTCTATCTACTCCAATTGAAAAAAAAAAATAAAATAATAAAGGAAAAGAGTGAAAAGATTGGAAAAGAGAAAACCGGAAACCGCATCCTAAACAGGAAACAAGGGATGAGCCTCTTCACCTGTTCAATAGATGTGGGTGGAGTGTGAACCGGGCGATAGTTTAATCTATCTACTCCAATTAGTTTAATCTATCTACTCGGGAACCCCTTCCTAAACTAGAAACAAGGCGATCAACTCTACTCCTGTCCAAAAGAAGGGGGTGGAGTGTGAGACCTGGCGATAGAAGGTACTATCTACTCCAATTAAAAAAAATAAATATGTGACTGAAGTTAATGAAGTTTTAACTTAGTATAAGTCAAACCTAAATTTCATAATTAAGAACAATTTACACAAAAATTAGGCAGAAAAGATAAGAACCGAAAAAGAATAAAATAAAATAAAAAATACAAGTAAAAATAAGTAAATAAATAATTCAAAAAATAATAAAAAATAAGATCACACTGGCTAAACTCACCAAGTTGCAGGCTTGCTGACAGAAAAAAGTTAAGAAAATTTCAAAAATTATCTTCATTCTGTTTCTTCTATACAGTTCTGGAGAGATTAAGTTACCTTAAGCAAGCAGTAACAGACAGTAGTGTGATGGAGGGGGGAATCACCTCCAAGCCATGTGTCCAGTTAGCAAGGGAATGACAGAGAACAATAAAAAAAAAAAACAAAAAAAAAACATGGCCGGTCTTAGAATTCCTACATATAACCAAAACCCTAATATACCAAACCTAAATTTCATAATTAAGAACAATTTACACAAAAATTAGGCAGAAAAGATAAGAACCGAAAAATGTAGGAATTCTAAGACAAAAAAACAAAAAAAAAACATGGCCGGTCTTAGAATTCCTACATATAACCAAAACCCTAATATACCAAACCTAAATTTCATAATTAAGAACAATTTACACAAAAATTAGGCAGAAAAGATAAGAACCGAAAAAGAATAAAATAAAATAAAAAATACAAGTAAAAATAAGTAAATAAATAATTCAAAAAATAATAAAAAATAAGATCACACTGGCTAAACTCACCAAGTTGCAGGCTTGCTGACAGAAAAAAGTTAAGAAAATTTCAAAAATTATCTTCATTCTGTTTCTTCTATACAGTTCTGGAGAGATTAAGTTACCTTAAGCAAGCAGTAACAGACAGTAGTGTGATGGAGGGGGGAATCACCTCCAAGCCATGTGTCCAGTTAGCAAGGGAATGACAGAGAACAATAAAAAAAAAAAAAACAAAAAAAAAAACATGGCCGGTCTTAGAATTCCTACATATAACCAAAACCCTAATATACCAAACCTAAATTTCGTAATTAAGAACAATTTACACAAAAATTAGGCAGAAAAGATAAGAACCGAAAAAGAATAAAATAAAATAAAAAATACAAGTAAAAATAAGTAAATAAATAATTCAAAAAATAATAAAAAATAAGATCACACTGGCTAAACTCACCAAGTTGCAGGCTTGCTGACAGAAAAAAGTTAAGAAAATTTCAAAAATTATATTGTTAGAGCTATTGTTAAGTTTGTTGAGATACATTTTAATTTGTTGATCAATAACGGAGTTAGGAAATCCATTATTGACTAGTGTTTGCTTAATGTTGTGTAATTCTTTATAAAATATAGATTTGGAAGAAGATATCATTTGTGTGCGTTGAAGTAAGTTTTTTATAACAGCTAACTTATATCGTTGGGGACATTCACTATTATAATTAAGAAGACACGAATTTATGCTAGTTGGTTTCCTATATAGAGAAGTAGTAAATTTATGTGTGCTAGAATATATATATATATATTCTAAACATATACTGTTAAATATAAGAGACAATGAATGTCTATTATGTTTAATCATGAGCCGTTCTAAACGTCGTATTTTTGCTTTAATTTCAGTTGAAAATAAAGACAAAAATTCTCCAACATTTGGATAATTATTTATTGGTTTTCTTCTAAGCTTTCTGCTCACATGAGCCATCTTCAGAAAGGTTGTTTAAATTGAAATATTATAAAATCCACCATCACCGACGATTTTATTTTGTGTTGACATAAAACTCCTCTTGGCAACGGCAATAGTTACCAAAAATAATAAACGCAGTTCTTAAGTTTGCGATGCGGTTTTATGACATCACACCGCGGGATAGCGCGAACTGACAACAAAACCATGTAGTCAAATGCAATGTAATATGTTATTTCCTGTTTTAAAGTTGATTTTATTGAGTGTTGGTTGCTTTGATTTGATATACATGGCCTCCAATGTCTGCAGGTTCCTCTTACTCTGTGTATGAGTAAGGATCACCGTATTGTTGTCCAAAATCTGTCTGATATTACCTACATGTTTATGTTTTTCAGAGAAATGTTGTTTAATAGTACTCTGATCAGAAAGATGACATGTAAGTCTACGGGAGAGCGTGGTTGTAGTAAAACCAATATATGTACTAGGTTTTTGCTTAGTATCAGAGATGCAATTCCTGAATGGGCATGTAAATTGGTACACTACATTGGTTTTTTGTAGAGAATTTAGTTTAGTGCTTGTTGGGTTATTATAGACTATGAGGTCAATTGTTTTAAAGTTTTTATAATATATAATGAGTTTATATATATTAAATGTTGGATAATCAAATGGTAGCTTCCCTTATGTGGATAGGGGTCGCAGGTTCGAATCCTGCCGTATGACACACATTTTCGTAATAAAAATTTATCGTAAATAATCAGGCCAGTAGATATAAATATATAATACTGTTTAATTAAAAACAGAATATCTACTTAAATATGTTTATCGATCAAAAATAATGTTCAAACAAATCATTTCATATATATATATATATATATATATATATATATATATATAACTTCTTGTAAGACACTACACAAGAGTTCTTATATATATAGGCAGCATATCTTCATTCAAACTTGTTTCATTGAATAATATAGACATATTTATATTGATCCTTTCCAGTTCCCTGCTCAGTTTTTTTTATATTAAAATAAAATTCATCATGAAGGCGCTCGTATTTTTTTCTTACACAAGTACTTTCAATCTTCTCCGAAATCATCCTGATGAGTAAATTACAAAGACAAAATTATTGTAACTGCGATAAAATTTGCGTTTCGTTGTGATGGTAATTAAAAATAAACAAAGTGTGGTTCTACAGAAGGATGCTGAGGATACCATGGACTGAACATGTGAGCAGCGACGAGTTTTTGTAGAGGATGTAAACTAAAAGGAAACTTATACTTACTATCATGAAGAGACAGCTGAAGTTTCTTAGACATGTAATGAGGAAGGAGGACTTAGAGAATCTGATGCTCACAGAACAATAGAGGGAGAGAGAGAGACAGGGGAAAGCAGTGCGATATATACTTGATGGACTTGAGAACGTGAATAGCAGAGTGAAGTTTGGGAGAAATAACAAGAGAAAAGTTGTTCAGAACTACATGGGACAGTGAGTGTGAAAAGCCATTTTTGTTATGTCCTAAAGGGACACGGCACATTATTGTTTATTAATAAAAACCACAGTTTACTGCGACACTAGAGCTGTTGCATTTCGGTGTCTGCTTATTAGCACCTCGTCAGGCGGTGAAATATTTTTACTGTTAGGAATCATTATATATAGAAACTTAAAATCAACACAATTTTTACCATATCCAGACATTTCAGTGGGTTGTAATTCGGAGGGTTTTTTTTCAATGGACCAACCGAAAGGCAGATCATGATAGGAGAAATTAGATCATTGATAGGAGGAATTAGATTAAAGGTTATAGGTAGAGAATTTAAATGACATGAAATCCCAGACGTTTTCAGTGTCAGTAATGAAACACTTGTATATATACATATGTATCTTAGCATATCTGCAAAAGTATCGTGTGTATTTGTGAAACGGTTACAGGATTTTCTTTAAGCTGCTATCACTTAAAGTGGTGAAAAAGTTATAAAGACGGAAAAGTGTTAAAATATATTTTACGTCAAACATATTTAGTCGATTTAATAAATGATTATGTTGGTTAATTGAAGCAAATTAATTTGAATGCTGTTTCTTTGCGACGGAATGTCTTCTAGCTTAAAGATTTGTCAAGATGATAGAAAAAGCGGTAGTCAGTAGGCAAGAGATCAGGAGAATATGGTCGGTGTGGCATGGTCTGGTATCTGAAGTTGGTGAGCTTTTGCAGTGCCATCCTGGCAGCATTTTCTGCAATCAGAAAAAGCTTGAACAGGTACTAAAATGAAGGCAACGCCGGTCCCAACAACTCCAGTACTACAATATGATCAATGGGCGCAGACGGTTCTATTCCCCACTTGGCATCCTGAGTTATGTCGGCTTTAGGCATCGTGGAGGTATCGGATGAATCAAACTCAAACACCAGTGCTGCTTAAAATCTCACTTGCCACTTACAACTTCTCTATCATTTTTGTACTTTCCATCCCAGTAACTGAACTCCTTAATTCCAAGAAACTTGACTCTCTACCTTTTCTGTAGAACAAATCAGTGATGGAAACTTGCAGTCTTAACATGAACTTAACTCTAAGCAAACACTAGTGTAATTATGGCGCTCATTTCTCTACTAGGCCTACTGATTATGTTATCATATTCTAGCATGTATGCTGGTTCTTTCAATCTTCTGGTTTTGTGCGCTATCTATTTGGCATTAACTAAATTTAGCTTAGTAAAAACAATGAATATAAGAGTTAGGAAGATTGTGTTGCCTCAATATTCCTAGTCGTTATATACAGCTTGATCTGAAATATATTATTCGAAGTCCTGGCTTTTATCTGTCAGCTGTAAGAAATAAACGGTAATATCAGAAACAAGGCAGGTGAAAGCATGCGAATATACTTATATAACTTTTTGAAGACGGTAGCAAAAAAGAAAGAAAAAAATAAGAAAGAAAAAAGAAAGAGATAATTCTTACGCTTCACACGTTGTAGTCAGCTGGCTTACATTGCGTAGGACATGGATTATGGGACTCGATAAAGTAATTGTAAACAATCATTTCATCATCAACATTAAGAAATGTTTCTACGCTTCATTACCAGATGAGTGGCATCTTTTTTTTTTTTAATTCGAATGCATCAAAAGAAAATAAAGATTGTTATTCAAATACTTGTAAAAGTTTTTTAAATTAATAAATCTTTTCGGGCATATGTCGTAAATAGAAAAAAGATACATTTACAGGTTTCTAACTAATCCGCTCGATTTTATTATTTTTCAATTTCTTACACAGTGCTATCCCTTCTCTCACTATTCTCTCTCTCTCTCTCTCTCTCTCTCTCTATATATATATATATATATATATATATATATATGTAGATAAATCGATAGATAGATAGATAGATAGATAGATAGATAGATAAGGAGATATATATGTATATAGATAGATAGATAAATAGATAGATAAATAGATAGATAGATAAGGAGATAAATGTATATGTGTGTGTGTGTGTGTGTGTGTGTGTGTGTGTGTGTGTGTGTGACTAATCCTCTCGGTTATATTATTTTTCAATTTCTTATACAGTGCTATCGCCTCTCTCTCTCTCTCCCTCTCTCTCTCTCTCTCTCTCTCAATATATATATATATATAGATAGATACATGAGGAGATAAATATTTATATATATATATATATACGTGTTTATAGTATAAACATCAATATATAAATATTAATCAGGTGTAAATGGCACATTGCTCAATGTTGTATAACAGCAAAAATATATTTTAATAAATGTACATATTATCCTACAGCTGAGTTTCATGCATCACAGCAATCCTCAGGCGATTAGCATATCATACTGGCTTATATATCTAATCTAAACTTATTTATAAATGGAACTTTGTCTCTGTGTGTGTGTCTGTGTCTGTGTGTATCCGTTACCTATAGACTCCGAAACGGCTGAACCGATTTTCTTGAAAATTTACACATTTACTATAAGCGTCTGCGAGTGTTCGTACCTAGGTTTTGTGTCGATGTATCCCTGATAAATATCGAAAATCGAAAAGATCGGGTTATAGAAGGAGTGGTCCGATTTTAAACAAATTTGATACACTCATACACAAAGATGTAAGAAACGATCTTCAGAAGTTTCAAGGTTGCAGTTCTTACAATAGTCCAGAAAATAGTTAATAAATATAAAAGGCAAGATGTTTGTGTGTGTGTCTGTTTATCTGCCTGTATGTCTGTATTTTTTCAGCCCTTTTATTTTAGTTTTTGTTTCGGGTTTGGCTCTAAGTAGGTATAATTGTAGTTCTTAGTCTCAGCCATGATACCATTTACTCAGAGGATTTATCTGGCTTTCGAAATTCAGTTTACGACGAAAAAACTTATTTGATATCGATACCAGGAAATCAAAATTTGACTTACATCCATTCATTTTTCTTTCAGTCTACGGTTTCGCTTTAACTGGAAATTGCTCTTTAGTTTTAAAGCTTTCATTACACCCGAGCAACGCCGGGCTATACTGCTAGTATATATATATATATATATATATATATATATATATATATATATGAGTGTATGTGTGTCTGTTCATTATCTTTACACCTATCTATGTCAATCTCTTTATATATATCTGCATCAATCTGTTCCTATCTCAATATGATATCTACATATTTATATTCTATTCATCTTGTCGGATTCCGATCCATATATTCAACTCTTATTTATCTATCTGTATATCTGTCATTCTGTCTGTCTGTTGGTATCTATCTATCTATCTATCTATCTATCTATCTATCTATCTATCTCTCTTAGTCTATTCATATCTATCTATCTATCTATCTATCTATCTATCTATCTATCTATCTATCTATATCACAGAATTTTCATATCTATATATCTATCTGTCTGTCTATCTATCTATTTATCTATCTATTTATCTAATTCTACTCATATCTATCTATCTATATTATTCTGCTCAAAGCTATGTTGCCTATTTTTGTATTCTGTTTCTGTCTGTCTGTCTGTCTGTCTGTCTCTCTCTCTCTCTCTCTCTCTCTCTATATATATATATATATATATATATATATATATATAAGAAATTATTGTTGTTAAGGTATGGAATATTTGTGAGAAAAGCGCTCGGTATCAGTAACAAAGCGTATGTAAATATAAGCAGTATGCACATAGGTATCTGCTATGGATAGCGACAGTTTCTGCCATTTTTAAGTGTAATATTCAACCACTATTGTCATTTAGTATTGACGTGTTGGTTGACTGAATGCAATTTTCAGGCCATGTTTACGCTCTTTTCCTGATAGTGTGCACTTTGATCTATAAATATTACAGGCTTTAACACTATCTTTGTATCATGATATACATACATATGTAAGTGTATAAATTACAGATAAGTTATAAATATAAAAGGGTAATATGAGTAAAGACAAAAGGAAAGCTTGCCTTATCGGACACATTTCGTCCCCGGAAAGACTTGGCATTTACCTTGATAATGCTAAAATATGATAACATAATCAGTAGGCCCAATATGAAAATGAGTACCATGCTGGACCTTGAAATAGTAAATAAGATAAGATTAACAGAAAAATAAAAATAACTATATTCGTATACTGTTCATATATATATATATATATATATATATATATATATATATATATATATATATTCTAAACATATACTGTTAAATATAAGAGGCAATGAATGTCTATTATGTTTAAACATGTGCTGTTCTAAACGTCGTATTTTGACTTTAATTTCAGTTGAAAATAAAGGCAAAAATTCTCCAACATTTGGATAATTTTTATTTATTTGATTCTAAGCTTTCGGCTCACATGGGCCATCATCACAGAGGTTATTAAGACGGTAACACAATAACATCCACCATCACCGACGATTTTATTTTGTGTTGACATAAAATTCCGCTAGGCAACGACAATAGTTACCAAAAATAACAAACGTAACACCTTGTCTGTCATTTTCAATGAAACTGAGAGATTGTTACTATAATACACAATTTTTAAATTATATATACATTACGAAAAGTCCCGAAGATTAACGAAATGCTTTTAACAACCCACAACTTGAATTTATTTTTTTGAAATTATTTTTTATCGATACTTGTATTTACGTCATATTTTGTTACGAAAATGTCATTCGGCAGGATTCGAAACTGCGACCCCTATCAACATAGGAAAAAAACCACCAGATGATCCGGCGCATCTTAGACCACTCGACCATGAAAGATTCCACGGTCTAGTCGACACATTTTCGTAACAAAATTTATCGCAAATAATCAGGCCAGTAGAAATAAATATATAAATATACTGTTTGATTAAAAACAGAATATCTACTCAAATACAAGAATCGATTAAAAATAATGTTCAAACAAATAAATTATATATATATATATAATTTATTATATTCAGGTGAGCAGAGGGCATGCGACAGAGTTTCCCACCCGAAAGTTCACAAAAACAAACTAACTTTGAATTGCAGGATACTTTTTGTTTTTTGCATATATTGCAATTGCAGCTGAAGATGTTTGTAAAATATTGTTACGTGTCCTGATCTTGTTTCAAAAGTTTAAGCCATTATAGGTTAAAGTCAGCGGTGGCATTCTAGCAGTTCGCGCAAAGCAATTCTTAAAATTATAAAAGCTTACCGAACCGGTCTTTGGATTATCCAAAAATAATCTCATATATAAATAGCCGATATATAATATCTAAAAATATAATTAATACCATTGCTATAAGTTCTGCGCAGTCTGAAATGGAGGTTTCTCTGATGAACATAATGTATATATTGGTATTATCCACTAATATTTTACTCATTTTGATAGTTGTATTTTCTTCGTTCGAAATGTGCTGGTTGATATGTACACGGACTGCCCTGACTTTCGACAGGTGACTGATCCATCTGCGCAGGTACATATGCACTGCACTCTCAGATTCAGTTATCGCCCGGCGATGTTGTGCTTCAATGGACGAGCGACATGTATGCCAATATTTATGGACAACCATCACAGACGTCGGCTGGTGAACAAGTCGTTTTGTATGACTTAGTGACTTGGGATTTACTTTGTTTAGTCAATGTAGAGAATCATCTGAAATAAATGCGCAAAAACGTCACGATGAATCAGTGTGGTGCAAATTTATAAATGCTTACCAATATTATATCTTCAAATATTTATATTTAGTATAAAGTGTTTTCTAATAGTGGCAGCAGTTGGTCTTCTCAAACACCTTCTCAAACACCTTCTTCAAACATACCTTCTGGGTATGACGATAAACTACATCCGGCAGCAAAAGACCCAGTGTATTTGAGGAGCGTGGAACCACCTCTTAATTGCAGTTGTTTCCATGTCCTCTCTGATCTGGGTGGTAGCGATTATTAGGATCCCAGCTATGCGGAAATAATAAACCCAAAACTAAAATTAAAACACAATAGAGGTATAAAAGTACATTTTTATAGTAAAAATACAATCAATAGGTTTTCATAATAAAAAACTTACCAGTTATCTATTTTTTGAATCGAAGTATGAAAGCAGAGTAAGATAGTAATTCAAACCCCCGAAGAGATGTAAATTTCGTCATTAAATGACCCATCAGTCAGTTAGTTGCCATACGTGATGCACGCTTGTGCGATCATGTCTCGAAAGAGACATGACTGATTGAGCAGAAGATTATCCCGCAGTAGATTGCCATTACTTTCCGCGGTAGACTGGTTGCCGACCAAAGCTATAGAACCCAATCTGTTCTATTATTTAACCCATAACAAGAGGTCAGAGACGGATTAATACCTTTCCCAAGGGTATTTGCTCAGAAGTGAATTCAAGAAATTCAACTGGAATTCGAACTCGGCTCCCCGATTTCTCATTTCATGCCGATATCTACTGCACCACAATGCACATAATGAGTTGATATGCCGCTAAACAAACAGAAGTAAACTATTTTGTATATTTGCGGAGGTGAGTAAAAAAGTAATGTATTTTTCTAATTTGTTTCTCTTCCTAAATCTATCTAAACTTATTTATAAATAGAACTTTGTCTGTGTGTGTGTGTGTCTGTGTGTCCGTTACCTATAGACTCCGAAACGGCTGAACCGATTTTCTTGAAACTTTACACTGTTGTACTATATGCGTCTGAGAGTATTCTTAGCTAGGTTTTGTGTCGAGGTACCACCGATAAATATCGAAAATCGATAATCGAAAAGATCGGATTATAGAAGAAGTGGTCCGATTTTAATCAAATTTGATACAATCATAGACAACGATATAAGAAACGATATTCAGAAGTTTCAAGGTTGCAGTTCGTACAATAGTCCAGAAAATCGATAATATATATATATATATATATATATATATATATATATATATATATATATATATAAAAGGTATGATGTTTGTGTGTGTGTCTGTTTATCTGCCTGTATGTCTGTATTCTTTTCAGCCCTTTTATTTTAGTTTTTGCTTCGGGTTTGGCTCTAAGTAGGTATAATTGTTGTTCTTAGTTTCAGCCATGATACCATTTACTCAGAGAACTTATTTAGCCTTCAAAATTCGGTTTAGGACGAAAACACTTATTTGATATCCATACCAGGAAATCAAAATTTGACTTACATCCATTCATTTTTCTTTCAGTCTACGGTTTCGCTTTAACTGGAAACAACTATTGCTTTTTAGTCTTTCGTGCCAACGTCCAAAGAGTCTGAGCTCCAGGAGCATGGATTAGTTTTAAAGGTTTTATTACGCCCGAGCAACGCCGGACTATACTGCTAGTTCTCATATAAATATAATATTAATTAAAAAATTAGGAACAGAAACAAACATAACATACATCAATATGCAGTTATACATCACAGGTTCACATCCTTACTCCTTAACATAGTCGCCACCACTTTCAATGGTAGTGTTCCCTTTACGAATGTGGGCATGTATCCCATTTCCATTAAACTCAGTTGGCTACTGACATAGCTAGTTTTTTTTTTTTTACAGCAGTTTAAACTTCTTCATAACCACCGTACGTTTGTTCCCCCAGAGCCTCTTTCATTAGACAAAAGGGTATGAAAGTCTGACAGTACTAAGTTAGATGAGCAAAGAGTATGCGACAGTGTTGTCCACCTAAAAGATCACAGAGACAGCCTAACTTTGAATTGCAGGATACATTTTTTTCTATGAATATATTGCAATTGCAGCTGAAGGTTTAAAATAAATATTAAAATAAAGATAAACAAGTGTGTTCAACTGTTCAAACAAATAAATCATATATATATATATATATATATATATATATATATATATATATATATATAATTTATTATATTTAGGTGAGCAGACGATATGCGACAGAGTTGTCCACCCGAAAGATCACAAAAACAAACTAACTTTGAATTGCAGGATACTTTTTGTTTTTTGCATATATTGCAATTGCAGCTGAAGGTGTTTGTAAACTATTGTTACGTGTCCCAATCTTGGTTCAAAAAGTTAAGCCATTATAGGTTAAAGTCAGTGGTGGCCTACTAGCGGTTCACGCAAAGCGATTTTTAAAATTGTAAAAGCTTAACGAACCGGTCTTTGGATTACCCGAATTTAATCTCATATATAAATAGCCGATATATAATATCTAAAAGTATAATTAATACCATTGCTATAAGTTCTGCGCAGTTTGAAATGGAGATTTCTCTGATGAACATAATTTATTCTAACAAAAGGAATTGACTTTAAATTAAAAAGGTGTAAAATTTGATAAATTTTCTGGATCTGTGGGTCTGCGGTGATTCCGTTCGAATATCGCTAAGAAGCCATAAAATAGCTGATAACACTCGAGTCAAAAAGCATCATACTTCTGAACAGAAATATGAGAACAGAATTTGAACAACACAATCCGAAACAGAATCTGGTTATATCTCAGTAAATAAATGTTTTCCATTAAATTATCAAAATGGTTTAATTCTTTGTGATACTATAGAAGGATTAGTTCATACTCTCAGACTGATATGAAAATAAGCAGAATAGGTTTCTAAAGATTACCTGCTTTTATAGAACCGGATCCTGGAAATTTAAGATGCAAGAATTGGTTAATGATTAAATAGACATTTCCATAATTCCAAAATTTGTATATATATATATATATATATATATATATATATATATATATATATATATATATATAAATTCCAGGTGAAGAGGTGAAGAGGACTCAATTTTTATTTGGAGTGCTCTGGCATTTATTCTGTTATGAACAGTGCTCAATATAAAGAGTATTATAGAGCTTAATATAACTATATAGTTATGAATTAATTGTATATTGCGATTCTATGTTTCGAGATAGATTCTCGTCATCAGGCAGTGTCCCTGTTGGTTGTGGAGATGATTTACATTTAAATGACAAAAACATTCACTTTTCTGTGTATGTATGTGGGAAGATATAAAACTTACATGTGTGTTTCTTTTGGTTAATTATAGTGGAGATTCATTTTGGGATTTGGCCCCAAAGAAAAAATACTACATACTAACCAACTTTTCTCTTTTTTTTTTCTCATTCACCCTACCTCTTTCCCTTCTTGACGGTCAAGATGTTAACCTGCCTTTAACCTGATCTTATCATTTTCCTTTTTTTCCTCTCTTCTCCCTTCAGTTTTATTACTTTTGATGTGATATCCTCATTCAGTACCAATTCTATATTTTTTCACTTACTTATCATTTTTAGTCTATTTATTTATTTGTTGTCAACCTTTTTTAAAAATCATTTTATGTTTCAATTTATTTTTATATAGTTCATCAGTAATTATTTTCCTTAAGCATTTGTTGGTTATATGCATGTTATTTCATTTAGATTTTATCCATTATCTAATGTGAATAATTTGCAATGTCTACATATGACATTTATCTCATTGCGTTTATTTAATAGATTTTTATTCCTAGGGGATTTAATAATAAATAGTATAAACACGATGAGCATGGTTCATTTAAGGACTTGCATATTTTAGCTTCTTTTAGAATTTCCCACTTTATTGTGGGTGTTAAATCAAAATGAAATTACATGCATATAACTAACAAGTACTTAAGGAAAATAATTACTGACGAACTATATAAAAATAAATTGAAACATAAAATTATTTTTTTTTAAATAAATCTTTTTTTTATAAAAAAAATCTTTACAACAAATAAATAGATAGACCAAAAAATTATTTTTATTAAAAAAATCTTTCTTTTTAAAAAAAAAGCTTAGACCACTCGATCACGAATGAATATATATATATATATATATATATATATAAGAGAAAAAACTCTTTTTTATCTAGAGGGACATTAGCAAGATAAAAATATTTATTTTGATAAAATCTCGTAGACGACTATACACGTTCGTAAAAATGTATACCTTTTTCTTTTATTTATATTGTCTTTAGAGATACATTTTATTGATGTCTGAATTATTATAACCCATAAATATATACATATATACATATATACGTGTGTGTGTGTGTGTGTGTGTGTGTGTGTGTGTGTGTGTGTGTGTGTGTGTTTTTAGCCGACACGTTTAATTCTCTGGTGGACTTTATTAAGGCTAATGTAAGGATTTTTTTGTTACACGTGTTTATATACAAGAGCAAGAATATTACTAGTTCATCAAGGTTTCTAAAATTGAGTATGTTCATGAATATTCGTCAGGTGATTGAAGTACGTGGACGATCCAAAGTGCCATAATTCAAATATAACATTTTTCATTCAGCAGTTCGATGTTACCTTCAGCATACCGATCCCGGAGTTTTGTAGAGAGACCCTCCAGAAGTCACTCCGCCCAGTCGTCAGTGGCTATCAGAAAATGACGGTTTATATTTCTCGTTTGCATATTTCCATGTCAACAATGTGTAAAAATTCTCAGTTAGTGTGTATCTGTAGAGAAGAAAAAATAAGTAAAGAGACGCAAGAGGTAAAAACTACTCTTAACCGACGTTTTTCGTTCTCTCAGGCGGTTTATCAGGTGGTTAAAAAGTCAGCCAAAACACGTAAAGAACGCAGTGTCAGAATTCAAAATCTGGTACGACTAAAGAAAGCTAGTAATTTTTTTTTTAATCATTTCACCCTGAGCAAGGCAGAAATGCCACTGAGTGGGGGGCTACATAACTGTAAAAAGATTAATTCGAAAAGAGTGACAAACTAGTTAGAAAGGAGCAATAGAAAGCTGAGAATGCAGGTGCGATGACACATACATAGGTGGAGAGAAATAGACGGATAACGGGGGTGGGGAGAGAGCTAGAGTCCAGTGGTTAGTAGATGAGTATTGACATTGCATTTAAATTTCTGGAGGTTGTAGCCGTCAGGAAAGCAAGAATATGGGAGCGAGTTGCACAGGCTGGAAGTGCGAGAGAAGAAGCTGAAAGAGTAGAATTGTCGTCTGCATTTGGCTAACCTAACTGTGAATGGGTGGGACCCAGTTGCCAATCTGGTTGCACGAGTAAATACCTGTTGAGGAGACACTAGTGACTTAAGTTCGTCCGAGCAGAAGCCATGAATATACAAGAATTTAAAAAAAATATAAATGAATAGTGTTTAAATTGTGATCAGATTATTATGGTTTGGGATGGACGTATGTTGGGTGGTTGTTTTGATTTTATGGCATATCAACACCTCGATGGGTCATTTATTACCAACTAAATGTTATTTCTTTATTGCTGGTAATACCTTTTTCTTTCAACAATTTATTGTTTTTTATATAAGTTTTGTGTCTAGTAATACTATTTTTTTCGAGTATCAAGATTCATTGGGATTTGTTTTTAAGGGCAGTGTTCCCAAGTCCTACCCTGTTATTTAAGCCATAACTGGAGGGAATGGACGGATTAATGGCTTTCCCAAGGGCACCAGTGCTTAAGTGAATGCAGGCTATTCAACTGGAATTCGAACTCGGTTCAACGATTTCTCTTTCCGAGCCGATATTCACTGCACCACAACGCACATCCTTCACTAAACGTTTACAGCACCTGGTATTCCCAAGTGGTCACCCATCTAAGTACTAACCAGGCTCAACGTTGCTTAACTTCGGTGATCGAGCGAGAACCAGTGTATTCAACGTGATATGGCCATAAGCCTGGACGTATGTGTTGTACATCTTCAAAGGTATGAGGTGATGGATTTAGCCTTTTTATTTTAATTTTTTAGCATATTTGTGGTCGTGTATTTTGGTTTTGGAAAATAGTAATTTTTTCAGGAAAGGTGAGATTGGTAAAAAAACAAGGAGTAGGTTTACAGTTTTGTAAGATTCAATGGCAGCACTGCCGAGAATTTTCCTTCTGAGAAATTTACTTTTCCTTTTTGATGTGGTGTGTTCAAAATTGTGTCAAATTTATATTTGTAAATGCATTTGAAAAATATATGACTCAAAAGAGACACGTAGAAAAAAATATTCCAAACCGACGCGTTTCGTCCTCGGAGGGATTTTATTAAAGCAGTTTACCTTGTTGCGCATGTTTATATACAAATACGAAGATGTCATTAGTTTATCAAGGATTTGAAATTTGAGAACATTGATGTGTATTCATCAGGTTGTTGAAAAGTCTGCCAAAACATATGGAAGACAATTTTAAAATTCAATGTAATGCTAAAGCAAAAGCTAGCGACTAATTTTCAAGAAATTGAGCTCTCTGGAAGAATGGCGGACTTTGAAAAAACAGTATCCACTCTAGCATCTACGCATCGATCATTCAGTAAGGAATTAGAACACTCTAACTGCTGCAGTATGTATACAGGGTATATCACGCACTAAATAGTCTGTCTCCTTCTACCGAGCACCCGGTAGCTCAGAGGTAGAATCGCCGACTGACGCCAATTAGGTTGGGTTTCCATCCTGGGTAAAAAGCAATCGAATGTCTTACCGTACTGATGGGCTGTGATACAGCGAAACAGATTTGGCTTCGGATGACTATATATATATTGTTCAGAATTACATTTAAACTCCTGATATATATATATATATATATATATATATATATATATATATATATATATGTGTGTGTGTGTGTGTGTGTGTGTGTGTGTGGGTGTGGGTGTACATATATATATATATATATATATACCAGAAGTTTTAATGTAAGGTCAATAGGCACCTTCTAACACACTAACTGGCATCCATTCTCTTAAACACTCTTCCCATCTACCCAACCCTCATCCTCGGTATCCTCCCCCGTCTATCACCCTACTTCTAACATTTCCTATATCTAATCACTCTTTCTCATCACTTTCCCCAATGTAACCCCCTGTGCAATAGTGGCAGTGAAATGATTAAAAATATAAACACCCACCCACCCACACCCACACACACACACACATATATATACGTACATATTGTTTAGATTGTGATTGAGTTGTTATAGTATGAGGTGAACGTATTTCCTTTACATCTTCAAAAACATGAGGGAATAGATTTAGCCGTTTTATTTTTATTTTTTTAACATATTTGTGGTCATGTATGTTGACTAGGCAATGGGTGAGATTGGTAAAAAAAAAAAAAAAGAAAAAAAAGGGTGGAGATTTTACTTTGGTAAATATTTTACGGAATTTAACGGAAATCCACGAGACTGATATTATCCGACATATTTGAATTTTTTGTTTGTTTAAGATTACTATTATTTTTAATGGAAACTCGTATTTTAATGGAAAGTCTTATATATATATATATATATATATATATATATATATATATATATATATATATATATTATGCTCTCATTACGATTTAGCTCTCTAGAGAAGAAAATTTTTAAAAACAGCTTCCACTTCTGCTATATGCGTGACTCTTCAGAAATGAATTGAGTTCTCTCGATGACTGACGTCTGTATACACTGCTTACATGCAAGACGTTAAAATTTCCGTTCTCAGATTTCATGCGCTGATGGCTTAGGGAGTAGCAACTCTGACTAACACCAAATCGGTTGAGTTTCGATCCCAGCCAGAAGCAAGTGGATGTGTCTAGCCACACTGATGAACTGTGATAAGGCGAAACAGGCTTGTATGTGGATGACTAATATATATATATATCTACTACCGGCCATAATTGTTAAGCCACTCCAGTGTTTAAAAAAAATATGTATTTCATACTATCTTTTAGTATTTATTGCCAAGTGAATAATTGTAAAAGAAAATAGAATGGTTCTTTTGTTAATACTGCACAGCAACATGTGTATCAAATAAATTTATAAATATTTAATAATTATCTATATTGCAGTTTCATCAATGAAAGAATGAAGAAAATTTAGGATAATTCGGAAGAGTTCATCTTTGCTACTTTGCCTTGTAAAATTTTGCAAAGTAATAAACACAAAAGAACCACTGTATTTTCATTAAGAATTATCCACTTGGCAATAAATACTAAAAAATAGTATGATATACATCATTTCTTTTAAAAAACTGAAGTGGCCTAATAATTATGACAGGTAGTATATATATATATATATATATATATATATATATATATATATATATATATGTATTCATCCGCAAACAGAACTACTCCGAATTTAGACTCCGATTGCTTTTTAACCTAGGATTGAAACCCGACCGTATTGGTGTCAGTTGGCGATTCCATCTCTGAGCTATGGGTGCTCAGTAGAAGGAGACAAACTTTTTAGCATGTATCATTATACACACCCAATAGCTGAGAGTGTTCCAATTCATTGCCGAATGAACAATGCGTAGATGCCAGCATAGCTACTGTTTTTCAAAGTCTCGCCATTCTTCCAGATTGCTCAATCAGGGTGTGAGATCGTAAATAGTCATCCGCAGACAGATCTGTTTCGCTGTAACACAGCTCATCAGTACGGTCTGACCCAACCGAAATGTATATGAATATAATTATCCCTATATATATATATATATATATATATATATATTAGATGGTCATGTAAGCGTCTATGTAAAATAAATAAAAGAAAAGAAATTCTTGGGGGTTGGGGATATTTTGAGGACCAAATGTTGTACCATTTGAGTCTGACGAGCAGCGATAATAACTTCAGGACGCGGTGAAATATGTATTACCTATTGTAATAATCTGAAATCTTTTATAAATTAAACTGTTACTCTGTTACATTAAATATATGAATTTAGCATTGAAGTCTCTTGAGTTCGTCTCTATCGGAATTTACCTGGATTGTATACCAAGTGTGCTATGTTATATATATATATATATATATATATATATATATATATATATACACTGGGATAATTTTACTTATATACCAAGAACAATTTTGTGGGAAAGATGTACGTGTTTCGTTCATAAGGACTTTATTAGACTAGGTTTTCAGTTGCTTCAACAGAAATAAACTCCGTCCGATGTAGTCCTAAGGAATGAAACGCGTCACAAGAAAACTTTTCCTACTTTTTCATGCACATATATATATATATATATATGTGTGTGTGTGTGTGTGTGTGTGTGTGTGTGTGTGTGTGTGTGTAATTAAATTTTTTTATTTAAAATTAATTTAATTTACATTGCGACACGGAAATTTCGATGTTTCGAGATTTAAAGTTTTTGTTTATCTCGTCGTCAGCCAATGATCAACTAACTTTGGTGAACTAACTAAATGGGTGTCCTGCAGAAGCCTAGTATATATATATATATATATATATAATCTCAGGAAAATTTTCTGCAAAGTCAGACATGTCTCTTTCGAGACATCGCCCAAGCGCATATCACGTATGGTACTTAACTAACTGACTGTCCGAGGGGAAAAAGTTGAGAGTGACAAGCAAAAGTCCATGATTGTCTACGTCCTGAAGGGACACGGCACATAAAAAGATGAAATGTTTCATTGATTGTCATTTTCTTAAAAAATGTATTGCTGGTCGATTTATTATAAAAATGTACTGTTGATTTTTGTTAGGGAGTCACTATTTTCTCAGACCTGTTATTCTGGGAACAGCAACAATTAAGAAGTGGTTTAACGATCTTCAAAGCGTCCAATCCCTCGAACAAAGGCCTTGCTGCCAGATGTAGTTTATCGTCATGCCCAAGACGTGTAAACTACTTATGTACATTAATAGATCATATTGACAATATATTCTATGTATCTAAGTACAAATTAGAGACATGTCATTATAGATCATTCCATCTTAAATAAATCGACAATGTTTTACGGCAACTTTAAAATCAAATTGTGATTTTTCTTGTTAAAAAGTTAAATAATTTTAGCATATTCAGCATACGATCGGTGTGGGTACCTCGGCGTGGTGCAATGGTCAGTAAGCCTATCTCACAATTAAGTTGTGATTTCCATCCTAACTGAGTGCCCGATACTTTCGGGCACTCAGTTAGGATGGAAATCACATATCCATAATTTTTTTTTATCCATAAACCCAGCTTTATGGATAAAAAATAGTGAATTATATACAGTTATTATTAGGCTTAACATGAGCAAAACAAATTTAGGGATCTGGACTCCACCTCCAGAATGATGTCAACATCTGGGAAAAAGTTTCATCCTTTAATAGTTGTCAGTCAGTTGAGAGCCATACGTGATACACGCTTTGGACGATCATGTCTCGAAAGAGACATCTCTGACAGGGCAGAAGATTATTCCGCAGTAGGTTGCCATTGCTTCCTGCGGTAGAATGGTTACCAGCCAAGGCGATAGAATCCAATCTGTCCTATTATTTAACCCATAACTGGAGGTAAGAGACAGAGTAATACCTTTCCCAAGGGTATTTGCGCGTAAGTGAATACAAGAAATTCAACTGGAATTGGAACCCGGCTCCCCGATTTCTCGTTCCGAGTCGATATCCATTGCACTACAACACACATCCGTTAATGGCTGTACGCTGC
The DNA here is from genome assembly GCA_037127315.1 of Ascarosepion bandense. Classification (NCBI taxonomy): domain Eukaryota; kingdom Metazoa; phylum Mollusca; class Cephalopoda; order Sepiida; family Sepiidae; genus Ascarosepion; species Ascarosepion bandense. Next base: position 934,658 of record JBBBDQ010001550.1, on the reverse strand, counting down.
TTAATTTGTAACGTATATAAATATATGTAGAAAAAGCTAATGTTGATAACAGTGAGGGTCCTAAAAACCCTGTCGGAGCCCCCACCACCACAACCGGCATTAAAATCGGTCATAAGGATGAGTTGACGGATAAAGAGAAAGTTTATGAACTCCATCGCTTGACAAAATATAACAAAGCCCAGGAAATTGCTAAAATGACTGCCACGTACAACCGAACTTTGTAAAAAAGGCTGGGGTCATTTTGCACATTGATAAATTTATCTGGTCGATCTGTGTCGTTTATCAATGTAGAAGATATAAAAAAATCCATCTTTGTCAAGTTATGAAATTTTTAGATGAATTTTAATCTATTGTATCAAAACTTTACAAATTTAAGCGCAGGACTAGATTGGCAGCAAGGTCTCATTCTTTTGCATTTGAAGTGGCTCGATATTTTTTTTTAATCGTTTCACCCCAAGCAAGGCATTCCACTGCCACTATTGCGCTTGGGGCTACATGGGGGAAGGTAAATAGAAAAAGTGGTTAGATATAGGAAATGTCAGAAGGCGGGTAATAGATAGTTTGGAGGATGGGAAGAGTGTTTGAAAGAATGGAAGCGAGTTAGTATGTTAGGAGGTGTCTAATGACCTTACATTTAAACTCCTGGAGATTGTAGCCGTCGGGGAAGCAGTCATGTGGAAGGGAATTCCACAGTCGGGAAGTACGAGAAAAGAAACTGTTGGAGTAGAAGTTGCAGTTGCATTTTATCGGTTTCACTGTAAAAGGGTGGGATCTAGTTGCTAATCAAGTATCTCGTGCAAATTCGAACCTAGGGGGCACCAGTGATCTAAGTTCATCGGAGCAGAAGCCATGAAAGTATTTATAGAAGAGACACAGGGAAGCCACGTCGCGCCGGTGAGAGAGAGACTGCAGGCGGTCTGCCAAGTCAGTATCGATCACATTACAGACCCTCCGCTGTACCTTGTCGAGAAGCCCAAGGAGAATAGCAGGGGCCCCCGACCAGATATGGCAACAGTATAAATGTAATTTCTATGCTAACAGTTTCTTCTCTCGCACTTCTCGCTTCCAAGTCACCTTTGACCTTCAAAAATTTAAATGCAATGACATTCGTTATGTTCTGTCTTCTTAATTCTTGGTCTTATATTTTCTTCTCTCGTTAATAATATATTTTTTTCATATTCTATAATACTTCTTAACTTTTAACATCTTAGTGATTTTATTGATTTGCTTGGAGTGAAATTATAAAAAAAAATTAAGAAAGAACGGATATTGACCTGATAAAATATTCAGTCAAGTACCATAGGTGATACACGCTTGGGTGATCATGTCTAGAAAGAGTCATGACTGACTGGGCAGAAGATTTTCCCGCAGTAGGTTGCCATTACTTTCTGCAGTAGACTGGTTTCTAACCAATGCTAAAGAACCCAATCTGTCTTGCTATTTAACCCATAGCTGGAGGGAGAAACGACAGATTCATACCTTCCCCAAGGGTATTTACGCGTAAATGAATGCAATGAATTCAACTGGAATTCGAACTCGGCTCCTTAATTTCTCGTAATATCCGTCGCTTATTACCCTTTTTAAAATTGCACTTCGTATAATGTGTTTGATCATACCTTACGACCTCAGATAGCAAATAAAAATATACAAGGACTAGCATAATTGATTTGTTTTTTGTTTTTGTTTTTTGTTTTTTTTTTACGGCTTATCAAGCAGATTGTCGGAATGCAGTCGATATCGCGTCTTTATTCAAAGTACAAAAAGCCTAGTTTAAACCACATCCCAAAACAAAGCAAATGAAAAGAGAAATAGAGCAAATATCCAACCGTTCTTTATTTCACCCACAAATACGCCGTACTCCCCTTTGTTAAGCAGCGACGAAAATATTATCACAGACGCCATAACGATGACCAGTCGATGACTGAGAATAAAGTTGTAGTTAGTGATCTAGTAGTCTTATGACGAGTTCCTGTTGATATCAAGTCGGTAACTCAAGCATAGACTCTTGTACAAATCAATTGAAATAACTTTTGTTTTAATCGTATCACTCCGAGCAAGGCGGTAATGCCACTGGTGTGCAGGGGGCTACATAAGAGTAAAAAGATTAAGTAGAAGAAAGTGAAGAGGAAGACGAACCAGTTCGAAAGGAGCAAGAGAAGGATGGGAATACAGGTGTGATGATAGATGCAAAGGTGGAGAGAAAGGAAAGGATATACAGAGTGGTGAAAGAACTAGAGTCAAGTGGTTAAATTTAAATTCTTGGCGGTTGTAGCTGTCAGGAAAGCAAGAATATGGAAGCGATTTCCACAGGCGGGAAGTGCGAGAGAAGAAGCTGCAGGAGTAGAATTGTCGTCTGCATTTGGTTAATCTAACTGTGAATGGATGGGACCCAGTTGCCAATCTGGTTGCACTAGTAAACACCTGTTGCAGAAGCATCAGTGACTTAAATTCGTTGGAACTACTTTAGTTTTCCTTTTTTCACCATACGATCAATTTTTACACCAACTGGAGTGTCAGGGTGTAATCAATTTCTCTTATCTTCTTTTTTTTTTTAATGTTTTTCCAGACTGGGTCATTTGAAGTGGTGTGCAGTAATACGAATCCATTTTCGAGGTGCATGATAAAATTTGGCCTTAAAAAATATTGCGTCATTCGTGAATGTATGAGATTTTTATCACATCCAGACACTGTTGTCTCAACTGTCAATGGCCGTTACTCCAAGGAAAAATTGGAACGCTGCACGAACACATTGGCAAGCCTTATAAAAAGATCACAAACATTGTTGGTGTCAGCCTTCCAACTGCCAGTTGTGTCATCAGGCGAAGAAACAAACTGGACTCATCAGTTCAAAACGTAAAAAACAATACGGTCGGAAAAAAACGTCAAGAAACGACGTATACGTGATCAGGAATAGTGTGAAAGATCCTAGAAAGACATTATTCATTTTGTTCAATTAATTTGCACAAGGATGTACATTGTTTTTTTGAAGCCACACTTGGATCTATGGTTCAAGAAGAATCCAGACATTTTCAGAAGTGTATTATTTTGATTAACGACAATGACAAACAACGAGAGAAAACTAATGCCTATTTGATTAAAATAATTTTCAGAAATGCTCGCTTGATAAAGTGGTCGGCTTATTCCCTTAACTATAAAACGATTGTAAACTACTTGTGGGGCAGTATGAGGAAGAAGGTTTAAATTTGCCTGCAAAGATTGATATTAGAATGCTGTTCTGGGTGTCGTACAGTCTGTTACATGTAACCGCTCACAAAATTAGTGGATAAACAATTTCTAAAATTAGTTTCAGAACATGAAACAGATATTCCACATTTGTATATAGACAATTGACATCTTTGCAATGAGACTGTTTCCAATTTTATGCTCAAAACATTTTTGCTTTTTAATCATTCCGCCCTAAGCAAGGCAAGAAAGCCACTAAGACGCGATGGGAGGGGAGTGACTGAGTTTGAGAGAATGTGAGAAAAAAATAAATGAACAGGAAAAAAGAAGAGAGAAGATATCGATTGGTATTGCGTTTAAATTTTGAAAATTTGACTGGAAAGGAAAAAGCCGGAAGAGAGTTTCACAAGTGAGAGAAGAAACAGCATAGAACTTATGGTTACATCTAATCGTTTAAACTGTAAAATGATGAGACCTTCCTGCAAATCTAGTACTATAAGTAAATTGATAAATTCTAGGTACCAAACAGGAAAGCTGATCAGATCAATCACCATGACAATATTTATAAAATAGTCACAAGGAAACTACGTTACGGAGGTTAAAAAGGAAACAAAGCCGAAATCCCAGTAACAAAACAAATAACATTACTGATTCTTCTTTGGATTTTATCAAGAATCTCTAAATATAAAGCAAAAGCATCGGACTAGATATTGCAGGAATATCCAAGACATAGATACGAATGATAGACTTACAAATATGCAAAATACATTCTGGCGAGAAAAAATCGTCTAACACGACATTATTTGAGAAAAAGAATCTTTTTGTGACCAGAAAGGTTTCAAAATCTCACTGAAATCATGCAATTAAATTAAAATTTTGAGTGTCAAATTCTCTAACCTTCATTGTTTTTTAATCATTTCAAAGCAGTAAAGCCACTAAGACACAAAGTGGGTCACTGAGTGTGCATCAATAAGATAAAAGAGAAACATTATTAAGGAATGGTGACAATAGCAGAGTAATCAGGAAGACAGTAGATAACTAGTCTAGATGCCAAAAAAGAAAGTCTATCAGAACAATTATCATAGAATTTAAAGAAAGGTCACAAGAAAGTTACGCAACGGCGACGAGAAAGTGATTGAAGCAGTGATGCCAGGTCAGAACCAATAGCATTGCTGATTCTTCTTTGGATTTTATCAAGAATCTCTAAATATATAGCAAGACCACCAGATAAGAGGTGCCAACAATATTCAAAGCAAACAATTGTTATTATTATTATTATTATTATGTCATTTTTCATCATATTTCGATTTCTGCTTTGGTCTCACTACCAACCAAGTCTGCGGGGAGACCTAAGGCAGGTAGTGGCGTGTTGTTATGACTCCATTTCATGTTTTTCTATCTTCCCTATCATTCCCAGCATTACATAGATAACGTTTTCCTTAGTGTGTGGGCTGTACTTAATAAGACAATTTTTTGTATATCTCTTAAGCTGGGGTTTCCAGGGATTCTTTCAATGTGTTGTTTTGTTTCATTTTTTATCATTCCAAGTGCACCTACTATCACTGGCACAACTCTTGTTTTCAATTTCCACATTTTTTCTATTTCAATTTCCAGGTCTTTATATTTTGACAGTTTTTTTTATTATTATTATTATTATTATTATTATTATTATTATTATTATTATAGCATAACATTTCTTGGAGTTTTCGTGTTTCCTTCGATGAAACTTGTAAAATGTAGTCAAATTAGTCGAATTCTTGTCATATTACAAGAGTAGCAAGTAGTCTACACAAAAGTATACGTATTATGTGAAATAGCCTTCATTGTCATAGTGGAGATAGTTCCTAAAGATGCGCGTATCTTATACTTTGGAACGAAGTAGTCTCTCTCTCTCTCTCTCTCTCTCTCTATATATATATATATATATATATATATATATATATAAATTTTTTTTTTTTTTCAGACGAGTGATAACATCATAACGATGTCCTCAAGAAACTTCGAAGTTGGCATGAATCTGCTCAGTTAAAGAGACAAACTTTTTGTTCTTATCAACGTCCTATCTCCATCGCGATATCAAGCACTTCACGATAAAAAAAAAACAAAAAAAGACTTACCAAAATACATTTTATAAGTGAAACCTCTGAAAAAACAACAACCTTGGTGCTAAACATTATCACAATTAAACAACAATATATATATATATATATATATATATATATATATATATATATATATATATATACTCCAACGGCCATAATTATTAGGCCACCCCAGTTTTTTAAAAGAAATGATGTATTCCATATTATTTTTAGTATTTACTGCCAAATGAAAATAGTATGGTCTTCGTCTGAATCACCTTAATTTTCTTCAATCTTTCATTGATGAAACTACAATATCGGTAATTATTAAATATTTATATATTTATTTGATGCACATGTTATTGTGCAATATTAACAAAAGAACCATTCTATTTTCATTTACAATTATTCACTTGGCAGTAAATACTAAAAAATAGTATGAAATACATCATTTTTTTAAAACTGCAGTGGCCTAATAATTATGACCGGTAGTGTACACACACACACACACACACACACACACATATATATATATATATATATATATATATATATAGTTACATGAATTAATAAATATATATATGAGGATAAACACATGTATAATATTATTATTTAGGTGTTAATAAAACTGCTCAACCTAGTATGAATATATATATATATATGTAATACAAATTTAAATTTGTCACTTAGCTGATATATATTATATTCAGCACCCTAACTCCAGAGTCTCCTGCATTCGTCAGGAGGTATCAGCAATTGTGTGGGGATTTTCTCATTCACTGTTATTTTTATATTAATTTGGAAAAACAAATATTCAAGCACATTTTTCGATAGAATGATTTTTCTGCTTTCTGTGTGTGTAGATGCGCGTGTGTATGTGTGTATGTACGCGTGTGTATGGGCACATGTATAATATATATATATGTGTGTGTGTGTGTGTGTGTGTGTGTGTGTGTGTGTGTGTGTGTGCGCGCGCGTGCGCGTTTGTATATGTTGTTACATAGATATATTTTTTATTCATCTGTTCGGTCGCCTTGTTTTTTCTCTCTTTTATAACTTATGTCAATAAAGAAAATTAACATTGTTAAAAAAAACAGACGGTGCGTCTACACAAACACGGGCATCTAGTGAAGTAACGTTTTGAGGAATAAGAAATAATGTGGGATACACATTTAAATTCATTAATCCCTAAGAAATTACACACACACACACACACACACACACACACACACACATATATATACACAAACGCGCGTGCGCCATAACACACACGCCTAGTTACACACACGTGCAATCACACACACATATCTCTTTTAATATATATATATATTTGTTTGCATCGAGCACTGTTTTATTACCGCCAACACTCGTGTGCTATTATATATATATATATCTGAATGACGTAAGGGACCACACTAAAACTTTTTTTTCAGTGTGTCTTATTTCTTCTTATATATAAGAAAAAATGAGACAAAAAAGTTTTAGTGTGCTCCCTTACGTCATTCAGGTCTTCATTTCAGCCTAAGGTCATGGTTACGTTGATGTGATTGCGCATGTGCACGAACTAAAGGGGTCACTGAGAATTTGAAATTGATTTTTTTTCAAGGATCGCTTTCTTTCTTGCGCATGTGTAGTCGCATCAACGTAAACATCACCTTAGGCCGGGGGAAGTCCTAAAGAAAGAAACGCGTTAAACGTAATTTTTTTTACAATTTGAATTCTTTTTACCTATAAGTATTTTTTATATATATAGTTTTAGATCTACTATTTCCACCACATATATATATATATATATATATATATGTAACTTTTTCTAATATATTATTAGAAAAAAAAGTAAACAACTACAACCTAGCCCAAAACGTGTGTGTATGAATACACAAAGAAACACAAATTCTATAGTTTTTAAGTTTGCGGCAGAAAGCCGAAATTTTGGCTTCCTAGCGGAAATCGAACACACTATATGGTTTTAAATTATTTAAAGTATAGCCGGGTAAACATTATACCATATCGTTGTATGCAACGAATAATTTAGGTAGGCGAAATTTTAAAAAATACGATACTTCATTTCAAAGTTTAAATTTAGATATGTACGTTTTACCTACATGCGTACGTAATTTGTAAACATATATATATATATATATATATATATATATATATATACGTGTGGGTGCGCGTGCGAAATATACAAGTATAGGTCTCTAGATCATACGCTATGTTAGGAATATAAAAATACATACGCAACCATAATTACGTTAGTCTTCACTGAATGAATACGAACGTACAATATGAGGATTCAAAGAAAAGAATATTGTACTAACCTGGTGTTGATAGAGGTAGGTAAAATATATAGGTAGATTGCACCCGTTTCCATTTTATTCTTTTTTTTTTCTTTTCTTTTTTGTTTTTCCTATATTCCCAATGGTATCAGATGTTCAGTATTTTCAAAGAAGCCATAAGAATAATTTCCAGGGATTTTTTTTAATTACAACTTGAAAGACGTATATATATATATATATATATATATATATATATATATATATATATATATATATATATATATATATATATGTATATGTGTATATATAAATATATATATATGTATATATATATATATTTATAGATATATATACATATGTATATATGTATATAAATATATATATATATATATATAAAATACTGTATACACTTATACAGTTATTTTTGGTGTGCGTTTGTAAATTCCTAGTTGAAGACAATAGTGAAGAAGAATTATACTTGATCCGACAATGTAAACAAAAATAAACAGTAGAAAATAAACCTTAGTGCAAATAATTCATGTGTTAAGTCAATCCGTTAGCTTTTGTTGCTAGTATAGTAAAGATACCCAAATAGCCCCGTATCACGTGGACTGGTAACCCGACACGCTTAAAGGTACAAGAGACAACTCTAAGAAAAAAAATATCATGGGGATTTTAGGAATCTACCGAAAGAACTTTTTTTTTTTTTTCATACATATTTTTTTTTTTTTATTCTTTCTGCTCGGTTCCGCTATTTTTATCCAACCAAAATAACGATGTTTAAAGCAAGCAACAAAAGGTTGATATTTCGGAGCTGAATTTCAAATATAATTGCTAATTATATTTCGAGAATAAATCAGATACAGCGTTGATATGTTCATTAATTAGAGAAATCCTGGTATAGTTTCTTTCCTTGCTGAAAGAATGTTACTTTTCTTTTTCCTTTTTAATAATCCAGTGATTTTAAAAAATATCCCGGAACTTGTAAATCCCGTACGAAATTATATTTCATCTGTTGGTATTTCCGAAACTTATAATAAATTAATAATTTAATATACAAACAATTTTTTTTTAAATCAGTAAATAAATAATTTAAAAAATAAACAAATGAGTACATCTATCTGTGTGTCTTAATTTCGTTTATATATATATATATATATAAATATATGTGTATGTATATATATGTATATATATATGTATATGTATATATATATGTATATTTATATTATATTATATATATACATATACATATATATATATATATATATATATATATATATATATATATATATATAATATCTATTCTCCAGATACACACAGATAGACGCTCACTATGTAGAAAGTTAATACAGATCCAACCTTCATATACAAAATAAACCTCCGTCCAGAATTGGTCTGCATGGAAAGATAACTCTGTCGTGACTGTCTCTTGTTTACAATTCGGTATATTTTTTTTTCTTTCGTGCTCTTTATAAGTTTCGTGTGGTACTTTCGTTTTTCCTCTTGTGTCATTATTGCCTTGCACATGCACTTCAAACCAACAAGTCTATCAATATATAAAAAACTTACTTACAAACTTGTGTCCAGTTATAAATATATATAAATGTCTTCTTTCAGTTTCAATCTAGCAGCCCTAATGCTTTTATTCCTTAACTCAGTATTAGGTATTTTTAATTTTATATATATATATATATATATATATATATATATATATATATTTGTGTGTGTGTGTGTGTGTGTGTGTATGTGTGTGTGTGCGTGCGTGTGTGTGTGTGTGTGTGTGTTTATATTTTTAGTCATTTCACTGCCACGATTGCACAGGGGGTTACATAGGGGAAAGTGATGAGAAAGAGTGGTTAGATATAGGAAATGTCACAAGGAGGGTGATAGACGGGTGAGGATACCGAGGATGAGGGTTGGGTAGATGGGAAGAGTGTTTAAGAGAATGGATGCCAGTTAGTGTGTTAGAAGGTGTCTATTGACCTTACATTTAAACTCCTGGTATATATATATATATATATATATATATATATATATATATATATATATATACCATATATATATATATATATATATATTAACGAATTTTAACGAAACTTGGTTATAAGCAACCGA